>OY992877.1:124245392-124842892 GCA_963921405.1 Cepaea hortensis | reverse complement strand
TTGTCAAAAATGTTGTTTTGACCTTGACCTCTTTCATGACCTCACGAATCATGAGGTGATTACAATTCAGGTAACCACGAGAAGTTAATGACCACATGGACACCGTCCATAGGCTGACTGGTGTCCAATTAGCGAATATCTTTTATAAGAATAACACCAAAAATGTTGCGTTTTTTTTTTTTTGGGGGGGGGGACAGTATAGAAATTGGGGGGGGGGGGGGGGGAGACCAGCAGTGGATTCACAGGCCAAGAGACCAGTTGACAATGATGACAGCTGGACTGGCGGAGACGTTGTGATGATATAAACAGACTGGTGGATTGTTTGTCCCATAAGTGTGTACGGACATTCTCGGAACGTTCCTGTAGACAAATTGTTATGGGAGCAGTTGGCGCATTCGTTACGATCATGAGCAACATGATAACGAAAGTGTTAACAAATGCACTACCATGATTTGTGTCACACAAATACACACATACACGCATAGTGATTACTGAGCACCATGTGGGTATTTGAGACATGTTCCGCGCGTAGACACTGGACTGAATCGCCGAGAAGGTTCTTCGTACAAGGGTATACGGAGAAGTGGACAATGAAAGAACAGATTGACTATAACGTTTACACAAATATTTGCCCCAGTAATAAAATTCATAACTCAGTAACCAACTGAGGGAATATGATGTGACTTAGCATATAACCTTATCGTTATGTACCCCCAACAAAAAAAGGTGTGGGTTGGAGTAAATATAAGACGGCAGGAAATATTTCATAATGATGCAACAGATAATTTTCGAGAACAAAATTAACGTGAATGAGGGCAACCATTTGTGATCGCACTATAACTTGATCCACTACTATATTAGTAAGTCACATAAACTTTTGTTTGTTCTGTCACTTTGTCAGAATGTCATACGTATATGTCTTCTTACTGTCCATGCCGTGTAGCGTGGGTATCATGTTTGCCCATAGTCCTTTGTCTCTAGTGATTCCAAACATAAAGTTAAGGCAGGATATTATCGGTCACCCTAATAGAGCCTGCCTGCTAGGGAAGGGGTAGGGCAGAGAAATGGCCAGTTTGGCGAAAGACTTACAGGTGGCAGTAAATAGCGTGGCAGAATGGTGCTGGGACGCAGGGGCCATTTTACACCCAGACAAGGCATCGGTTGTGTGGTACTTCCTGGATAACCGGATAGTCAAGGCAGATGTCCTCTTAGTCAAGAGAGTAAATTGAAGTACTTGGGTATCACCTTTGACAGG
The DNA here is from genome assembly GCA_963921405.1 of Cepaea hortensis. NCBI lineage: Eukaryota > Metazoa > Mollusca > Gastropoda > Stylommatophora > Helicidae > Cepaea > Cepaea hortensis. The sequence continues at coordinate 124,841,637 of OY992877.1, read as the reverse complement.
TGTTTGTCTTTTAAGGATCATGTGGAAGCTTTGATAGTGAAGGCTGGTAGGGGTCTTAATGCATTGAGGGCTATGGCAGCAACCGGGGTAGACCAGAGTATGTCGTACAGGCTCTTTCAGCAGTTAATAATTTCTGTCATTGAGTATGGTTTGGGGCTGCTGACAGTATCAAAGCTTGAAAGGTTGGAGCGCATACAGAATGCCGCCATGCGGTTAATCCTGGGGTGCACAAAGGACACACCAATTATATGGATGAGGCATATCCTGGAGCTACCAACAATGACAGATAGGCATAAGGTCCCTCAGGCCAAATGGTACCTGAGAGTTGCTGCAGATAGGGATCACCCGCTGCATGCAGCCATGGATATAGTCAAGGGTCATAGACTAAGATGAGGCAGGTCCTGGATGGCACAGACAGAACTTTCTATACGTCAGGTGTGTGATCTAGAGACCATGCCACATATCAGACACTGACACATAATAGACTGAGAAAGGCTGAAGGGAGCTTCCCTAAAAGATGCACCGAATGGTACAATGATAGAATGCGCAGGGAAACTAAGGAGATGCGTCAGACGTCAACAAACAAGATTACGCTGTGACACCTCTTGGGATTCGGACGTGTGTGATATTCTGAGGAATCAATGTCGTGGACGAGATTGGATATTCTTATGCAGGTATAGCTCATATTCAAGTGGACGACGGGAGGAGTCACTTGCTGGGATCGAAAGACCATGGACCCAGGAGCGAGATGAATATAATTAGAGGATACTGACACGGAACAAACGAACACAGGAATGAAAACCAGAATGAGCGCTGAGGTAGAGGTTAAGGACATATGAGCATGGCAATTCGAGCTGCTCGTAATAGGTGCTGATCCTGTCTTAAGGACACCCTATAGAGTAGAAGAATTGTGTATTGCAACATTGTTGATACACCCAAAATAAACAGGTGTATTTTAATGCTTTATCGTCAGAGCCGCATCTGTGAATTTTCGTTGCCAACTTCAGTTTGACGTTGAGTGTTTTGTTTACGCCGGAGGCGAGCCAAATTTCAATAATACCTCGAGTGGATTCTTATAATTGAGAGGGATCGCACTTCGAGGCATATGGGGACTCTTACCGGCCAAGTAAATTACAGCAGTGACCTTACGAGATCCACAAATGAATAATGAAGCCTGTATGGCAAGAATATGTCAAGAAACTGTGCAAGGAAAGAAAGCTTGCACACCAAACTTCAATGTGACGCACCACGCGACATTCGGCGGAAATGATAACGCCCAATAAAACGCTGGAATATCCACAGTTGAAAAAACAGAGCAAACGTTACAAATTACAATAATATTAGTATTGCTGAAAGATCTACAACAGAAGGTAAGAGGAACTTTAATATACCTCTTAGATCTCGCACATACATCGAGATTTTTTCGAGAACTTACGTGCCAGACATTAGTCAATAAACACTTACAACAGCGTTAATACTGACTACAGCATTATTGACACATCGAGCAAGTATCGGTATACCTAAGTCTGAAATGCTGATATATAATTATACAGCTACTGAATTGTCAACACTACAATTACAAATGCATCTATGAAATAGTCGCCAACGCACATATATTATCATCTACAAGATCAAATAGAAATTACATGCAATTAACAGTTTGCACAGTTACGTGCGCATCAGATATGAATAAGTTTTCGCGCACTATTGCACGGATATAAATATAACAGAATTGACAGCACGTATTTAAAGAATATTTATGAAATTGAAATTGAAAAGTGCAATACTAGTTTAAGATCTTTAGAACTTATAAACAAAACGATGTCTGAGGAAAGTATTTAACTATATTGGACAGAGTGTGATCAAAAGATGAAGTATATACTTGGCATACTTATTCATCACATCAGGAGAGTAGGCCATAACCGGACACTGTACTGGTAGTGATAACAACGTTTATTGAACACATATCTGATAGCCTGGATACATCGTTTCCGAGGACAACATAAAAACTAGAACATTATTCGAGCAGAGCAACACCAACCCAACCTTCTTCACACCACCGGACATATATGAATTCACAGTAACGAACACACTATATACACGCGTACCATTGTTCTGGACAGACATGACACATTCGTTCATGGAAACTCTGGGACATTGTCACTAGGTGGTGAAGACATTGAAGCAATATCATGACATTGAACCGACACCTTACTTTACCGGCATCGACGCACGTTCGTCAGAAACTTATGATGATCTGAAACTAGGAGTTTGGCAAATAGCGTCGATACATATCAACTTCACTGCAAGAGATTACTGTCATCAAACGACACTCAAGTACGTGACGTGTACTACTAGTGGACAAGGCACATATTACACACGTGCAGCCAACCATTACAGGGATCATACTCGCAGATACTACCAGAACCAGTCGGCCAAGATCTATCTTAAAGCCGAAAGTATTCACAGTTCATCGGTAATACCACAGCCGACTAAGCACTTCTCTGAAGTCGGCCACGGACCACGTAGGTTCAGGGTATTAGTGTAAGTTCATTACACTATCGTTAAACTCAAACAGGAACAACAGCCTATCACTGCGTCACTCGCCACGGCACTTTACTTCTAAACTCATTATAGTATTGAATAAACGGACATACATTACCCAACGCCAACAGCTGTCAAGAAGGCCAGTATATTTTTCCTATTTGTTGACTGTTGTATACATTCTGTTAACGGGTGCAACTTGAACGTTAAATAAATAACAATAGCTAAGTTTACACAAAAATGAGTTAATATTATTGTGCGAATTTAAAGAAGACGTGTATACTTGCAATTGTCAGATCGGTACGAAGCTATTTGTATCAATCTTACGTATTGTAAGTATCTATATCTATAGCTGGAATAATTGTTAGTCTATGTTATTGTCTTTTATAAGGACCAATAGGGTTTTACGTCAATTGTCACTCGTTCTCTCGTAACTGTTACTTGTCTATTGTTATTATATTCTGTATACGGAATATACTTTTAATACTAATTTCTGCTATTTACATATAGTAACACTTAAGATATATATATATAGCAAGAAGTTGCTGAATTTCTTTATTGTTCAATTTTACATTGCTGTTGAGTTGCAGTTCACATTTTGTTCAGCAGTTGTTATATTGATTGTCTACTCTGAATCGAACATATTTGCATTTTTGCATTGTTATATCATATTTCAGCTAGATAATTTATTACACAGGTAGGACAAGATGTTGTCGGTATTTCGAGAATACATAAAGATAGGTAAGACGTATGGTTTAACCGGTTCAGAACTCAGGAATTTTGCAATACAAAAAACTGAAAAATTGGAGAAGTTGGTAAAGGAGCAGAAAAGGAAACATCGACAAATATATGAAACAAGCAATATGTTCATCATTGACGATGACGAAAACATAGAAAACACGCAATTAGAACAGATCACACCAACTGGTGACGAAAACGATATAACTCAAATGTGTGATAACGCAACAGAAAAGAGTGGTGTTCACGTGGATAATCAAGAGATAAACAAACATTCTTCATCAATTGATTCTACGTCCGAGAACATAAATGATGATCAGAAACAAAACAAACGAGATTATTTGTCGTTAAATGATATATTTTTGAAACATTCGAAAAAGAGACCAAAAGTTACACGCACTGGTTATTACACGCAAAAGTTACATGCACAACAAGCACAACCTATTGAACAATCAAAATTGGGGCTGATAACCATGTTGATTGCTCAGATCATAACATTAGTAAAGTTGACCATATCACAGGTCGAAGATGTTGTCATAAAGACTTATTTTCGTACAAAAATATATGTTATGTGCAACAGTACATACATATACGCACAGCTCAAGAAACATGGTACAAACGGTTTCTTACGAACAAAAAGACATATCGTAAACATGCATAAAAAAGGCAAGAAATGTATTACATACATACGCACAGGAGTCACAAAGTGTATCACAAACGTACAAACAGAAGTCAGGAGATGCATCACACATATGCACGCTGAAGTTAAAAAGTATGTCACAAACATGTACGCACGATTAAAAACATACATTACTTGCAGCATTACAACTATCCATTCACAAGTTAAAAGAAGCTACACACAAACCAGAAAGAAGCTTATAGATTGGTTAACAGAAACCAAGAAATACGCCACAAACATTTGTGCGCAAATCAAAACAAAGGTTGTAAACGTTAGCGTGTGGGCAAAGATATTCTTTACAAACTTCATAAGTAAATGCAAAGAACACTACAGACATATTACACTTGTCTTTGTTTGCTGTAGTTATGCTTACTTGTCTTACTTCTGGTACAGATTTACCAAACATACCTCATTACGGCGTATGCATTACAGAAGATACACAAGACTGAAAACAATTACATTGTTCCAATCAACAAAGGTACAATGTACAAATATTGGCATGCTTGCAGAAGAAAGATTCTATAGGTTTGAAACGAAGAAAGAAAAAAAGAAAATGAATGAAAGAAAGAATAAAAGAAAAGAAGAAAAAGAAAATGGGATGAAAGTGTTAGGTTCATAGCAACACTACAGACACATTAGGGTCTTAGTACTTAATTATCCCAGATGTCACTGTGTAAAGTTATACTTGTTAGAATTTTCTCACTATCTCTCTACACTTAAGTGTGTGAAAATGTGTTGATTCTTTATTCTACAGATAAGTGTTCGTAACTATATCCTTATTAGAGAACTTGATAAGTTTATGAAGAATATTTGATTTAAATATTTATTCTTGTGAAATCAAATATCATATTATATTTCTGATTTATTTTCTTAGAGGTCTCGAGTCTTTAGGATATATGATTCTTCACAAGATTATATATTGTTCTTAGATTGTTAGAAACGTTTTAAGATATATGTTACACATTGCACCTAGTTAATTAGTAATGTACATAGCAAGCAACTGGAAAAATAATACATTAATTATTATTATATAGTGTAGTCGGATAGATACATGTACGTATTTTCATTGTTGGCAGAGGCATCATAAAGTTGTTGGGACATAGTACAACTGTCAAGTCTCGCATACTACATATGCTGGAAGAACTGTTAGCCTCGTCGGACATGGAGTGAACTGAATTGGGTCCAAGCGTGATTTACTCCGATGACGTAACTCTACTATTAGTGTTGATCGTTATTTCACGGAATTCATAAGTCTCATGTGGAAAAACGGTTTACGTGATTGAATTTATATTATTAATAACAATATGTGAATATTATAATATTATAGAATGTATAATTAATTAGTTAATATTTAAGTCATTTACTTTAGAATTATTATATTAGATTGTTTTGTTCGAGAAGTAATGATTGAATAGTTGATAATAATTGATATTAAGTTATATGTATCAGTCATTTGTTAGAATATCAACATCCACTACGGCACTTGATAATATTAGAAATATCCCTTAAATTAGAATGTGATCAGCGACAGCCTCTACCTCACCTACAGCCATTAAATGATAACGCAAGATATATACAGAACCAGCGACAATGAGGATCGGCAACTGATACAGACGGCATGATACCGATTGATACTCTCGTCCACAACTCCGGGTTTTGACCTAGAGTGAGGACAAGTTAAGGACTAATGGTATCATTAGTTGGGCCGGCCCTCCCATAGGCCGGCCACATGACGCTCACCGTGGGTGTGAGCAGGAGGGCATGCCCGTCAGTAATTTTTTTCAAATTTTTTTTTAGGGTTATTAACGGGAACCATAATGTCATGTTCAGCAATTGATTCAACTTAGATTGTCAGTCTCCCCCGATGTGTCTCCACCTTGACGTGGTGGGGGAGCTTGCGTGTCCCATCGACCCCATTTGCTTGCCGATGGGTGAAAAATTACATATCGGACAGTTTATGGGATAGGGACCAGACTAAGAGAGACACAACCTGCTGCTCTGCAGGTACAGACTGAGGATAGCAGTCAAAATTTAAATCAGGTGCACGAAGGCAGAATTTCTTGGTTCGGACAAAACTCTTAAGGCTCCCTGTCGAGGGCTGTGGCTGAACGCCTCTAAGCCACAAACCCTCGGATCTGAGAGCCAGGCCGATACCCGTCTACCGGAAAATAGAAACGTGATACTGAGCAAGCTACATGCTCAGGTCTGATACATGTTCGAAGGCTCTCAGCTGGGGGATATGAGGGATTCCCGGATGAGAGGGCCAGACCGTTTCCCGTTCACTGCTGCACGAAGGTAAGGTGCTGAGCCGGCAGCACATGTAGCCTACCTCGTGAGCGAGTACAAAAAAGAAAGAAAAGTGCCCCAGTCGAAGGGCATGGTTACGGAAACTCTGTATCTAACTCATAGAGAGTGTAGATATAAGTGGAAGAACGTCTCAACGCAAAATGGAACGCACGGCGAGCGTACCTATTGCGTGGGTTGCACAAGCAAAAGCTTACCGAGTGGATGTCGCCCGCAATCTGACCGCTCCTGGTGTGTGCTTGAGCGATCAGTGGCAAGCGGGATGCTCAACACATGGAAGTGAGGAATAAAAGCAGCCATGAGCAGGACGTGGAAACTCCTTGGGTGAGCCCAGTCTCAGAGCAATATGTGCCGGCTCTGCAATTATGGAAGCCTCCTCGGATAGTGAGATGATGCCCATGGTCTGCCCCTGCCTTCCCTTGAGGGCCGTCCGCGATATCGTTGATCGTTCTATCTTGACCAGCTGAGATGTGGGTGACATTACAACAGTCTAACGTGTCTCGAAACCAGAGGAAGGCTAACCTCACTAAAAAATGCCCGCCAGAAGTCGGAAGTGTCGGCCTACGGGTAGCAAACTAAAAATTGACACTACGCAATTACGTCCGAGTGAAATGTCTCGCCCGAATGTCTCTCGTGCTATGAACAGCTCTGACTACCTAGTTTCCGAATGCCGCTCTTGTTCGGAACAGCTCTGACTGGGTAGTTTTCCGAATGTCTGTTGAGCCTGGAAAAGCTCTGATGGGCGCAACGACAAGCACATGTCCGAAAACTCGCTGAGTGGATGCCGTCTGCAAACCTGTCTGGTTTGTGCGGGAATGACCCGGGGAAACGAAATGACCAATATATTGACGTGAGGATTTAAAGCAGCCATGAGCAGGACGTGACGATCTCCCTCGGTGAGCCCAGATCCAGGGCGTTATGTGTCGGCCCTGCAACTATGGAAGCAACCTTGGATGGCGGAAAATGCTATGGACTGTCCCTGCCTTCCTTTGAGGGATGACCGTTGTCTTCGACCGTTCCACCTTGGCCAGCATGGTTGCAGATGGCGCCACAAAAGTGAGAGTCTCCCAGGAATGCTAACCTGGTCAAAAATGCACGCTAAAAGCCAGATGTGTTGGCCTAAGGGTTTCGATCCAAGGGTGCCTAACTAGACACACCGCAATCACATCTGAAAAAACACTCCGGATGAACGCAAAGAAGAAGAAGAAGATTGTCAGTGATGCTATTTGTCATGGGTAATAAATGTATATGTATATATGAATTAAATGATAATATCATTTAATTTGTAGGGCGGGGGGCATAATGCCACATATCAGTCACTGACACATAAAAGATGCACCGAATGGTACAATGATAGAATGCGCAGGGAAACTAAGGAGATGCGTCAGACGTCAACAAACAAGATTACGATGTGACACCTCTTGGGATTCGGACGTGTGTGATATTCTGAGGAATCAATGTCGTGGACCAGATTGGATATTCTTATGCAGGTATAGCTCATATTCAAGTGGACGACGGGAGGAGTCACTTGCTGGGATCGAAAGACCGTGGACCCAGAAGCGAGATGAATATAATTAGAGGATACTGACACGGAACAAACGAACACAGGAATGAAAACCAGAATGAGCGTAGAGGTTAAGGACATATGAGCATGGCAATTCGAGCTGCTCGTAATAGGTGCTGATCCTGTCTTAAGGACACCCTATAGAGTAGAAGAATTGTGTATTGCAACATTGTTGATACACCCAAAATAAACAGGTGTATTTTAATGCTTTATCGTCAGAGCCGCATCTGTGAATTTTCGTTGCCAACTTCAGTTTGACGTTGAGTGTTTTGTATACTCCGGAGGCGAGCCAAATTTCAATAATACTTCGGGTGGATTCTTATAATTGAGAGGGATCGCACTTCGAGGCAGACCATCAATCGTGAAAGAGAGCGGGTTGAAGTTCTGGAAGACATGACGGACTGGCATAATCTAATAATAACACTGGGTCGTGAGTGCAGAGAATGGGCAGCTGGCAGCTCTGAGTTTGAAGTGCAACAGCTGATCCAGAATAACACACATCAAGGTGACATAGTCATCTACACCGATGGGTCAGTGGTGAGAAACAATCGTAGTGGTTGGGGTTTTATTACAAAGGCTAATGAATGAGTCTTGAAAAAAGGAGAGTCTGGCATATATGACTACGACCTCCAGCATGAGAATGGAGGTGGAGGCAATAGCAGCATTCCGCTGGCTTGTTTCGTGTGGAATGACTCTCGTCGCTTCAGAGGACACAGATTGTGAGAATTGTATAGATATTTTGCCTGGCCATGCGGGGGTGTAGGGGAATGAACAGGCTGATAGGCTAGGAGGGAATGCACCTCTTGGTGGTAGATTGCTATGGACAAGGGTGAGGTGGTCGCGCGCTTGTGGGACCAGGTGGAGAAGCGGGGGAACAAACTGAGAACCCATATGTGGAAACAATGAGACTGCGGGGGATCGGCAGGGGTTCTGGAAGAATCTCAAAACTGAGAGGGAAGACCAGGAGAACGTTTAATCAGATAGCGGTGGGAACGATTAGTAGTATGATTCTTCGCTGGATGTTGAACGAGGGGATGGAGCACGTATGGGAATGACCTGAGTGCAATGATGTCGGTTCTTAACTCAACTCCAAACATTTCTGATACCGATGTTGGTCGGTGCCATAATGTCAAAATGTCTAGCATCCCCTCCACTCAAACCTTTCCAGTGTCCAGTTTCCTCTTCTCATGACATGCCCAAAGCATGTCGACTGTCCTCTTTTGATGAAAATAACTAGTTCTCTTAGTGCTTTAACTACTTTCAAGATATCTTCAAACCTTTTACTATCTGTACAGCTCACTGTTTAAACCATATAAAGGGAGCCACGGTGTATGAGAGAAGCGAAATTGGAGAAACGTCGTTGGTATAAACAGGAGGAAGATACCGAGTCAAAAATGATGCTATCAACTCTGCGATCGTTGCAATCAACACCATCCTCGGATCAGTCAGTCCTAGGACATTGTATCACTGTATATAAGTTAATTCTCCGTTGCGAAGAAATTACGGACACAGTTAATAATCCCGCATACCCGCGTCCGCAACACGTTAGTTTTTTCGGAAATTGGTATGGGTGCCGGTCGTTCAGAAATCAATGGCAAACTACTGAACGTATACTTACCAAGAAATTACGAACAGCGAAGAAATGCTGGGGTTGACTGCGACTTCATGCAAAGATTGATTGATTGATTGATTGATTCATTGATTCATTGATTGATTGATTGATTGGTTGGTTGATTGATTGATTGATTGATTGATTGAGGAACCGACATCACAGCATTCGGGGCATTCCTATAAGCTCTCCGTCCCCATCCTCAGAAGCCAGCGAAGAATTCCAACCCAAATAGTACCAGTAGCAATCTGATTATATGTGCGTCTCGCCTTTCCTCTAAGCGTCGAGCATCGGCCAGATCCCCTCGTCACTCCACGCTGTCGCATTCTTGCCAGACCATGGTGATCCATTTGCTCCTCCGAGGTGTACACGTGCTCCCACAAGGCCGCAACCTCGTCTGATTTATCATGCATCAATACTCCACCAAGTTTTGCAGAGCCATGTAAAGAATATGCAGCTAACTTTCTTTTTAACCGCCTTAGAGGAAAAGAGAGGAGATACCATAATCAACTTCTTAAGGAAACAATGAGCATAAATACTTTATGATGTTTGTTTTTTTATTTTACTGATAACAATACTTTAAGGTACCGGTTATTTCTTTGGATTCTACAATGTTCTTCAACAGCTCTTCTCTTTTCAAAGCAATGTGCTTTCACATTTGCGACTATCTTTTTTTAACCTTCTGGCTACGAGCCTCAGTCTGATCGCTAAGAATGTTAGATCTGGACTTCTCAGCCTTTTCTTGCAGATGAACTCCATCATGACACGCTTGTTCTTGAAGTCATTACCTTCGCACTTCATATACAGCTCATGGTACAAATGCATGTCAATCTTCTTAGCCTCCCTGTACTTTCTCAATAACCTGCGCAGAACTCTCATGCGACGGATCTAGAGAATCGTTATTGGCATACGAGCGATTGCAGTTCCTTTTCTCTTGCCATGTCCCATATGACGTCCTTTGCGGCGGGCCTCAGCATTCTTGGGGACTCTGGCAAGTGAGTGGATCTTCACAGGTTTGCGGGTGATCACAAAATCCTACAAAAAGTTCAAAAGTGTCCTTATGTTTTGACGAGAATTAGCATTGGTAATCTCATTGGCTTCATTTGGATGCAAGCAGATTTTGTTTTTCCCACTCGTGAGCACCTTGCCCGCAAGGCGCTACTTCAGAAGACGAAGGCACTCGTGGTCCGGAGAATGTTGGCTTGGCTGCTGCATCAAATGACTGAGCACGCGTTGGAATGCCCTATGTGCAGTGACGTCGGAATGGCAGGCGAGTATCTAGCTTTCAGCTGCTTCTTCTGTCTATTATTATCCACCCCCTCTCCCAGTGGAATAAAGACTCTCAGCTAACTCGTGTGATACTGCGGTGGCCATTGAGAGGAGGCGAGTTAATTGGTGGGACAGCTCTCTCTATAAAATACCTCAAAACTTGATGACGTGGCCATTGACGGGTAAGAGGTGCCATATATAACCCCCTCCCCCCCCCCCTTGCAGGGTGTCTCTGTAGACAATGGCTAGTGGAGTCAACCATGCACAAAGCGGCGGAAGCTAAAATGTTACGTGCGTGTTAAACGCCAAGATAGGGCGGATGTTGGGGTTAAGAATCTGAGATTAACAATACAGGGTCACAGGTGTGAAGATGATAGTAGAGCGGATGTGGGGTCAGAGAAGTTGATTATGAAATTCCAAGACAATGGTTGAGATCCAACGCAATGGATTGTTATAGCACATAGAGGTGAGTCTGAGTCACCAGGGGACAGAGAGGAATGTGCTAGAGAGAGGATTAAATAAAGGGAGACTCCAGAATGGTGATTTCATGGAAACTGATAATCGGGTTCAAGGATGAAATAGATTTTCACGGGTGGTCCTGGGGAGGCTGAATAAAGAGAGGAGTTTGGGAAAATTGAGGGCAGTTGATTTATGTGGCTAACTGGGGGAAACTTAGCCAGGAGAGTTGAGTTCTGGACCAGTGAGGGGAACTGGGACCAGAGGGAAGATGCTCAGAGGCGTTGGTTACGTTCAGGAACGGAGAAGAGTCCCGCGTACCAAGTAATTCTTCGAAGGCCTGTAGAAGGCAATATTGGTTTCACGTGGGATTAATGTATCTGCCGTTTTTTTTTTTTTTTTTTTTTTTTTGTTGATTGTTCCTGGGATAATACGTTTTCATCATGTCTCGTCATAATCAATAAAGTTGTGTGTGCGCAAACCGGTGTTCTATATTGACTCACAGTTGTTGAGCAGTCATCCGGCACACGATTCCCACTGACATACACTAGACACAACCACAGTCACTTCTATCGGTCAGCAGCATTATGATATAAGGGGAAACCACCGCTGTTTTCCCAAGAAAATCATCTTCTTCTTCTTCAGCGTCCCGAGCCATTGAGGTTCTTTGCTGCAGATACAATCCGTCTCCATTCGTCTCTCTGGTTGACCTTCTCTTGCCAGTCGTTGATTCCAAGTGCTTGTAGGTGTGTATGTATATAATCTCTCCGCCGTCTTCTTGGTCTACCTCGGGGTCTACGGTCATTTATTTCCTGAGTGTAAGCGAGGTTTGTTTCCCTATTATCTTCCATTCTTTCTATATGCCCCAGCCATTGTAGTCTATTAGCCTTCATGATACCAGTGATTAGCGGGGACTTAAAACAGATTATAAATATCTTTGTTACTTCTTCTTTTCCACTCTCCACTTTGTGTATCCCTAATGGGTCCAAAGATGCGTCTTAAAACTTTGTTCTCAAAGGTTTGTAGCAAGGCTTCGTCTCCTTTTGTTGTACTCCAGGTTTCAGAGCCATACAGCACAACTGGTCTGATCAGTGTTTTGTATATTGTGATCTTGGTGTTACGAGATAGCGCCTTCGAAATAATATTGATTAAGATACCGACGTTAATGGGGATTCTAGTGGAGTCTTGTCGTCCGGTAGGGAGCATCATGTGCTACAGGTGATGCCCGATCGTCACCAGGCAACTGTATGCAAAATAAATGATAACAACATTCTAAACGTTCGTACATGGAATGTCAGACCACTTAACCAGATTGGAAAATTAGATAATATAAAGAAAGAGATGGAAAGAATGAAGATATGTATTTTAGGGACTAATGAAATGCGATAGGCAGGAGCGGGGGGACAATATTTTAGAATAAATATAGAATTATTTGCTCAGGAGGGAAGGACTACGAAAGGGGAGTTGGCATAATTTTTTATCATGTGTGTGCTAAGTCAGTTAAAGGATTTTGAACAATCTCAGATAGAGTATTATCTTCTTCTGCGTTCATCCGAAGTGTTTTGTTTTTTTTTCGATGAAATTGCGTTGTGCCTGTTTATTTGCTCCGTTAGGCCGACACATCCGACTTTTGCTGGCATTTGTTGACTGGTCTAAACTACCCGGGTGTTTCGATGGACATTCGACTCTCACTGTTGTGGTGTAGTCAACATCCTAGCTGGTCAAGTTAGAACGGCCAAAGATATCACGGTCAACCTTCAAGGGAAGGCAGAGGCAGACTATAAGCATTCCCCGCCTCCAAGGAGGCTTCCATAATTGCAGGGCCGACACATAGAGCTCTGGTACCGGGCTCACCCAAGGAATCGTTGTGTCCTGTACATGGCTGTTTCACTTTCTCACTTCCGTATATTAGGCATTTCGTTCGCTACTGGCCGCTCCTCACGCAAACCAGGAACGTTCGGTATTCAGACGACAACCACTCAGTGAGCTTTAAATTTGGGCTTTCCACGAAATGTAGATGCTGCCGGCTCATCATCTCACCTCCATGCAGCAGAAGGTGAGTAACGGCCAGGCCCTCAAATCTGGGGAATATTGACTTAGAGGCGTTCAGCCATAGCCCTCAACAGAGAGCTGTAGAACAAGTGTCTGGACCAAGCAATTTAATGAGCCATTCGAGGTTTCACTGTGAGACAGTGTGAACTTAGACATGCATGGCTTACTCTTTGAGACAAGCATATGATTACTGGCAGGATCAACCAGATATTTATCGCACATACGGACTATTCACGCACACGCAGGCAAAGAGTAGCAATCGCTAAGCGCGCTCCCTCGGTACCCGGTGATACATGCAAAACCACTGGACGCCTACCGCCGAGCTTTTAAGCTACGCCAGGCAGGACTGACCGAAAGGCTATGCCAGCTTACTAACTGCAAGCCCACAACTCATCGAGAGAGAGAGAGAGAGAGAGAGAGAGAGAGAGAGGGGGGGGGGGGGGGCTTATCGAGACTTTGTCGAACTGTCGTATAAAAATTGCTCTTTCACCCGCTCAAACCACGACTCCGGCTTTATGCTGCGGTCACATTCTCGAAACGCTTGCCTTGCGTCGGCTGGGAAGTTCCCGATTGAGTGCACCTCACACAGCCATCCGAGACAGCGAACGCCAGACGCGGGACTGATCTTGCGAACCAGACCAGCCCTCACAGATAGAGTATTATTACTAAAACTCCATGGCAAACCTCTGGATATTGACATAAATCAAGTATATGCGCCAACAGCAGACTGTAAAGAAGAAGATATAGATATATTTTATGACGAATTAGACAGGACAGTTGACCTGTGTAAAAATTTGGAAATGACTGTCATATTCGGGTATTTCAATGCCTAAGTAGGCAACGAAAAGGTGACTGGTGGATATGGCCTAGGTGAGAGGAATGAGAGAGGTGACATATTAATAACATAGGCAGAATACCATGAAATGGTAATAGGTAACACCTAGTGTAAACAACATCCTCGAAGATTATATATGTGGAAAAGCCCTGGAGATAATATTCGCAATCAACTTGACTACATACTGATACCTAAGAGATTCAGAAGCAGTTTAGTAGGAGCAAAAACTAGATCAGGAGCAGATGGGCAAAGTGACCATGTGCCAGTTATAGGAAAGATGAGGTTAAGACTTAAAAACATAAAGGAAACCCTAAAGAATATCAAGGTAGATTTAACATTACTTAGAACAGACAAAGAAATTAGAGAAAGGTACTATAATACTGTAAAGAACAGATATAATGCCATGGAGATAATACAGACTATTAATGAAAAATGGGACATATTGCAGGAATTAATCCAAAGACATCAATGAATCATTCCACCTAAACATAGAACTGCAAAAACAAAATGAATGACAGGTGAAATTTTGCAGATGATGACCAAAGAAGAAAGAAAAATCAAGATAAAGAAGAATATAATAGAATTCACAAAGAAATAGTAAATAAATACAAAGTGGCTAAAGAGGTATGGCTGAATCCACAGTGCGTGGAAATTGGGACAAACTATGGAAATGACACACATTCCATGTATCAAAGAATAAATACAATTACAGGTAGGAAAACACAAAATATCACTGGATGTTTATAATTGAAGAACAGTGCAATATTGATGGGACAAGAGGATATAGTCAAAAGATGGAGGGAATATCTGGAAGAACTGTATGATTATAGGAGACAGAATGCAAATATTCAACACAATGGTGATGGTCCACCAATACCTGCAGTGGAAGTTGAAGGTGTACTACACCTCATGGAGAAAGGAAAGGTACCCGGTCCAGACAACATTACATTAGAGGAAATTGATGCTCTGTGTGATTTTGGAATTGAAATATTGACAAAATTTCTAAATGACATATACACTAATGGATACATTCCTAATGACCTATTAAAGTCCATTTTCATAGCTCTGCCAAAGAAACCAGGAGCTGTATATTGCAAAGATTATCGCACAATAAGTCTTATGAGTCGCATGACACAGCTGTTATTAAGAATAATTATAAAAAGAATACAAAACAAGATTAAACCAGAAATTAGTGATGAACAGTGTGGGTTTGTGATGGGAAAAGGCACAAACAATGCTATATATATATTCTCAGAACACTATTAGAAAGAGCTATCGAAGCAAAAATAGATCTGTACTTACGCTTCATAGACTACACAAAAAGCATTTGACAATGTGAAGCATGAAGAAATAATACAATTACTAGAGAAACTGAACATTGAAGGCAAAGATCTATGAATAATAATGGGCAGACAAGCTGAAATAAATATAATTGGAGTGGAAATGTGGTTTGGGCGGAAAATGCAAAGAACACCATGGACAGACAGAACAAAACAATGAATAAGTCCTATGAGAAGCCATTGATAACCTAACCTGATTGACGAAATTAGACGCAGACGTCAAAATATTTTAGGCACGTTATGAGGCGAAATCAACTAGAGAACTTGGTGACAACTGGCAAGACTAAGAGGAAAAGGACAGACGGGTGGCAGAGAAGTAAATATCAGAATGGCTTGGCCACATGGCAGGGTCGAATCAAGAACACAGAGCTGATCCACGACTCTGGTGATCGTGTATGATGGCGAAACATGACCGTCCACGCTTATCGGTATGGCACATGATAATGATGATGAAGTGATCGTGCAAGATAGTTACCGTGTGAGCTAGTGGCATAAGATAAATATGTGGATTAGTGCAAGAGATGGTGTCGTGATAGGCGATGCATGATGTGTTAATACTTGCTTCAAAAGTATATGAATTGTGTGAACTAATGCCCGTACAAAAATGAGAATATCATATACTTGACTTTATTGTCCGTGACCTTGGGGGATTTGCAATGTCACAGAAATTGCTGCGGTTGAATCATTCGTGTTAAAATGCCGTGATCTATTTTTGTGAATGTCAAACCTCATGCCACCACGAAGATGCCGGCCAGCAGACGTGAGATAAACATGGTGACTGAGAGATCAATGGACATCCGCCCAGGAGTTCCTGTTTCTGCTCGAGGAATATTTAAAGAAGGGGCATGCATTTAAAGATCATAGGAACCGATCACTCCAGAGATAAAATCTGTGTTAATGATATTTGTTTTGGTATAGTCATATTTCTGTCCGTTATGTGTATTTGTACGAGTATTTCCCTCCTCTGTTATTGCTTGTGCAATTGTTTGTGTGTGCGTGCATGTGTGTGTGTGTGTGTATGTATGTCTGTGTCTGTGTTTGTGTTGGTAGATGACTCCTCATTTTAAAGTGACGTTACCACTGGGGTGCACACCTATTCATCTTCCTATAGCAGTATACTGAGAAATAGTATATGTCTGAAACAAGTTAAAGAATGCAAACAACTTGAAGGTCTGATCACATATGATGTCAAGAAGCAAGTACACTAATATTGCAACTACTATCCATGCTGAAGCATCTAAATATATCCATGTCCGCTAAACGGCAGATAATAAATACCATATTTACACCTATGCTACTAATGTCAATTTTGGACATTATCCAAATCACACTTACTGTCACGGGAAACTGTTAGTTTAATGATTCCTTGATAACTTACATATAAAATTGTAATATATGAGAATGGAAAATTATGGACCATGAGTCAGTATAACAATCTAGCCTTCAGTTTGAGCGAGGACAAAGTGTAGGTTATTGACCGACTGGTATAAAATAGGATACCGTGTGAGGAGTCATTGACCAGCGATGTTAACGGACAGAACGACGGGGAGACTTCGGGAACGGGAAAACGCAAGAAGACGGTGATCTAAGAGTTAAAACTCTTTGATGTGCGACGATTGGCGAACGGGGGGAACCAGCGGAGAAACTGAGCGCCACTAACCAATACGTAATTTCACCGTCTTTTGATGTGAAGGATACGGCGAAATACGACTGTTGATGTATGAACATCAAACAATAACGGAGAATGGCAGGCCCAATATAAATAGTAGAAACTGGGTTTTCTGTTTTATTGTGTGCTACCAAACTGGGCGGAAAACTGGATTTATGTATCCTGAAATAGTAAAGAAATCATCCCTTATTGTTTAAAGACGATGGGAGAGAACTGCTTCTGTGCTGATAGATTTCAATACTTGGATTAACATAAATTATATATATAAGGTAAACTAACCTTAGCGTAATAGTTTAGCATAGGGAAAGAGGTGTTTGTGCTTAGCGTTTACCATTTCTTTCTATTAGCGAATAGTTTAGACTTTAGTGAATTCTGCTGTCTTATGTCAGAGTATCTTTCGGAAACTTTTCATTACGGCTGGAGAAAGGCACTCACATAAGAAGTAGTATGAAGCAGACTCATCACCTGATTACAAATATATCCCACAGGTTCCAATACACCTCCTGACCTATCAGAGAAGATAGACAATTACGTCTTTGGTACAGAGAAAGCTTTGTCGATAAACCAGGGAAAGGACTTTCAATTTATAAAGGCACTTCACTGGTGCAGAGAAAGTTTAGAAAACCATGGAACGAATTGTCATTGTAAAAAGACAGGATGACCTAGAACTGAATATATGGACACTGTAAATTAATATAAAGAAACAAATGAATAATTCCCGAAGAGTTTCCATGCGTAAAAAAGGTGTTCATAAACTACCGGAAGACCGTGTGTAGAAAGTTTACAGTAACAATAGACAGTGCTGGACAGTAGCGATGTGTTTTCCATGATGGATTTATTAACTAAATAATAATCAAAGAAGAAAGGCATAAGACCTACCGTGATCACATTAATTTACGGTGATCCAGTGGTGAACAGTTTTTTTCAATAACGGATTTACCTCCAGACTCAAGCAGAACGGAACATCCAGGGTGAGAGCTGTCCATTTCTATGTTTGATGTCCTGTGGTTTGGCCGTATGACGAGGCGAGATGTGATACGGAGACTAAACATTCAGAGTCCTATCTTGCACCCACAATAGAAGACACTACCAACTACATATACACAGTCCATACATACACCAGACATAGTTTTGATTAATACATATTTTATTAATTGTTGAAGGAAACTGTTGTCGGAGTATGTGATGAAGGAATAAGAGAGAGAGAAAGAGAAAGAGAGAGATATATGGAATAGAAGACAGAAGGGAGGAGTGTAGACAGAAGTCTGTCAATAATCCCAAAGTATAAAAAGCTTAAAGGTGTGCTTGTTGATTCCACGTTCCTCCCGGGACGACAAGTGACACTTACACAGAATCAACATCTGTGAGATGAGATGCTAGAGGAGAGCTGCCAACTTAACAATCCGAGACCGGGTAAGAAATTATGTTATCAGACAGACAGTGGAATCAACACATTGTGCAACATTTATTGAAAGATAGAAAATCAAATAGTTTGGCCAACTCCTTCGAATGCAAGATGTGTAGACAGGATGTGTATGCAAGATATGTAATGCGTAGACAAGATGTATGTGTAGTTAAGATGTATTTGTAGACAAAATGTGTAATGTTAAGACAAGATTATTTGCAGACATGATGTGTAATATGTAGACAAAATGTGGAATGTGTAGACACGATCGATTTATGTGAAGATAAGATGCATTTCAAGACAAGATGTATTTGTAGACAAAATGAATGAGTAGACAAGCTGTGTAATCAAGACCTTAGACCAGATGTGTAGACAAGATATTAGACCAGGTGTGTAGACATGATGCGTAGACAAAATGTGTAGACAAGAGGTGTGTACACTAAGTATGTATAGACAATATGTGTAGACACGTTGTATAGATATAAGACGCCGTTCACGCAAAGAATGCCTAGGGAGAACACATAGAGGTAGACCAGATATGTAGACACGATGTGTAGACATGATGTGTAGGCATAATGTTTATATAAGATGTGTAGACACAATGTGTAGACATGAAGTACAAATAAGATATGTAAATAGAAGATACGTGTCATGCAAAGATCGCCAAGTGAGAACACAATGGAGTAGACACGATGTGTAGACAAGACGTGCAGACTAGATGTATGTGTAGACAAGACGTGCAGACTAGATGTATGTGTAGACAAGACGTGCAGACTAGATGTATGTGTAAACAAGACGTGCAGACTAGATGTATGTGTAGACAAGACGTACAGACTAGATGTATGTGTAGACAAGACGTGCAGATTAGATGTATGTGTAGACAAGACGTGCAGACTAGATGTATGTGCAGAAGATTTGTAGACAAGTTGAAGACACATGTCATTCAAAGATAACCAAGAGAGAACACATAGGAGTAAACAAGATGTTTAAACAAGATGTGTAGACATAGTATGTAAGGAAAGCATGTAAAAAGAAGATACGATGTGTAGACCAGATGTGTAGACACGGTGTGTAAGGAAGGCATGTAAAACGAAGATACGTGTCACGCAAAGAACGCTTACAAACAAGTTTCCTGTCCAAGTGATTACGCGGGTACTACATAAAGTGGGTGAAGAGGGAACGAATAGTTATCGGATATGGTAAAATAAGAATATAATCTTATCAAATATTATGTCAGCTAACATAAACGCAAGGCTACCCAGTCTCCTGGCACACTACTCAACACGGTAGAGAAATCTAGAACACAGCAGCCAGCAATGGGTCGCACTCGAGCTGCAGGTAGGACTAGGCATCACAAACGTGACATATGTTTCATATGTTCCTGGATGCCTCCACTACACATTATGTTATATGTTGTTTTAATCACTGATGTTTATGCTGCCAGTCTGTTGCCGGTGTGAGGAACCGGTTTAGGAAACATGGGCCGCACGTTAGGGTCGTGTGTTCTCTTGTCCGCGGTATTCTCCGTCATCCCAAATGTTGCATTGTCGTACACTGGCTGCCTGTTTCATTCTCTACGTTTAGAATAAACTCACTTATTATCCCTCTATTGTAGTTAGGAATATTCTAGCAACAGTGAATATAGACAAAAACATTCCACACGGAAATATCAGTTGTTGAGGAACCTTTGAGGACAATGAAATAGTATACAAAATCATTTCACAAGTATTCATTGATACTCAGAGACGTAGAAATAGAAGTAGAAATTAGAGGACACAACCGACAATGCACTTAGAATGATGAATGTTTAATGACTGTCGGGTTTGTTTGTTTTTATATTGCCGTTCCAAGTTTTCTATTTACCTTTTATGTTGCATGAACTCCACACAATGGTATAGAAAACCTAATAACCTCAACCCAACTGAATAATGAAAATCACAACTTTTGTCTTAACATAGCGACAAAAAAAAACAAAGATAATGCATACAGATAAAACTACTATGGAGAAAGAAATACATGTTAATGAGGGAAAATTGGAGTTGGTTCGAATATCTTGGGTCATTGATTACCAACAACTGTGACACGATGAAAAAAATTAAAAGATGAATACCTATTGCTCTTCAAAGACTAAAACAACTGAATAAATTGTGGAGAGGGTCAGATAGAACTATAAAAATTAGATTTTTAAGAGCATGCACCTTTCCCATTGCAACATACGCCTTTGAGATCTGGACACTTACTAAACAAGCTGAACAATGCCTTTGAATATTAATGTTATAGACAAGTTCTAAGAATATCTTGGATACAGAACAGAACAAATTCATCCATATTTCAAGAGCTGAATATTGAAGGATGTTGGCTATTAAAGACGATAAAACAAAGAAAATTGAAATATTTTGGTCACTTGAGACGTCACGAAAGTTTGGAGGGAACAATAATGGAGGGGTATATGCCTGGGAATAAAGGAAGCGGAAGGCCAAAGGGAAGATGGGTGCAGGATGTGGCGGATGATCTCTAGATGGGTGTATCGGACGCGGGATATCTTGCTTGTGATCGAGAGGTTTTCCGGAAGGTTGTTATGGGAGCCAGGTTCTGCAAAGGACATGCTACCGAAAGAATTAATTAATTAATTAATTAATTAATTAATTAATTAATTACCTCTACAGAGGGTGGGTACAAAACTTGGAACGGCAATATTTTCAAACAGCCCACAGTCATTAACAATACACCCTATACATCAGCCAAAGTATTCTTCATTTATTCATTGCATATAATTTGTAACTCTGCAGTATGCACCTGATGACGTGCTGCGAAATATGCCAGAAATCGTGCAATATATTGTTTACGGCGTCTGTATTTAAATGTAACACTCGCATGTTGTTGTAGCCAAACCGGGGATTAGAAAGTGCAGCCTCTAATGTGCATGGAAGTGCATTTGATCATTCAGCGAAGTGATGTCCGCATAATAGATGTCATATTAGATATAACATTAGATGTTGAAAAAATGTACAGTGAGGACATGAGGATCCTGTCATAGTTTCTGGATTTCCACTTCCGTGGCCCCTGCTGGCCACTCCCTGCACTCCCGGCTTAATGTGATTATAACTCTGCACAAGTCTGACTGCTCCGCTGGCACTGTGACCCACTCCTCTCCTCGCCTAATGTTCTCCAAGGGGCACACCTGTCTGATCGTATCCTCCGCCTGAGCCATCCATGATTTCCCTCTTATCAGTCTCTGACCCTTAACTGCGTCCAGCGCCTCATGCAACGGGTGATCTGTGTCTGCAGCTACTCTGAGGTATGCCTTCGCCTGCATCATCTTGTGCCTACCAGCAACAGTCGGCAGACCAAGGATGTAACGCATACACACGACAGGGGTGTCTCTGGTGCATCCCAGAATGACCCGCATAGCTTCGTTCTGTATACGCTTTAATTTCGTTCTGTATGCGCTCTAATTTCATTCTGTATGCGCTCTAATTTCACCAGCTGACTCTTTGAGACAGTAAGCAGTCCTACTCCATGATCAATCACTGAGAGGATCAAGTGCTGGTATAGTGTGAAGAGCATTCTCTGCTCTGTGTCCATTGCAGCCATAGTTTTAAGTGCATTGAGTCCCTTTTGAGATCTTGTCACAACCGACTCCACATGGTCCTTGAAGGACAGACTCCTGTCAAATGTGATTCCCAGATACTTTAGTTTGTTCTATCTGTTGACGCTTCTACATTATATCGTGAGGCTTGGGGCATCATCTCTCACAATCCTGTTGTCCAGAAAGCACCACAAAACAGCTGCCTTTTCCGGATGGATGACAGCACTCATTTCAGTGCACCAATCAATCACTTTGTCTATTGTCACCTGCAGCTCCTGGGCTGTTTGCTCCCTATTTCTCCCCTGCCTATATGCAAGAACATCATCTGAAAATGTTAGTATCCTTCCAACCCCTGGTGATTCTAGGTTTGCAATCTTGCTCGTATACACGTTAAAGAGCACCAGTGAGATTGCAGATCGCTGTGGCAGTCCCGGGGTTAAAATATGTGGCTCTGAGGTCCATGCACCCAGACGGAGAGCAACCCGGCGAGAATGCAGGACGGCTGCTATCCAGTTCACCAACCAGGGATTGGCCCCCTTCTCCATCAGTGCGGTCATCAAAATATCATAGCGAACTCTATTGTACGCATCCTCGAGATCAAACCCTGCCGCCATCGTTTCCTGTCTACTCTGGAACCCCTCATAAACGTCAACGGCAAAAGTGGCTACATTTGATCAGGTATCTTTTCCTGGCCTGTAGCTCCCCATGCCTCTTGGAAGAAGCTTCCCCCTTACCTAAAACGATTGCAGCTTAACAGCGACTATCTTCTCTAAAACCTTCCCAAATGTATTTTGAAGGGTGGTGATCCTAAAGCCGCTAAGCTTTGAATGATCCTTGAATGGTTTTGGGAGAGGGATGAGATAGCTATGTAACCAATCCTGCGGTACTGATGCTGTCCTAATGCTCTGGTTAAAGCAGTCAGTCATCTCCATCAGGTCTACATCGCTCTAAACCTTCATGTGGCCATATCTAACACCATCGGGCCCTGGTGCCGTGTCTTTTGCCTTTTTCAAAATATGTTTAACATCTTCAACCCGTATGATGTCTTCATAGTGCATATTCTCAATTGTGCCAGATAACTCCTCTCTAACTGCATCCCTGGTATCCGCGTCATTATGATTGGTCTGCTCTAAAAAATCTCTGGAGAAACGCCTCCCCTGTCTCTTTGTCTGTTGTCACGCACGAACCATCCTGTCTATAAATTCCCACTGTCATACGCCGATCATTTCTTTGCATTTGTCTGTGGTTTCCAGAATTTTCGCAGTGTTTTATCACCTCCAATCTCCTGACTTATACGTAGAGAAGGATGGACAAGGTGGACAGATTCCAGCTCTGTAGTGCGTTGTCAACAATCCAGAGACACTGCTGACATTATCTCGGTACTTGCGGGTATGCATAGCTTCTAACTAGAAATGAGGTTTGAACATGGTAGTGTCAATCATGGACACTTTAGCAGGTTGAGGCTGTAAAAGCTGTCACATTGACCGAGTGGTCGGGTTCAGTGAGAAGGTGCAGTAGGAAGGGGATTGTCACTTCGCACCAGTGTTGCGATGTTTAGACTCCAGGGGGCAGGATGGCCGTTGTGCGGGCACACGAAGCCGCGTCCTAGTGGGACGACAATGTCCTTGTGAACAAGACTTTATGGCTGACTATCAGTTTGCAGAAACACTGCAGGGGCAGTTCTTCTGCGTTCATCCGGAGTGTTTTTTTTTTTTTTTTTGCAGACGTAATTGCGGTGTGTCTCGTTATCCACCATTGGGCCAAAACACTTAGGCCAACACATCCGACTTTAGCGTGCGTTTTTTTTTTTACCAGGTTAGCATTCCTGGGGGACTCTCACTTTTGTGTTGCCGTCCACATCCCAGCTGGTCAAGTTAAAACGGTCGAAGACTTCACGGTCAGCCCTCAAAGGAAGGCAGAAGCAGTTCATGGGCATTATCCGCCACGGATGGAGGCTTCCATATTTGCAGAGCCGGTACATAGTTCTCTGGTACTGGGCTCACCCAAGAAATCGCCATGTTCTGCTCATGACTGCTTTAATTCCTCACTTCAATGTATTGGGCATTTCTTTCGCTACGTGCCGCTCCCGGCACAAACCTGGAACGGTCGGTCTGCAGACGGCATCCACTCAGCGAGCTTTCGGTTCGGACATGTGCTGGTCGCTGTGCCCGGAAGACAAAATAGTCAGAGCTGTTTCGGGCATGTCGACATTCGGAAGAGTAGCTAGTCAGAGCTGTTCTGGGCACGAAGGGAATCGGAAAACTAGATAGTCAGAGCAGTTCCGGGCACACAGGACATTTCACTCGGACGTTTTTGCGTTGTGCCTGTTTTATTTGCGCCTTTAGGCCGGCACATCCGACTTGTTGGCTTTTGGTAAACGAGCTTGCCTTCCCGCGGTTTCGAGGGACACACGACTCTTACTGCTGTGGTGTCTTCCACATCTCTGCTGTTCAAGTTAGAGCAGCCAAAGACTTTACGGTCAACCCTCAAGGGAAGGCAGGGACAGTCCATGGGCATTTTCCGCCATCCAATGAGGCTTCCATAATTGCAGAGCCGGCACATAGCGCTCTAAGACTAGGCTTACCTAAGGAATCATCACGTCCTGCTCATAGCTGCTTTAATTCCTCACTTCCATGTATTGGGTATTTCGTTCTCCCCTGGCCGCTCCCCGCACAGTCCAAGAACGGTCAGTTTGCAGACGACATCAACTCAGCAAGCTTTCGCTTTGGACTTCCACATAATGGATTCGTTAGCCAAGAGTTCCATTTCGTGTTAATGAGACGTTTTTTCTACCTTAGTCTTCAGACGTCGTCGACTCTCCAGCTTTTCACTTTGGACTTCCAAGTAATGGATTCGCCAGCCAAGCGTTCCACTTCGTGTTAATGAGACATCTACTCAGTAAGCTTTCGCTCCGGACTTCCACATAATGGATTCGCTAGCCAAGCGTTCTATTTCATGATAATGAGACGTTTCTCCACCTTTGACTATACTCACTCGATGAGATTTTTATACAGACTTGTGCATCGTAACCATTGCGTACGATTGGGACGCTTTTTCACCTTTAGTAATGCTCACGAGGTAGGCTACATGTGCTGCCGCCTCAGCACCTTACCTCCTTGCAGCAAGAAACGAGTAACGGCCAGGCGCTTTCATACGAGGAATCCCTCATATCCCTCGGGTGAGCGCCTTCGAACAAGTATCTGGACCAAGAATGCAGCAGGCTCAGCATCTCACCTCCTTTTGCAGTGGGTGAGTATCGGCCCGGCCCTCACATCCGCGAGATATTGGCTTAGAGGCTGTCGTGGATTACCTTTAGTGTCGTCCCTGGAGTGAGGGGAATCAACACCCACATTATATTTAACCCCATATCATTATTCTGGAGAATCCACCAGATTCCGTCCACAACACTCCCTCAGTCCCTGGATACCCCTTTTCTCTCTCACTAACCACTGGATCATGCCGCCTCTCACACTTCCCCAAAACAACATACTCAATAACTCCAGCTTCTAAAAAAATAATAACCAATTAATTTAATAAAGAAAAAAGTGTAAGTATGTGAGAAGTGTATGTGTAGAATGTATGTCGTATACGCTAGTGTGTCTGCAGACTCAGACCGAACAACTTAAGAGCCCAGCCCGATCATCCCGGAAAGGATCACACCACATCATCATTCAGTCCACGATAACCTCACCAAATGATGTGTCCCTCCTGCTAGATGTAGACTTCCTCCGGTGGCTGTTTGATCACTCATATACCTAGTCACAGTCTGACACTGATCCTGCATGAATCACATACCGTTATTACATGTCCCTATTGTTCTGAGACTTATAACATCCTTGCCTAGTGAGGACACGAAAATACTGTTCCTTGAAATAAATGTAATTCCTTTACAAAGTTTCTACTGTTCACAAGAACACTGTTATTGTTTATAGTCTCACAGTAATCTAATAACTTCCTAAACAGTTCCTAATGTTCTTTTCCCATGTGATGTGGGAAAAATAAATACTATTGTCCTGTTCCCATGTGATGTGGAAAAACAGTACCTATTGGTCTTTTCACATGTCGTGTGGAAAATAATACCTATTGGTCTTTTCCCATGTGGTGTGGAAAACAATACCTCTCAACTTCCGTGATCCCTATTACTAAGAAGTCATCTGCCGAAAAAACTTTTATGTTCCAGCTCAACCGAGCCATGTTCTTTCCGACCCTTTGTCTCATGGGCCCAGTGCAAAAGCCGTTGATTAGATCTTCTTGCACTAATTTCTGCATAATAGTACACTGTGATGTTTCAGCTTTCTTTCATTACAACCTGAGGGAACCTGTGAAAAAGAGACAACACACCAGGTGAGAGCAACCAGGTCACTGATCCCTATTAGATGAGTGTAGGCCGATGGCCTCACTCAGATACATGACAGTGAACCAACTCTGTCATGGGCAGAGGCGCTCATCACCTCTGTCTGAGGTAGGGTAGGGCAAGGACGGAGCAAAATGTAAAGTGTAGAACCCCAGTAGACCCCACTGGAAGATCCCACCATTGGACATTTTCCCCATACCCCAACCATCCTAAATCTCTCTAAATATCATCCCACTTCACTATTTCCAACCAGCTGATTTAATTGACTTCTCACACTAGTTAATTTTAACAATGCGAGTGCCTACTGGCGTCGACACTCCTTGAATACCTAACCATAACATAACAGCACTATGTTAAAGCTCTAGTTCTATCAATCACTAGATTATTCCTACATTATTTACATCTAAACGATTTATTGTAAATACCTTATAAACACTCAGCTCTATTATGAATCGACTCTATACGTTGCCATGAAAGACACATTTTCCTCAACTTGAATTGATACAGAACACGCTAGAATCTTTTCGATATTAAAAACAGAGCCAGCTAACACGTCAGTCTAGTTCAATCACATTCTTTACACTCCCAGCAAAATAATTTATGTTTTCTCCCAACCAGGGATTGTCCTAGTGTCGTCATTCATGTCAACAACAAATGTTCTTAGGGGCAGACAATCCGTCCCTAACTTCATAGGAAATTGTATCTCCCCTTTCTACAACCAAGCAATCGTCTGTCCCTTCATCTCGCGAGTTGGGCAATTCAACGTGCCAACAATTTTCTGTCTTGTAGGGAACTCTCAAAGACTGGCAATTCTACTTTGATCTGACTTGTTTTTCTGTAATGGTTAAAAACAATGGTGGCCTTGAAAACATGCTGTCTCTGTTAGTTTTTTCATCTTATCGCCAAATTACAGTGAGTTCGTGACAGAGGCATCAGCCATATCCCTCAGCTGAGAGCCATAGAATATGTATCTGGACAAGAATGTAGTGGCAGCGTGCGCCTAATTCGGTCTTTCTATCCTTGAATGCCTGTTCTCAGTCTACCTGCAGAGCGGCATGTGAATGTCTCTCTTGGTCTGGTCGCAATCTCTTGAGCTGTGCTACCGTAAACATAGCTCTTGGGGTCATTGGGACACGCAAGCCGCTCTACCACGGCAAGGTGGAGTCACGTCAGAGGGGTGGTGGAGTTTATACTACTAGTAATCGCCTTACTAAGAAATATATTCGTGTATGTCACTGTCATGTATTTGCATTTACATCAGTTTAGTCTCACAATGGAATGTTACCTCGACCAGATAAACAAAAGTGTTAACACAACAGGTAGTGTAGATTTAACATGGCACTTTAAGATGAGGTGGTTAAATTAACTAATGAATGACCTGGTGATATTATGCACACCTTAGCTTCCCGTCATATAGCAGGTTCTTAGCAAAACGTCGTTCTCAGTTGGAGAGACTCTCGATCCCTCGACACCAACGTGGGTACAGCTGTAGACTGTCTCCTGTATATCTCTGTCTACTGGGCACATGTGTAGACTGTCTCCTGTATATCCCTGTCTGCTGGACACATATATAGACTGTCTCCTGTATATCCCTGTCTGCTGGACACATATGTAGACTGTCTTCTGTATATCCCTGTCTGCTGGACACATCTGTAGACTGTCTCCTGTACATCCCTGTCTGCTGGACACATATATAGACTGTCTCCTGTATATCCCTGTCTGCTGGACACATATGTAGACTGTCTCCTGTATATCCCTGTCTGCTGGACACATATGTAGACTGTCTCCTGTATATCCCTGTCTGCTGGACACATATGTAGACTTCTCCTGTATATCCCTGTCTGCTGGGCACATATGTAGACTGTCTCTTGTGTATCCCTGTCCGCTGGACACATATGTAGACTGTCTCCTGTATATCCCTGTCTGCTGGACACATATGTAGACTGTCTCCTGTGTATCCCTGTCCGCTGGACACATATGTAGACGGTCTCCTGTATATCCCTGTCCGCTGGGCACATATGTAGACTGTCTCCTGTGTATCCCTGTCTGCTGGACACATCTGTAGACTGTCTCCTGTATATCCCTGTCTGCTGGACACATATGTAGACTTCTCCTGTATATCCCTGTCTGCTGGACACATATGTAGACTGTCTCCTGTATATCCCTGTCTGCTGGACACATATGTCGACTGTCTCCTGTATATCCCTGTCCGCTGGGCACATATGTAGACTGTCTCCTGTGTATCCCTGTCTGCTGGACACATATGTAGACTGTCTCCTGTATATCCCTGTCTGCTGGACACATATGTAGACTGTCTCCTGTGTATCCCTGTCTGCTGGATTATCATACCCAATGTCACTTGTTTACCCGGGAGGACTGTGGAATCAACAAGCACATCTTCAACTTTATTCCCTGTTGGGATTATTGACTGACTTCTGTCTACACTCCTCCCTTCTGTCTTCCCTTCCATATATCTATTTCTTTCACTCTCTCTCTCTCCTTCATAACATACCCTGACAACAGTTTCCTCCAACAATGAATAACCTGTTTATTGTTGAAAACTATGTCAGTTGTATGTATTGAATGTGTATCTATAGTTGGTAGTGTCTGCTAAGGTGACTGCAAGATATGACTTTTAGATGTTAGTCTTCGTAATCTTCTCCGGCATATTCAAAAGGCCAAAACATCAGACATCAAACACAGAATTAGAACGTTCTCACCCGGTATGATCCGTTCAGCTTGAGTCTTGACTTAATCCAATTCTTGAAAAAACAAACAATTGTTCACCACAGTAACAACGTACAGTAATGTGATCACGGTAAGTCCTTTCCGTAGACAGAGTTTTCTGTTTTATGTTGTTATAATCCATCAGTGAAAACACCTCACACCTGTCCACAGTTATTTAACCGTTTTCTGAATATAGGTACACTGGTCTAGGGTTCTTCCCTGTTTCGTTTAGGTGAGTACTCAATGACAATGTTTTATCCTATTTTCTATGCTTGAATAAAGTTCCTTCTCTAAGGTTCACCAAAACCTGTTTTTTTTTTACATTCGTTAAGTCACCCACTTTGCATTTGCTATAGTGACATACTTTCACTGCACCTGTGAAATTCCTGATTAAAATAAAAGGTCTTTCCTGTATTATCAACACTGCTTTCTCGGTACAAGAGATGTACTGGTTTATCTTCTTTGATAGGTCAGGCTGTGTAGTAGAACCTGGGTAATAAACATTAAATCAGGTGATTTAAGTCTGCCTCATATCACTGTCTATGTGATTGTCTTTCTCCAGCCGTAATGAAACAGCCTCCGAAAGAATACTCTGACATAAACAGCAGAATTCACTAAAGTATAAACTATTCACTAAATAGAAAGCAATAGTAAACCCTACGCACAACCACATATTTCCCTATGCTAATATTACTCTAATATTAGTGTTACCTTATACTTATGCACTTATGTTCCTGGAATCGAAATACACTAGCGAATAACACACTAATATCCCCTCTTCTTTAAACCATTAGGGACGTGTCTTTCTTTCCCCCCTCAGGAGCATATCTCAATCAGCCCAGTTTGGAACACACACTAACTAGCAATCCCAGTTGCTACTTATTTATAACAAGTGTCCAATCCTCCGGTGATTGTTTGATCTACAATCAAATTTGTCGTATCCTTACCATCAAACAGCGGAGAAATACCGTAGTGGTTAGTTGGTCGTGTCCTCCGTTGTTACGCTGGTCCCTGAGTTTCCCCGTAAGCGAATACTTCAAAGCAACTTCACTCGCTGATCGTTTGCTCCGGTCATGTGTCCCCAGCGCGATCGTCCCGTTTCTCCGTGTCCGTCAGATCGTCAAGCAATGAACTTTACGAACACCTGTATCCTATTTTCATATCTGTGTCGGTCAATGATCTTTTATTCGTCCTCCTCTCAGAATGAAGTACACGATTGTTAACCCTTCTCCTTCCTTGTATTTTAATATGTAAGTTATCAAGGAATCATTAAACTGCAGTTTTTCCGTGTCATAGGCCCCCTCTTAAGAGAGTTGACCGCGTCGACTCTTCATCCCTGTAGTTTTGATTCCATGATCCTCCAACTTATTCCTCTTCCTCTGGAGTTGGATGTCTAGATAAGAAATCCGCTCCTACATTCTTCTTACCAGGGATGTATTCCACTGTGAAGTTGTACTGTTGCCTCAACAACGACCATCACATCCACCGTGCGTTGAGCTTCTGCGAAGTAGCTATTAACATCACGTGTTGATGATATGATTGGATCCTCACATGGATCCTCCTTATCCAGTAGGCTCTCTAATTGACACCCTACTATACTACTCACGAATGAAACTAGTGTTGGCTCCTCGCTCCTATACGTCCGGTCGACCTCCTTTCGACTTGCTTAAGCGACGGCTCACAATACAGACGGATTGTCCCATCCTGATTGTAACACTGCTTCCATGTCCTCTTGGTTTCCCCCGGCCTTGCCTCTGGGGTTGTTCCGCCTCGTCCGCGTTGGACCGAGTCATCTTGCCCAAACCTCCTGGACTTGTGCTTCCAGGACCATCTTGGACGATATTGGATCTGGTCAGCCCCTCTTCGGTTGGAGTCCTGGGTATTTCTCGCCTTACCCGACGTTACCCACCCCTTCTGAACTTGGTTACCTGTGAAACTTTCACTCTTGTCCTTTCCCTGACGTGTGATTTCCCTCCTCCTTTCGTTGGGTAAATCTGACCTATCACGTACTGTCCCATAGGCTCTCCTATGCTGTACTTGCGATCTGTGGTCTTCGTCTGGACTGGTAACTTTTGTCCCAATGGCTGCCATCACCATAAAGTGCGAAGCTTTGCTCCCGGATCTGTCCTCATATTTCCTAATGAGATGTCTAGGGAGATTTTTCTGCTCTTCCCCGATCCGGATTTTGTAGATGTTCTTGGACACAACCTTTTCCACAGGATAAGGTCCTTTCCATCTTACTTGTAGTATATTAGTCTCTTCTGGACCCCATACTTCCACTTTGTCTTCCACCTTAAGAGCTAGTTTCCTCTTAATCCGCTTGTTGGGTGGTGCGTTCTGGCACTCCGAACAAGACTTCAACCACCGGCGTACATCTCCGGTCATTCCTGGCCAGCAATAATGGCCGGAAATTTTCTGCACGGTCTCTCGGACACCCATATGTCGATTCTCGCCTATGATGTGTCCACTCTGAAGAATGTGAGGACGGTGGGTCTCTGGAACCACCCACTGCTCGTGCAGATTGTCTCCCCTCCCAGCTCTCCGATAGAGTAGTCGATTCTTCAGAAAGTACTGTCCCCGTTCAGGTGGCTCAGCACTTCTTTGCAGCTTCCTGTAGCAAGGACGCAACGTAGTATCCTTCCTCTGGGCAGTATGCAATTCTCCTATCCCTGAGTTGTCGCATAGTGTCTCTGCCTCTTTTTCCTTCCCTTGAAATCCACTGGCTACTGTTCCCTGGTGGGCTGGCTGTTTGGGCATCCCCAAAACGACATATTTCGTGCCAATGATTATGGGAAATAAGGAGTCAGATAATACAGCAGCTGGAATAATGCCCGTGACGTACCTGGATTTAATCTCCACCTTGGCGATTGGCAGCGTCATGGTAACCGCACTCCTCATTGCCGGCTGTATTTCTATGGTCTCCCCTGTAAGTTGGTCTGGGCGTACCAAGCTGGCGTCTATCACAGCTTCCCCATCCAAACCGGTATCGTAGAGACAAACAACCTGCTGGCCATTGACTTCAATCAGTTCGACCACAGGTGGCCTCTCCTGGTCCGGAGTGTCTTCCATCTCCTTAACCGTTTCCTTGCCTTCCTCTTTTGATTCCTCGAGGTTGGTTATGCAATTGGCGTCTTCTGCCTTGCCTCTGCAGTCCACAGTATTATGTGTTGTCGACTGGCAGTGAGTGCACCATGTTCCCTTCCTAGGTTTTCGTGTGTCCTTTTTGTTCCTAGCTCCTTCGCCGACCTCAGCCTTGTCTGTGATCACCGTCGTAGGAATCACTTTGCATGCTGCGAAGTAAGAACTTTTAGGTTTCGATCTGCAGTCCTTCGTGTTATGAGAGGGCACTTTGCAGAATGAACACCACTTCTCAGACCACTGCCGTTTCGCTGGAGAATTCAAGGTGTTCTTGTTTCCTTCCTTCACCTTCTCTGAACTCTCCTCTGTGTGCTTTATATAAGGTTCCACTTTTTCTCCTTCCCAGTTTTTTGGTTTCTTTTTCTCTTGTTTCTCCTGACCTTTGGTTTGAATACTGAGTTCCGCAGCCTCCCCATGTACCTCTACGAATCGTTCCGCCAGCTTATTCACAACATCAATCCGTTCCGCCCCTTGTTCTCCCAAGAAGGTTCTGAGAGGTTTCGACATTTGCTTTTGCATCTGGTCGACCACCATCATCTCTTCGAGACTCTCATAATCCCTCTTGAATTCTGCCAAGTCCATCCATTTCTGGAGATAGGATTTCAGCCTTAGACTGTAGGCGGCGAATAGCTCTCCCGGCTCTCGTCTAGACGATCTAAACTTCTTCCTATACGTTTGTGCTGTGACTTCATAATGTTTCATCAAAGCGGCTTTCAATTCCTCGTACTGATTTTCATGTCCTGGTGGTAGGCGTGTGTAGACCTCGTACCCTGAACCACGTAAAGCCTGGGATAATTTAAGAGCCCATCGGCTTCTATCCAGTCCCATAGCGACTGCCATTGCTTCAAAGCGGTTCGCAAAGTTGTCAAATTTTTCTTTAGACTCCTCATAAACAGCTAAGGGAAACTTCATTGCATGGTAGCTAGATCCACTCATGTTGGGTGCACCATGTAACGATGATCCGCCTTCCGCGCCATCTATTTCTCCCTTAGTTTGTGTTTTGAGTTCCATCTCTTTCATGCGGTATTCATGTTCCCGTATCTTGTTGGCCTCTTCCGCGTCCAACCTCTTTTTGGTCTGCTCCACTTCAGCATCCAACCGCTTGTTGATTTGTTCCATTTCCATGCGTTTCAATTCCAACTCAATCTTTCGATCTTCTCTTTCCGCATGACGAATTTCTCGCTCTCTTTCCTGTATGTAATCCGTTAGTTCCGAACCAGCTAATCCAATTGCCTCCCCGTTGGCCCTCAGTTCGGCTGTAGTTACTTTAGGAGTTGCCATAGTTAAAGCCGGTAAGTCAGCAAGTTGA
The DNA here is from genome assembly GCA_963921405.1 of Cepaea hortensis. Classification (NCBI taxonomy): domain Eukaryota; kingdom Metazoa; phylum Mollusca; class Gastropoda; order Stylommatophora; family Helicidae; genus Cepaea; species Cepaea hortensis. The sequence goes on along the minus strand of OY992877.1, from coordinate 124,808,056 downwards.
GTACAGACACCTCAAAGCAATAAAGAAGTCCTTCCTATAAACAGATAATCTACCTAGAACCTATATCATTTTCCCCTATGTATATCTAATATTATAATGTCTACAATACCACACAGTACATCACAACCACTCTCTCATCCACAAGAGGAGATATAGGATAAAGACTTATGTAGACGTGTGACCGTGTGACTAGGTATGTAATGTGTCTTACCACCTATCCACATTCACCCTGTCTGGAACTTTCTCACTGTAAAGTCACCAGCGTTAATGAAATGTTTCCACCATAAATGTAATGGCACCATATATCCAATGGACGTCCTTCCATTAAAAGTCATCAATGTATACTTATTTTTATTCCCATCAGTATGTCCCAACATGCAGGTACCTCGCTGCTCCACCAATTATGTCACTTGTTTACCCGGGAGGACTGTGGAATCAACAAGCACATCTTCAACTTTATTCCCTGTTGGGATTATTGACTGACTTCTGTCTACACTCCTCCCTTCTGTCTTCCCTTCCATATATCTATTTCTTTCACTCTCTCTCTCTCCTTCATAACATACCCTGACAACAGTTTCCTCCAACAATGAATAACCTGTTTATTGTTGAAAACTATGTCAGTTGTATGTATTGAATGTGTATCTGTAGTTGGTAGTGTCTGCTAAGGTGACTGCAAGATATGACTTTTAGATGTTAGTCTTCGTAATCTTCTCCGGCATATTCAAAAGGCCAAAACATCAGACATCAAACACAGAATTAGAACGTTCTCACCCGGTATGATCCGTTCAGCTTGAGTCTTGACTTAATCCAATTCTTGAAAAAACAAACAATTGTTCACCACAGTAACACCGTACAGTAATGTGATCACGGTAAGTCCTTTCCGTAGACAGAGTTTTCTGTTTTATGTTGTTATAATCCATCAGTGAAAACACCTCACACCTGTCCACAGTTATTTAACCGTTTTCTGAATATAGGTACACTGGTCTAGGGTTCTTCCCTGTTTCGTTTAGGTGAGTACTCAATGACAATGTTTTATCCTATTTTCTATGCTTGAATAAAGTTCCTTCTCTAAGGTTCACCAAAACCTGTTTTTTTTTTACATTCGTTAAGTCACCCACTTTGCATTTGCTATAGTGACATACTTTCACTGCACCTGTGAAGTGCCTGATTAAATTAAAAGGTCTTTCCTGTATTATCAACACTGCTTTCTCGGTACAAGAGATGTACTGGTTTATCTTCTTTGATAGGTCAGGCTGTGTAGTAGAACCTGGGTAATAAACATTAAATCAGGTGATTTAAGTCTGCCTCATATCACTGTCTATGTGATTGTCTTTCTCCAGCCGTAATGAAACAGCCTCCGAAAGAATACTCTGACATAAACAGCAGAATTCACTAAAGTATAAACTATTCACTAAATAGAAAGCAATAGTAAACCCTACGCACAACCACATATTTCCCTATGCTAATATTACTCTAATATTAGTGTTACCTTATATATATGCACTTATGTTCCTGGAATCGAAATACACTAGCGAATAACACACTAATATCCCCTCTTCTTTAAACCATTAGGGACGTGTCTTTCTTTTCCCCCTCAGGAGCATATCTCATTCAGCCCAGTTTGGAACACACACTAACTAGCAATCCCAGTTGCTACTTATTTATAACCAGTATCCAACCCTCCGGTGATTGTTTGATCTACAATCAAATTTGTCGTATCCTTACCATCAAACAGCGGAGAAATCCCGTAGTGGTTAGTTGTTCGTGTCCTCCGTTGTTACGCTGGTCCCTGAGTTTCCCCGTAAGCGAATACTTCAAAGCAACTTCACTCGCTGATCGTTTGCTCCGGTCATGTGTCCCCAGCGCGATCGTCCCGTTTCTCCGTGTCCGTCAGATCGTCAAGCAATGAACTTTACGAACACCTGTATCCTATTTTCATATCTGTGTCGGTCAATGATCTTTTATTCGTCCTCCTCTCAGAATGAAGTACACGATTGTTAACCCTTCTCCTTCCTTGTATTTTAATATGTAAGTTATCAAGGAATCATTAAACTGCAGTTTTTCCGTGTCATAGGCCCCCTCTTAAGAGAGTTGACCGCGTCGACTCTTCATCCCTGTAGTTTTGATTCCATGATCCTCCAACTTATTCCTCTTCCTCTGGAGTTGGATGTCTAGATAAGAAATCCGCTCCTACATTCTTCTTACCAGGGATGTATTCCACTGTGAAGTTGTACTGTTGCCTCAACAACGACCATCACATCCACCGTGCGTTGAGCTTCTGCGAAGTAGCTATTAACATCACGTGTTGATGATATGATTGGATCCTCACATGGATCCTCCTTATCCAGTAGGCTCTCTAATTGACACCCTACTATACTACTCACGAATGAAACTAGTGTTGGCTCCTCGCTCCTATACGTCCGGTCGACCTCCTTTCGACTTGCTTAAGCGACGGCTCACAATACAGACGGATTGTCCCATCCTGATTGTAACACTGCTTCCATGTCCTCTTGGTTTCCCCCGGCCTTGCCTCTGGGGTTGTTCCGCCTCGTCCGCGTTGGACCGAGTCGTCTTGCCCAAACCTCCTGGACTTGTGCTTCCAGGACCATCTTGGACGATATTGGATCTGGTCAGCCCCTCTTCGTTGGAGTCCTGGGTATTTCTCGCCTTACCCGACGTTACCCACCCCTTCTGAACTTGGTTACCTGTGAAACTTTCACTCTTGTCCTTTCCCTGACGTGTGATTTCCCTCCTCCTTTCGTTGGGTAAATCTGACCTATCACGTACTGTCCCATAGGCTCTCCTATGCTGTACTTGCGATCTGTGGTCTTCGTCTGGACTGGTAACTTTTGTCCCAATGGCTGCCATCACCATAAAGTGCGAAGCTTTGCTCCCGGATCTGTCCTCATATTTCCTAATGAGATGTCTAGGGAGATTTTTCTGCTCTTCCCCGATCCGGATTTTGTAGATGTTCTTGGACACAACCTTTTCCACAGGATAAGGTCCTTTCCATCTTACTTGTAGTATATTAGTCTCTTCTGGACCCCATACTTCCACTTTGTCTTCCACCTTAAGAGCTAGTTTCCTCTTAATCCGCTTGTTGGGTGGTGCGTTCTGGCACTCCGAACAAGACTTCAACCACCGGCGTACATCTCCGGTCATTCCTGGCCAGCAATAATGGCCGGAAATTTTCTGCAAGGTCTCTCGGACACCCATATGTCGATTCTCGCCTATGATGTGTCCACTCTGAAGAATGTGAGGACGGTGGGTCTCTGGAACCACCCACTGCTCGTGCAGATTGTCTCCCCTCCCAGCTCTCCGATAGAGTAGTCGATTCTTCAGAAAGTACTGTCCCCGTTCAGGTGGCTCAGCACTTCTTTGCAGCTTCCTGTAGCAAGGACGCAACGTAGTATCCTTCCTCTGGGCAGTATGCAATTCTCCTATCCCTGAGTTGTCGCATAGTGTCTCTGCCTCTTTTTCCTTCCCTTGAAATCCACTGGCTACTGTTCCCTGGTGGGCTGGCTGTTTGGGCATCCCCAAAACGACATATTTCGTGCCAATGATTATGGGAAATAAGGAGTCAGATAATACAGCAGCTGGAATAATGCCCGTGACGTACCTGGATTTAATCTCCACCTTGGCGATTGGCAGCGTCATGGTAACCGCACTCCTCATTGCCGGCTGTATTTCTATGGTCTCCCCTGTAAGTTGGTCTGGGCGTACCAAGCTGGCGTCTATCACAGCTTCCCCATCCAAACTGGTATCGTAGAGACAAACAACCTGCTGGCCATTGACTTCAATCAGTTCGACCACAGGTGGCCTCTCCTGGTCCGGTGTGTCTTCCATCTCCTTAACCGTTTCCTTGCCTTCCTCTTTTGATTCCTCGAGGTTGGTTATGCAATTGGCGTCTTCTGCCTTGCCTCTGCAGTCCACAGTATTATGTGTTGTCGACTGGCAGTGAGTGCACCATGTTCCCTTCCTAGGTTTTCGTGTGTCCTTTTTGTTCCTAGCTCCTTCGCCGACCTCAGCCTTGTCTGTGATCACCGTCGTAGGAATCACTTTGCATGCTGCGAAGTAAGAACTTTTAGGTTTCGATCTGCAGTCCTTCGTGTTATGAGAGGGCACTTTGCAGAATGAACACCACTTCTCAGACCACTGCCGTTTCGCTGGAGAATTCAAGGTGTTCTTGTTTCCTTCCTTCACCTTCTCTGAACTCTCCTCTGTGTGCTTTATATAAGGTTCCACTTTTTCTCCTTCCCAGTTTTTTGGTTTCTTTTTCTCTTGTTTCTCCTGACCTTTGGTTTGAATACTGAGTTCCGCAGCCTCCCCATGTACCTCTACGAATCGTTCCGCCAGCTTATTCACAACATCAATCCGTTCCGCCCCTTGTTCTCCCAAGAAGGTTCTGAGAGGTTTCGACATTTGCTTTTGCATCTGGTCGACCACCATCATCTCTTCGAGACTCTCATAATCCCTCTTGAATTCTGCCAAGTCCATCCATTTCTGGAGATAGGATTTCAGCCTTAGACTGTAGGCGGCGAATAGCTCTCCCGGCTCTCGTCTAGACGATCTAAACTTCTTCCTATACGTTTGTGCTGTGACTTCATAATGTTTCATCAAAGCGGCTTTCAATTCCTCGTACTGATTTTCATGTCCTGGTGGTAGGCGTGTGTAGACCTCGTACCCTGAACCACGTAAAGCCTGGGATAATTTAAGAGCCCATCGGCTTCTATCCAGTCCCATAGCGACTGCCATTGCTTCAAAGCGGTTCGCAAAGTTGTCAAATTTTTCTTTAGACTCCTCATAAACAGCTAAGGGAAACTTCATTGCATGGTAGCTAGATCCACTCATGTTGGGTGCACCATGTAACGATGATCCGCCTTCCGCGCCATCTATTTCTCCCTTAGTTTGTGTTTTGAGTTCCATCTCTTTCATGCGGTATTCATGTTCCCGTATCTTGTTGGCCTCTTCCGCGTCCAACCTCTTTTTGGTCTGCTCCACTTCAGCATCCAACCGCTTGTTGATTTGTTCCATTTCCATGCGTTTCAATTCCAACTCAATCTTTCGATCTTCTCTTTCCGCATGACGAATTTCTCGCTCTCTTTCCTGTATGTAATCCGTTAGTTCCGAACCAGCTAATCCAATTGCCTCCCCGTTGGCCCTCAGTTCGGCTGTAGTTACTTTAGGAGTTGCCATAGTTAAAGCCGGTAAGTCAGCAAGTTGAGTACAGACACCTCAAAGCAATAAAGAAGTCCTTCCTATAAACAGATAATCTACCTAGAACCTATATCATTTTCCCCTATGTATATCTAATATTATAATGTCTACAATACCACACAGTACATCACAACCACTCTCTCATCCACAAGAGGAGATATAGGATAAAGACTTATGTAGACGTGTGACCGTGTGACTAGGTATATAATGTGTCTTACCACCTATCCACATTCACCCTGTCTGGAACTTTCTCACTGTAAAGTCACCAGCGTTAATGAAATGTTTCCACCATAAATGTAATGGCACCATATATCCAATGGACGTCCTTCCATTAAAAGTCATCAATGTATACTTATTTTTATTCCCATCAGTATGTCCCAACATGCAGGTACCTCGCTGCTCCACCAATTATGTCACTTGTTTACCCGGGAGGACTGTGGAATCAACAAGCACATCTTCAACTTTATTCCCTGTTGGGATTATTGACTGACTTCTGTCTACACTCCTCCCTTCTGTCTTCCCTTCCATATATCTATTTCTTTCACTCTCTCTCTCCTTCATAACATACCCTGACAACAGTTTCCTCCAACAATGAATAACCTGTTTATTGTTGAAAACTATGTCAGTTGTATGTATTGAATGTGTATCTGTAGTTGGTAGTGTCTGCTAAGGTGACTGCAAGATATGACTTTTAGATGTTAGTCTTCGTAATCTTCTCCGGCATATTCAAAAGGCCAAAACATCAGACATCAAACACAGAATTAGAACGTTCTCACCCGGTATGATCCGTTCAGCTTGAGTCTTGACTTAATCCAATTCTTGAAAAAACAAACAATTGTTCACCACAGTAACACCGTACAGTAATGTGATCACGGTAAGTCCTTTCCGTAGACAGAGTTTTCTGTTTTATGTTGTTATAATCCATCAGTGAAAACACCTCACACCTGTCCACAGTTATTTAACCGTTTTCTGAATATAGGTACACTGGTCTAGGGTTCTTCCCTGTTTCGTTTAGGTGAGTACTCAATGACAATGTTTTATCCTATTTTCTATGCTTGAATAAAGTTCCTTCTCTAAGGTTCACCAAAACCTGTTTTTTTTTACATTCGTTAAGTCACCCACTTTGCATTTGCTATAGTGACATACTTTCACTGCACCTGTGAAGTGCCTGATTAAATTAAAAGGTCTTTCCTGTATTATCAACACTGCTTTCTCGGTACAAGAGATGTACTGGTTTATCTTCTTTGATAGGTCAGGCTGTGTAGTAGAACCTGGGTAATAAACATTAAATCAGGTGATTTAAGTCTGCCTCATATCACTGTCTATGTGATTGTCTTTCTCCAGCCGTAATGAAACAGCCTCCGAAAGAATACTCTGACATAAACAGCAGAATTCACTAAAGTATAAACTATTCACTAAATAGAAAGCAATAGTAAACCCTACGCACAACCACATATTTCCCTATGCTAATATTACTCTAATATTAGTGTTACCTTATATATATGCACTTATGTTCCTGGAATCGAAATACACTAGCGAATAACACACTAATATCCCCTCTTCTTTAAACCATTAGGGACGTGTCTTTCTTTTCCCCCTCAGGAGCATATCTCATTCAGCCCAGTTTGGAACACACACTAACTAGCAATCCCAGTTGCTACTTATTTATCACCAGTATCCAACCCTCCGGTGATTGTTTGATCTACAATCAAATTTGTCGTATCCTTACCATCAAACAGCGGAGAAATCCCGTAGTGGTTAGTTGTTCGTGTCCTCCGTTGTTACACTGGTCCCTGAGTTTCCCCGTACGCGAATATTTCAAAGCAACTTCACTCGCTGATCGTTTGCTCCGGTCATGTGTCCCCAGCGCGATCGTCCCGTTTCTCCGTGTCCGTCAGATCGTCAAGCAATGAACTTTACGAACACCTGTATCCTATTTTCATATCTGTGTCGGTCAATGATCTTTTATTCGTCCTCCTCTCAGAATGAAGTACACGATTGTTAACCCTTCTCCTTCCTTGTATTTTAATATGTAAGTTATCAAGGAATCATTAAACTGCAGTTTTTCCGTGACATCCAATGTGTCTTGTGCGTCCCGTGTCCACCTTCGCGCTGGTCGACCCTTGCCTGTTCTTGTAGACACCATTCTCTGATGAAGGTTCTGCTTTTTTGTTTCTCCTCTTCACGTGTATTATCTGGGTTGTTGTCATCTCTCCATTATCTACTGAAAGTAACATAGCCTACCACTATCAGTAAATAAACACTGCACTGTGGTACACTGAAATGTTCTGAAAAAACTACATGCAATGTTTCTTTTTTTTTTCTTTTCTTTTTTCTCCATATATATATATATATATATATATATATATATATATATATATATATATATATATATATATATATATATATATATATATATATATATATATATATATATATATATATATATATCTTATATATAAATTAGGATGTGCGTATCTCTGTCTGTCTGTATGTCTGTATGTATGTATGTCCTTTATACGCTCGCGAACGGCCCATCCGATTGAGATGAAATTTTCTACACGCCTTCCTTTCATTCCAGAGATGCCAACTGTCGTAGTTTTTTTTTCTTCTTCCTCCTCCTCCCTCCTCCCTCCTCCCCCTCCCAAAATACGTACGTCCAGGAAATGGTCTTCTACATAGACACTTCTCTCTGAGGTCCGCGATAACATATTAACCTGTTGGGATGGCAATCAATCATCCTACTACCTCCTCCCTCCTCCTCCCTTCTCCCTCTTCCTCCTCCCTCTTCCTCCTCCTACCCTCTTCCTCTTCCCTCCTCCCTCTCCCTCTCTTCCTCCTCCATCCTCCTCCTCCCTCTTCCTCCTCCTCCTCCCTCTTCCTCCTCACTCCTCCTCCTCACTCTTCTTCCTCCTCCTCTACCTCCTCCCTCCTCCTCCTTCTTCTTCTCCTCCCTCCTCCTCCCTTTTCCTCCCTCCTCATCCTCCCTCTACCTCCTCCCTCCTCCTCCTTCCTCCACATCCCTCCTCCTCCTCTCCCCTCCTCCTCCTACCCTCTTCCTCTTCCCCTCCCCCTCCTCCTCTACCTCCTCCTTCTTCCATCCTCCTCCTCCCTTTTTCCTCCTCCTCCCTCTTCCTCTTCCTCTTCCTCTCTCTTCCTCCTCCTCCTACCTCCTCACTTCTCCTCCTCTCTCCTCCTCCCTTTTCCTTTCTCCTACTCCTCCCTCTACCTCCTCCCTCCTCCTCGTCCTCCACATCCCTCCTCTTCCCTCTTCCTCCTCCTCCCTCCTCCTCCCTCTTCCTCCTCCTCCTTCTTCCATCCTCCTCCTCCCTCTTCCTCCTCCTTCTTCCTTCTCCTCCCTCCTCCTCCCTTTTCCTCCCTCCTCCTCCTCCCTCTACCTCCTCACTCCTCCTCCCCCTCCTCCTCTCCTCCCTCTACCTCCTCCCTCCTCCTCCTTCTTCCTTCTCCTCCCTCCTCCTCCCTTTTCCTCCCTCCTCCTCCTCCCTCTACTCCTCACTCCTCCTCATCACTCCTCCTCCCTCTTCCTCTCCTTCCTCCTCCTCCCTCTTCCCTCCTCCTCCCTCTACCTCCTCCTCCTCCCTCTTCCCTCCTCCTTCTTCCATCCTCCTCCTCCCTCTTCCTCCTCCTTCTTCCTTCTCCTCCCTCCTCCTCCCTTTTCCTCCCTCCTCCTCCTCCTCCTCCCTCTACCCTCCTCCTCCTCCACCTCCCTTCCTTCCTCCAGTCCTCATTCTCCCTCCTTCCTCTCCCTCCTTCCTCCTCCTCCTTCCTTCTTCTCCTCTGCCTCCTCCTTCTCCTCCTCACTCCTCCTTCTCCTCCTCCCTCCTCCATTCTTCTCCTCCTCTCCCCTCTTCCTCCTCCTACCCTCTTCCATCCTCCTGCCTCCTCGTCCCTCTCCTCCTCCTACTCCTCCCTCTTACTTCTCCATCCTACTACCTCCTCCCTCCTCCTCCTTCTCCTCCTCCTCCTCTCCCCTCCTCCTCCTACCCTCTTCCTCTTCCCCTCCTCCCTCTCCCTCCTCTTCCTCCTCTTCCTCCTCCCTCTTCCTCCTCCTCCTCCCTCTTCCTCTCCCTCTCCCTCCTCCCTCTTCCTGCTCCCTCTTCCTCCCTCCTCCTCCTTCCTCCTTCTCCCTCTGCCTACTCCCTCCTCCTCCTTCTTCCTTCTCCTCCCTCCTCTCCCTTTTCCTCCCTCCTCCTCCTCCCTCTACCTCCTTACTCCTCCTCCTCCCTCTTCCTCCTCCTTCCTCCTCCTCCCTCTTCCCTCCTCCTCCCTCTACATCCTCTTCCCTCCTCTCCTCCCTCCTCTCCTCCCTCCTCCTCCTTCACATTCCTCCTCCTCCCTCTTTCTCCTCCTCCCTCTCCTCCTCCTGCTCCCTCCTCCTCCCTCATCCTCCCTCCTTCTCCTCCCTCCTCCTCCTCCTCCTCCTCCCCCTCCTCCTCCTAATCCCTCCTCCTCCCTCCTATTCCTCCCTACTCCTCCTGTCTCCGCCCTCCTCCTCCCTCCTCCACCTCCCTCTTCCTCCTCCCTCCTCCATTTACCCAAGACAGACAGACAGTCAGACATATAGTCGGGAACGGGATCTTATATGACTACTTATATGATTTAAATGAGATGCTCTCCACCATGGGCTGGACTGGGTCAGACAGACAGACAGATAGATAGATAGACAGACAGACAGTCGGGAACGGGAACTTATATGACTACTTATATGAATTAAATGACATGCTCCCCATCAGGGTCTGGGCGAAGACGGGCTGGGTCAGACAGACAGCCAGACAGACAGTCAGACAGACAGATAGTCGGTAACGGGAACGAGAACTTATATGACTACTTATATGAATTAAATGAGATGCTCCCCACCAGGGTCTGGGCGAAGCCGGGCAGGGTCAGCTAGTATATATTATATATATATATATATATATATATATATATATATATATATATATATATATATATATATATATATATAATATATATATATATATATATATCCACGGTACATTTCCATGTTTCTTATACTGTATATCTTTACCTTCCTATAAAGTATTGTCATTTTGTAAATTTCATTACATGTAATGATGGTCTTAATTCGCTTGTTAATGCTCGGATTGTCTTGATCTATCTTTTCCTTGCAAGTGGAGATGATTTGTTATATTATAGTACTCGTTACAGGTGGTTTCATTTCTTCTCTGATAGCACTTCTGATTTTTTTTCCGTATAGTTCTTTGTGTTTTCTAAATATTAAACCATTTATGTCTATCCTCATTTGCTTTAATTGTATGCTTTCTTCTATTATCCTGACTCAGTTATATATTTATGTTTCTTGTATCCTTGTTTTGGAATCTTGTTTTTGCTGATGAGATTAGAACGGGCCGCTTTTGCCTTTCTACGTCATCTGGGGGGGGGGGGGGGGGGGTCATATCTTCTTGTACTACCATCAACGCCAAGAACTTGTTTGTTTACTTCAATGTTGTATTCTCGTGGTATGTCATTGTGATTGAACCGTATTAATCATGCTCCTGTTATCAATGTTTACAGTTTTATCTTGTAGCCTGCAACTAGTCTTTGTGGCTGTTATAATGTCTTCCATGTTAAGGTGTAGTCAATCTGGTACCATCAGATGAAGTCCAGATGTAGAGCATTCTTGCGTGTTGTTTAAATAGACTGACAGAAAGATGTTTTCTTGACAGAATTCCACTGCTTTCTTTCTACTCTGATTTTTATGTCCTAGACCGAAAGGGCATCGTACAGGTTCTGATTTCTTTCAACAACAATTTTCGCTTTTAAATCCCCCATGATTATTCAATTTTTATTTTTATTTTTTTTTTTATAATTTGCATCTCTTGTTGGCAGTGTTTGGCACAAAAACTGGTATTCTTCTATCTGGTACAAATAACGCCCAAGAACAGCCAGACAACTTGATTTATATATATGCATCACATATCGCTTGAAGCCACGGATACAACGACACCTGATACTACAGACAGATAAGCAGCGTCAGTATCGCAAACATGTTCATCATTTTACCTTCTAATAGTAAATGTGGGTGCTTCCCAACCTTGAAGACTCCCACACATATGCCCAACAGCTGTTGGCTCGCCAGCGCTGCTTTAACTCTGCATGCTGTTGTACACGGAAGCCGCCCCTTGTTCACACAAACTGAACTTAAAAGCCACTTGAACAAGGTATTTACATCTCAGTGTTACAATCCTACAATTTTCGCATTTGTTACTTTCTAAAGAGGTATTATTTGTTAAAGGAGTCCATATTCCTATAAATGCCACCTATTCTAAAGTATGTAACAAAATAATCAACATTTAATAGTATCGATAAATTAACTACCCTCAAACGGACGATGACTTGTGATCCGTGTTTGGCGCTAAGCGTAGGAAGGTGGGGGAGGTTACAGCCTTCCAGCTTGAGGCCAAACGTGAGACTTTGACCTCGTTGAATGTAATTTGTGTAGTATACCATTGATAGAATTGATTAGTACGGTGTCGAATAGACAAGCCTGTGGGGTCGTTAAGCCTGCGCTAGTGTTTGTGACCACTACACAGCACTCCGGCGTCAATTAACCGTAAAGTGAAAAAGAGTGGCATTTGTTGTAAGACAGCCCTTGCTCGATTTTATAGAATGACATGTAAGACTTCAGTCATGCCTCCCCGTAGTGCACCGCGGATCTATGGTCCTTCACAAAACCTCAACTAAATTGGCAGATGATCTAGGTGCAAGTGTAGCCCCAGAGATGCGGTGTACAATACCCACCCTTGAGTGGTATGTGCTCTGACAGCCATCATTCCACTCCCAGTCATGGATTACACTGTGCCGATAGACTGAATAAACTAGACATCAGGACTTGCTCTAGAACATTCCCTACTTCTTATCTGGTACGGTGGCTCTACCAGGTGGACAATTGTTATCCCTGATTTTTTACAGTCAATCATGAATTCAAAGAGAGGAGAGGGGGAAGGAAATAAAGTGAAGAGTTCTTAAACGCAGAACAAGAAGTGAGACTGATAGACTAACACTAAAGTTCACTCGTGCGGATATTGGGCTCCAGTGAATACAAAGCAGTGAGCACACATACAATGAAAATTGGTATATGATTTCAGCATCCACATGGTTCATGAGACTAATGTGTAGAATGAAGCAGCAATGAAATGTCTTCTTGGCCATGACTACTATACCATTCGTGTAGACCACATAACAGCCGGGTGGATACAAGTGCATACTACAGTCATGGTGGTCAGATATAGAGCATGTTTCTTCTACCTACATGTTACCACGAATTGATGTGCTGCCATCTGTGAGAACACGTGGACCACCTTTATGACAGAGAAAGTGGGTATTTCTTTCAATGACGGATGATTCTGATGGGAAACTTATAGTTGAAGACTCCATCAACAGAGAACAGAAATCACACAGAAAACAGTCAGAGCATCACTCTTACCCAGGCGTAGATGTGCACCAACTTCACTGTTTTAAATTATGGTCGCGCTATAAAATTAGCCACTAGATCTGGCGTTATATGTTTGGCTTTAATTTCCATCACTCTTCCTCAACAAGCTGAAATGTTCCGAGTTTGGCCAGAGAGGTCACGGAAAATGTATGGGAGAACTGTGTGACTGATATAACTGGTGAGAAAATCTTACAACAAATCTGGCATTTACACCGACAGATGACTAGAAAGCATGCAAGCCGTCAAACACCAAACATCGAGGAGATACAATGTTTAAGACTTACAAGGAAACAGGCAGATGCAGGCGATCAGTGCCTATTTTATAGCAACGAGGCAGGCTGCAAAATCATATTAATAAGCCGAGTTCAATATGCAGCAGATATGAGTATAAATACAGCTAAAACTGAAGTAGTTCTTGTTAGCAGATCTCCTGGGCCACTAAGTACACAGATAAATAGCACACCTCTGAAACAAGATAAAGAATTCAAATATCTGGGAAGCATGATCACACGAGATGGTAGACTGGACAGAGAAATTGAAATCATATTTCAAAAACCAAGTACGCTTATATAAGGGGCGTTCATTTGAAATAGTTTAAATAGCGGATGATGCCCTCAACGCCATAGAGGCTCTTCCAACTCTTGACCGCCTGGACACACTTCCCACCATAACAGAAGTTAAGTGTGCTATAAATGAACTTGCATCTGGCAAGGCTCCAGGTAAGGATGGGATTCCATTAGAGATTATCAGGAGTGGGCAAGACACACTCACTCTACAGATCCACCATCTAATAAAGCTATGCTGGCGTGAAGGACAAGTCCCACAGGATTTCAAAGATTCAATCATCGTAACACTGTACAAGAACAAGGGCGATCGGAGCGACTGTAACAACTATAGGGGTATCACACTTCTGTGTATTGTGGAAAAGTATTTGCCAGAATTGTTCTGCGCAGACTTCAAGTCTTAGGCGATCAAGTCTACCCCGAATCACAGTGTGGCTTTCGACAGAACCGGTCTACCATTGATATGATATTCTCATTGCGACAAATGCAAGAAAATGCCGTGAACAAAATCAACCACTGTTTATTGCCTTCATCGACCCCACAAAGGCATTTGATTTGGTCAGTCGTGAGGGTCTGTTCAAGGCACTAAAGAAGATTGGCTGCCCACCAACTCTTCTGTCCATTGTGGAATCATTCCACACAGGCATGAAGGGTATAATCAAGTTTGATGGTGCAACGTCTGAAGAGTTTGAAATCAAGAGTGGAGTTAAGCAAGGTTGTGTACTAGCTCCCACCCTCTTTGGAATATACTTTTCACTTTTACTGAAATATACCTTTCGTGATCAGGATGGTGGTATATTCATTCACTCACGCTCAGATGGCGGCCTCTACAATGCTCGGAGATTGAAGGCCAAGACCAAAATTAGGAGGGTACTGATCAGAGAGTTGCTTTTTGCAGATGATGCTGCAGTTACGACTCACTCTGAGGAAGATTTGCAATGTCTACTATCTGCATTCTCCAATGCTTGTTCTAAATTTGGTTTAACAATTAGCAAAAAGAAGACACAGATTATGTCACAAGGTGCACATGGGGTACCATCAATCTTTATTGACGACGCCGAACTAGAAATGGTAGACCATTTTACATATCTAGAATCAATGGTAAATAGCAAATTATCCCTAGATCAGGAAATCAACATCCGGATTGGTAAGGCAGCAACAACAATGGACAGGTTAAGAAAAAGAGTCTGGGAGAACAGGAAGCTTACTGCCAAAACAGAAGTCCTTGTCTATCAAGCCTGTGTCCTTAGTACTCTTCTTTATGGCAGTGAAACCTGGACAACTTACTCATACCAAAAGAAACGTTTAAACAGCTTTCATATGCGGTGTCTGCGAAGAATTCTTGGTATTAAGTGGCAAGACAAAATCACAAATACTGAAGTATTGGAAAGATCAGTTTGTGTGACGGTTTATTCCATGCTCAGTCTTCGTAGACTTAGATGGATAGGACATCTTATGAGGATGGATGATGGTAGAATACCAAAGGACATCTTTTTTGTTGAATTACAGATGGGTAAGAGATCTCAGAGTAGGCCTCTGCTACGATACAAAGATGTGTGTAAGCGGGACATGATTGATACAGGCACTGATAATGCACAGTGGGAGCAAGTCGCCGCCGAACGTGTTGCATGGAGGGCAAAGATCAGAAATGGAATAAAGACAAAGGAGAAAATTATTGCAGATAAGTCACACACCAAGCGTATGAGACGTAAGATGGTGCATGATGGTGGAAATGACCACGTGTTCACATGCACCCACTGTGAACGGACATTTACAGCGCGAATTGGCCTTATCAGTCACATTCGCTACCGCCATAGGTAAAAGTTATTATGCCTTTTTAAAGCACAAACTATCGTCTGTCAAGACGGCAAGGTGCCAATGAACATTTGAAATCCGTTCGTACCTCATCGGGCGTAATTGCGACCGTTGAACATGATCATGTCATAGTCATGTGAGAAGTACTGACCAATGAATAAAAGAGCAAGTGCTTATCGTCCCATGATGCGTAGGTACTGTTTCTGACCGTTGAGAAAATGGCCAGGTTGATCCAAAATCCGTCCAAAGAAGCTCAAAGAGCGGTGATTCAGTTTCTTTCATTTGAAGGATGTCGACCAGTGGACATTCATCGAAGAATGCAGGAGTGTACGGTAACAAATGTGTGTCGAAGACAACAGTGACAGACCGGGCACGAATGTTTCGGAAAGGACGTCAGTTCACGACAGATCTTCGACGGCCAGGTCAAGCGCATATTGTTGCATCAGAAAAAAACCATCGCCATAATTGATGCAGCAGTGCAGATGAACTGTTGTCGAAACATACGTTCGATAGCGAATGAATTTGATGTGTCAATTGGGACAATTCAAAACGTCGTTCATAAGACACTGCAATATCGGAAGGTGTGTTCACAGTGGCTACCACGGATGTTGATCGACCACCAAAAAGATGAACGCAAAAGATTGTGTTTGAACCCTTTGCTGCGTTACAGAGTAAAGGGTGATGCATTTTTCTTCCACATAGTGGCAGGCGATGAATCATGGTGTCACCACTTTGAGCCAAGCAGCAAAAGAGAGAGCATGCAATGGAAGCATGCTGGATCACCAAAAGCCAAAAAATTCAAGTTACAGGTTTCCACTGGTGAGGTTTTGCTGAGCGCATTTTTTTTACCATGAAGGGCTATTGTTGGCCGACTTTAAGGAACCTGGTGTCAACATCAACTCTATCCACTACTTGCAAACACTAGACAAGATGCAAAAAAGCCATCAAGAATAAACGACCCACATGCTTTCTCGCGGTGTGATTTTTTTTTTTTTTTGCACGATAATGCTCGTCCGCATGTCGCAAAGATTGTGCAGGAAGCATTAGCAAGGAAGAAGTGGGAAATTCTGCAACATCCAGCCTATAGTCCTGATTTGTCACCATGCGATTGGCATTTGTTCGGACCTTTAAAAAAAGCTCTCAAGGGGCAACGATTTCGCACAGATGCAGACGTAATGAAAGCGGTAAACACTTGGTTCAGTTAGCCACCACAATCCTGCTTACCTGAATGCCTACGGCGACTTCTTCTGACCAACCCATTGTGCATAATTCATTTAAAATGAATGCTTTGTTTAATTCTACCACACCTGTTAATGTTTCTTTCATGCTTTTGTAATAAAGCCATTGGAACGGGTTTCAAATGAACTCCCCCAATATATCAACTATCACCCATACTGAAACAATCAAATATATCTATGTTTGCAAAATGACAGATAATAAATAGCATATTCACACCAACCCTATGCTGCCAGTGTCAAACTTGGAGATAATCCAAATGACACTTACTTACACTGAATCAACACCTGTGGGATGATATGTTTGAGGAAAGATGTCAACTTAACTATCCGAGACCGAGACAGAAATGATTTTATCAGACAGACAGTGGGATTAGCACCTTGTTGCACATTTATTGAAAGGCAGAAGATCATATGGTTTGGTCATTTCGTTAGAATGCAACACCGTCATCTACCAGCACTGGTCCTACATCAAAGAATATCTGCTACGAGAGCAAGATGACGCCCGAGAAGAAAATGGATTGACGACATCAAAGACATTGTACAAACACACGGAATGACATTATCCAGTACCACCCATTCGCGCGCTGGATCGCCAATTATGCCTCCCCACGACGATTGACGGCAAAAGTTGAAGATGATAATGATGATAAAGGAGACAGTTCAAGAAGTCATTATGCGTTATACTATTTAGGCAGTAGCCGCGATTGAAATGCAAGGTAACGATAGATCGTATATGTTGGTTTCATGAGTACCAGTAGTTGGAACACTCACGATGGACAATGGAGACATTCTGAAGATATCTATGCACGACTGCTAGATTAAGACACGCAATAACAGAAAAAACCACATGTTTGAGCATGTCTGAGTTTGCATGGCGACTGCCAATATCGAGCAAAGACTGCTAATACTTCTGTTCCAAGGACTGGTGCTTTCACCCATCGAGTATGCCCTGGCCATCCTCACTGTCAGTCCTACACAGATTGGAAGACTTGAAAAGGTACAAAACGAAGCTATGCGCATCATTTTGGGCTGCACGAGAGACACCAGCTGTGTAGCAATGAGATACCTCCTTGACTTCCCGACAATGAACCACAGGATCAAGATCTGGAGAGCTCGTGCATGCTTAAAAATAAGTACAGATGAGCAGCACCCTCTGCATGACGCTATATTCAGAGAAAAGAGCGACAGGCTAAAGAGGGGCAAATCATGGGTGGGTCGGGCGGAAGATGTCATCAGACAGGTCTGAGGTCTTACCAGTATCAACCCCGGCAAAGAATGAGTGCCGGTGCCTCCAGCTTTTAAGTGCACTTTCTCCTGCATTATCACACTCGACAGACGGTGCAGAGAGCAGAACCCTGCCGCTGTCAATGCAGAGGTCAACGCGCTCATCTATGAACACTCAGATAGCCCCGAAGTTCTCATCTTTACAGATGGATATGTTGCAAAGCAGCAGCGAAGTGCGTGGGCATTTACAGCCCGTTCAGCGGGCCGAACCGTTCAGGAATCCAGTGGTGCCCACTCTATGACCACGAGCAGCATGATGATGGAAGTGATGGCAGTTATACAGGCTTTCATATGGCTGGAAACACAGCATTATACCAATGTGTGTGTACTAAGTGATTCAGTTAGTATGATTCGGAAGGTCGAAGCTGGATCTGTACGTAGACAGTGGACTGAGTCGCTGCGGAAGTCTGTTGTCCGTAAAGTCACATTCATCTTCGTCCCGGGACATGCGGGAGTCGAGGGAAATGAACGAGCTAATAAACTGGCTGGCTCTGCACCCCCTGTGGATGGCCAGCCATGGATCGTACCGATGTTATTAACGTCCTTAAAGATATGTCGAGAACAGAGAACTTTGACGTCAGTGAATCCACATCGCTGTCCGGGATGAAAGACTTGGGAGTAGGAATTGGCACGGCCAGACGCGAGAGGTACATAGAGAAAATGAGGTGCCTTGTCAACCAACACAGAACTGGCACTATTAGCCACCGGACACTGATGCATATGCTGGGGGGAGGATCTGAGCACCTATGGACCTATCCGGAGTGCAATGAAGATACCCCAACTGATAACTGATAACTTATAACTGAGGTTGCATTTAAGTGTCGTTCCAGCAAGAAGGAACTACGAGGGACGAATCAAACGTGTTAACAATCAGTGTATGTCTGGAAGGATCAGTGTCTACACGGTGCCACTTCTGTTGGGCAAGACGAACGATCGGTGTCTACACGCTGCCACTTCTGCTGGGAAAGCCGGATCATCTATGTGTTTGCCATGAGTGCTATGATGACAGTTCTTCAAACCAATTCATCTGATGTTGTGTCTTGCTGTGGTCAGAGCTCTTTGATTATAGGCACAAAGTGTTCGCTGGTTGAGCCTTACCCTCACACGTTGCACGGACCACTTTATTAGTCTACAAATTTGAAGCAAGAAGCCGAGCTACGATGTTCCTAATGTCAGGTATGCCGATCAATCTATTATCTAGCCGCAGGTGGCTGGTGTGTGGTTTTCCCTGTCTCTTTTTCACACCTCCTGTAAAGTCAGGTCTTAGTCAGATATGACTGAGCTACCGTATAACAGTAGACGGTACTACCTGGTTTCTGTTAGCGCCGAACGTTGGGCGGCGCTTACCAAACCCGACACCCCACATTGTGCCAACGGCTTCGGGCGGAAGAGCGCAATTGGGAGGGTACAAGCCTTACCCTGGTGCGAGGAAATGCAAGCTAAAGACAAAATTGTCATGGCAGGGCAGACCAGGCCCTAAGCCTTGGTTGGCGACTGGTCTAGGATCGAAGCTCCGACAGGCGGACAGTTAGAGCATTGCTTTGCTGATCCGGCAGCTTCTGCAGCTTGTCTTGTTCCAGATGTAGGGGTGTTACCTTTCCTCTGGAGTGAACTAGGCAGGCCGAGAGAGGGATCATGCTGCATGGGCAACACATGATCTCTATATTTTAGCCCAGGCTTTGTGCTATGGAGAGGCAATAACTCCATCCCTGGTCTTAACTGGTCTCGGAATCAAAGCGAGAGGCAACTGTTACGGGTTATAAGTCCTTGTCAGTTGGCGTAGACATGGGGCGCCACGCGTTGCCTCTGACGGCGGGAGACACCTATAGGTGTCACTGATCAGCTACCGCCCGCCTCAAGCTGGGCAGCCCCCAGCCAATTGGGTGCTGATCCGCCACAGCCTGCCTGCTTCAATGGGTGCTTGGGGCTAGGACAAAATCTAAATCGCAGGCTGTAAAACCAATGCACCAGGTACAAACAAAAATATAAATAGAAACCTCAAGCTACGGCTTGCAACCTGGAACGTGAGAACCATGTGTCCAGGATTTTCCACTGACTTGACCAATATTGACGATGTGAGAAAAACGGCTGTGATTGATGCCGAACTCAATCGTCTTAACATTGATATTGCTGGCCTGCAGGAGACTCGCCTCGCTGAGGAAGGGTCACTCAGGGAAAACAACTACACCTTTTTCTGGAAGGGTAAAGGGCAGGCAGAAAAAAGGCAACACGGTGTGGGCTTTGCAGTGAAGAATTCGCTACTGGGAATGATTGAAATTCCAGCAGGAGGAAATGAAAGACTATTATCCCTGCGCTTGGCAACCTCTTGTGGGTTTGCCACCATTATTACTGCATATGCACCGACACTCGATTCCTCTGATGATGTGAAGGATTTGTTCTATGAGGAGTTAGACTCTGTGATCAAGGCAGTTCCAAAATCCGACTACATTTATATGCTCGGTGATTTCAATGCTCGTGTGGGCAAGGACTCGAGTTCATGGCCAGTGTGCCTTGGAAAATACAACATCGGTCGCATGAATGAAAATGGGCAAAGGCTGCTGGAGCATTGCACCAGTAATGACCTATGTATTACAAACTCTTTTTTTAAAACAAAAGAGATGCATAAGGTCACATGGAAACATCCAAGATCCGGCCATTGGCACCAGCTGGACTTCATCATCACACGGAGACAACATTTGAACCATATATCATTGACTCGTAGTTACCACAGTGCTGACTGTGATACGGATCATTCTTTGGTTGTTGCAAGGGTTAGACTGAGACCAAAGAGAATCTACACAGCTAAACACAAATCTAGCCCCAGGATTAATATTATTAACACTCATGATCCTGAAAAGTGCTTTCAGTTTCAACAGCAACTTGAAGACGCTTTCACTGATACACCAGAAAATTGTACAGTAAATGATAAATGGAATAAACTTAAGGAAACTCTTTGTAAAACTGCCGTAAAGGTTTACGGCACTGTGGATCATAAGAGGCAGGACTGGTTTGCGGCCAACAGCGAGACTCTGCAGCCCTTGTTTGATAAGAAGAAGAAAGCTCTCTTAAGAAACAAGGAAAGACCAACGCGTAACACTCTGAGTGAGCTAAGGCAAGCTAGGAAGGATGTGCAAAAGGCTGCCAGGCAGTGTGCAAATGATTATTGGATCAAGTTATGTGAGTCCATTCAAATCGCAAGTGATAAGGGAGACATAAGAAGTATGTATGAAGGAATAAAGAAAGCCTGTGGTCCAGTGATCAAAAGAAGTGCACCATTGAAAACCTTGACTGGAGAAGTCATCACTGATAAGAAACAGCAGATGGACAGATGGGTAGAGCACTATTTGGAGCTTTACTCAAGTGAGACCAAACTAGCGGATAATGCCCTCAACGCCATAGAGGCTCTACCAACTCTTGACCACCTGGACACACTTCCCACCATAACAGAAGTTAAGTGTGCTATAAATGAACTTGCATCTGGCAAGGCTCCAGGTAAGGATGGGATTCCAATAGAGGTTATCAGGAGTGGGCAAGACACACTCACTATACAGATCCACCAGCTAATAGAGCTATGCTGGCGTGAAGGACAAGTCCCACAGGATTTCAAAGATTCAAGCATCATAACACTGTACAAGAACAAGGGTGATCGGAGCGACTGCAACAACTATAGGGGTATCTCACTTCTGTGTATTGTTGGAAAAGTATTTGCCAGAATTGTTCTGCGCAGACTTCAAGTCCTAGGAGATCAAGTCTACCCCGAATCACAGTGTGGCTTTCGACAGAACCGGTCTACCACTGATATGATATTCTCATTGCGACAAATGCAAGAAAAATGCCGTGAACAGAATCAACCACTGTTTATTGCCTTCATCGACCTCACAAAGGCATTTGATTTGGTCAGTCGTGAGGGTCTGTTCAAGGCACTAAAGAAGATTGGCTGCCCACCAACTCTTCTGTCCATTGTGGAATCGTTCCACACAGGCATGAAGGGTATAATCAAGTTTGATGGTGCAACTTCTGAAGAATTTGAAATCAAGAGTGGAGTTAAGCAAGGTTGTGTACTAGCTCCCACCCTCTTTGGAATATACTTTTCACTTCTACTGAAATATGCATTTCGTGATCAGGATGGTGGTATATACATTCACTCACGCTCAGATGGCGGCCTCTACAATGCTCAGAGATTGAAGGCTAAGACCAAAATTAGGAGGGTACTGATCAGAGAGTTGCTTTTTGCAGATGATGCTGCAGTTACGACCCACTCTGAGGAAGAATTGCAATGTCTACTATCTGCATTCTCCAATGCTTGTTCTGAATTTGGTTTAACAATTAGCAAAAAAAAGACACAGATTATGTCACAAGGTGCACATGGGGTACCATCAATCTTTATTGACGACGCCGAACTAGAGATAGTAGACCATTTTACATATCTGGGATCGGTGGTAAATAGCAAATTATCCCTAGATCAGGAAATCAACATCCGGATTGGAAAGGCACCAACAACAATGAACAGGTTAAGAAAAAGAGTCTGGGAGAACAGGAAGCTTACTGCCAAAACAAAAGTCCTTGTCTATCAAGCCTGTGTCCTTAGTACTCTTCTCTATGGCAGTGAAACCTGGACAACTTACTCACACCAAGAGAACAATTTAAACAGCTTTCATATGCGGTGTCTGCGAAGAATTCTTGGTATTAAGTGGCAAGACAAAATCACAAATACTGAAGTATTGGAAAGATCAGGTTGTGTGACAGTTTATTCCATGCTCAGTCTTCGTAGACGTAGATGGATAGGACATCTTAGGCGGATGGATGATGGTAGAATACCAAAGGATATCTTTTTTGGTGAATTACAGATGGGTAAGAGATCTCAGGGTCGGCCTCTACTACGATACAAAGATGTGTGTAAGCGGGACATGATTGATACAGGCATTGATAATGCACATTGGGAGCAAGTCGCCGCTGAACGTGTTGCATGGAGGGCAAATATCAGAAATGGAATAAAGTCAAAGGAGAAAATTATTGCAGAAAAGTCACACACCAAGCGTTTGAGACGTAAGATGGTGCATGATGGTGGAAATGACCACGTGTTCACATGCACCCACTGTGAACGGACATTTACAGCGCAAATTGGCCTTATCAGTCACACTCGCTACCGCCATAGTTAAAAGTTATTATGCCTTTTTAAATCACAAACTATCGTCTGTCAAGACGGCAAGGTGCCAATGTGTGTAAAGGGTAGGAAAGGGGAGATATATAAGCTAATACTTTACATCTTGTTTCAAGGCCAGGTGTGTTGTGATGGCTGAGTTGTACGTGTGTTTGTTTAGTGTGCACCTGAGGTGTTCTGTCTATGGTTTCCTTGATCATTTCTTAGCTCTATATTTGCATCTCTTTTGGTTATGTGCTTGTAAGGGTTGTTGGTCTTGTTTGATTCTCATAACAAGTTCAAAGATTTTACTTGCTTTTCTCTCCATGAATTCTCTGGCTTATAGTATGCCTGTCATACTTCATATGTTCTAATTTGTAGTGGGTCTGTTTGCGTGCTCACTTCAGTCTTGTGCTTCATGCTGTATATTTCATTGTGGTGGAGGGAGGGGGACTGCGGTAGCGCAGAGGCAACTACGCTGGCCTGTCAGCTCGTTGGTCGTGTGTTCAAATCTCCATAGAGGCAGGGATGTTTTTGTTTATTTGAACGTGGGTTCTTATGTCGACCCAGCCTAAACTGGGTACAGGAAATATTCTGGGACGTAAACGCGGTTGGTGTGATATCGTCTACATCACCCATTCAGTGCCCATTGGTCTAGAAACAACGTACGCTTGGCACCACATACCCTATACGCCTCCAGGTGTGGAAAAGAGTCGTTTACCTGTCTACTTCACGTGGTGTTGACAGTAAGTTCAACAGTAGGAAAAGAATCGTTTACCTGTCCATTTCAAGTGGTGTTGACAGTAAATTCAACAATAAGAAAAGAATCGTGTACCTGTCTACTTCGCGTGGTGTTGACAGTAAGTTCAACAGTCAGAAAAGAATCGTTTACCTGTCTATTTCACGTGGTGTTGACAGTACGTTCAACAGTAGGAAAAGACTCGTTTACCTATTTCACGTGGTATTGACAGTAAGTTCAACAGTAAGGAAAGAATCCTTTACCTGTCTATTTCATGTGGTGTTGACAGTAAGTTCAACAGTCAGAAAAGAATCCTTTACCTGTCTATTTCACGTGGTGTTGACAGTAAGTTCAACAGTCAGAAAAGAATCCTTTACCTGGCTATTTCACGTGGTGTTGACAGTAAGTTCAACAGTCAGAAAAGAATCCTTTACCTGTCTATTTCACGTGGTGTTGACAGTAAGTTCAACAGTCAGAAAAGAATCCTTTACCTGTCTATTTCACGTGGTGTTGACAGTAAGTTCAACAGTCAGAAAAGAATCGAAGACATGGTAAAGCTGATGGGTTCATTGGTTCACGTTAACCCTTCTAAGGTAACGAGGTGGAGACATGGTAAAGCTGATGGGTTCATTGGTTCACGTTAACCCTTCTAATGTAACGAGGTGGAGACATGGCATAGCTGATGGGGTCATTGGTTCACGTTAACCCTTCTAAGGTGGCGAGGTGGAGACATGGTATAGCTGATGGGGTCATTGGTTCACGTTAACCCTTCTAAGGTGGCGAGGTAGAGACATGGTATAGCTGATGGGGTCATTGGTTCACGTTAACCCTTCTAAGGTGGCGAGGTGGAGACATGGTATAGCTGATGGGGTCATTGGTTCACGTTAACCCTTCTAAGGTGACGAGGTGAAGACATGGTATAGCTATTGGGGTCATTGGTAAATGTTAACCATTCTAAGGTGACGAGCTGGAGACTTGGTATAGCTGTTGGGGTCATTGGTTCTAAGGTGACCAGATGGAGACGTGGAATGGGGAGGAAGGTGTGGGTGTGACATTATTCGTACCCAGCTAATGCAGTTTTGTATGTGGTTTATAATGTGTAAGTTCGCCAGTGTGAAGCATAAGAAAACTAAAAGTATGTAAAGTACAAGAAAGGTTAACGTACACCAACGACTCCAACAGCTAGACCGAGGACGACAGCGTTGCTACTGTCCAGGTCTCAGAAACTGCACTTCAAAGTGGATACACCTCAAGGAGTGTTGACGTGGTTGATAGGCCCGGTTTGTGGTGCCACTTCATCACTGTGACCGTTTGACCGGTCGTCAGGCCATATATGGCGAAGGGCTTACGGACACGATTCGTAATCCCGTATACCGAGGTTCGAAACACAGCGATGCTGGTTTTTTCGAAAAAGGTATAGGTGGATCATAGGCCGGTCGATCAGAAAGCAATGGCAAACTTCTGAACGTAAAGCTTGTCCAGGAATCACGAACAGCCAAAATGCTGGGCTTGACTGCTACGTCTTGTGAAGGACATGCAACTAAATTAATTACAGCCATAGGCTTTTGGAAGATATCTCATTCGAATACCGATCAGCCTATAATTGTCACATTCTCTGTCGTTTTTTTTTTCCACTTGTCTTGTATGAATGCCAGTCATTGCCTGTTAATCTGTGTCTTATGGTTAGCAAGTTAAATTGCTGAACTAACTGTGTTGCCGTATGCAGTCATGTGTGACTGCTGATATTTTCTAGTGACTGCCGCTTCCATCCACGACCTTCTTTTTCTGCGCTCGCTCGCTGGCTTTGAACTCAAGTGTAGTCCGTACATACTACTTCTAGTAATGCTGGACTTGATTTTGTGTGTGGATTAACCTTCCATATTACCAGTATCCCTCGCCATCAGGCGAACCCACTCCGACTTCTGAGGTACTTGTAATGTACATCTCCAAGTCAAGGACAATAGGTCAACATTTTAATCCAACTGTCCTGTGAGGGGGTTGAACTCTTTATCTAGGCATCAGCACACCGGATGTTTAAGAACATGCGTTCCTATCCATTCGGCCATGCTGACCTACGAACTGTATTTTTCGTGGCCTGCTTTTGTGTTGACATTCTGGCAGCGGTTTTAGGCATAGTATACCTGTGCGGGGTGCTGGTTTGTCGAGACTCATGTCTGTTCTACTTTTCACATGGCGCAGTGAGGAGCATTGTGTTATATTCACTAGCACATGAACGGAGTATTATTGGGACAACCCTTTGCCATGAATATGGAATAGCAAGTAACTAAGTTAAATACTTACTGTTTAAATCATAAACTCCTGCCACTCGTAGAAGCTAATCCAAGATATAAGAAATGTTCAGGTATTCCTTGTGTGAAAACAGACGTGCACGTTCACACATAAGAATTGTCAGGTATTTCCTAAGGGAAAGCCGACTTGCATGTTCATACGGCGGACCCGCCAGTTACCTTCAGATCTCTGAGATACTTACTCAAACATTGGCAACTCGTGTCTCGTGTCAAAACTCAAAGCAAAAAACACTCGTTGCTCAGAATCTTACAACCATCGTTACCTACTTAAATTTCTAGTTGATGCTTCTGACATATATGTTAAGACCCGTAATTCTACACAAGTAAACTGACCAAAGTTCACAATGGTATTATATACGTGTTGCTGTTTAGTGGTCCATTTAATGTTTACTTCCGTTGCAGTGCACATACAGCTCTCAAGAAATGGTCAGTCTTTTGAAAGGATGAATACTCGGATTTGTTCGATTTCGCATCTTAAACGAATATGCGGTGAATGATTTCACTGAATGTACAATGCAAGGAAATGTCTAGACTACCGTTGTCATGATTGATACATACTGTATAGATAGATAAACGGGCAGGCAATATACTGGAAGTTTCCTACCAGGTACCTGAGTTTGTAACTTAATCTACACACGGGGAAATTGTTGGGGTGTTATTCCCTCCCTTTCTCCAGTTGGACCAAAATGCAGTAAACCATCTTGGCACGACCACATAATCCGAGTTTTCGCGCGCTGTTAATAACAGAACCAAGTGCCAAGGAAATATACAATCTTTCATTGGGAGGTGATTCCCCGCTGAGGGTATATTAGATCTGATACAGAAGGCGGGTTAGTTCTTGGTCTTGGTCTTATTGCCACCAGTAACACCGACTACCCCTGCCATCTGTTGAGAGATTATTACAAAATAAACCTTCAGTTACGAAGTGGGTCTGCACTCTCTATATATGAGATAACGACCATGTTGATCCTATTATACTAGTAACCTTTTCCAAAAGGATGCGAGAGAGGGGGGAATAGTAAATACTAATAATTTTTTTTTCATTAACTTATTAGTTACTCCGTCTTCCTCATTTCTCGTGTTCTTCCTCCTCTTCTTATTCTGGTTTTGTTGTTTCTTATTCGTTCTTCCTTTTGTTTTATTTGCAAACGTTTGCATTGTGTCTGTCTACAGCAGCAGTGCGGTATTTGCATGGGTGTTGTTTATATAACGCTGTCCCAGTTAAACCTTGCAAGTATTTATATCCTTGTTTTATAATTGCATTTTTCCCATCAATGTGTCCAGTTATCACCAAGTGTGAAAGTGTATGTCTCCTCACAATATGCCCAGACACTTTTGGCCTTCTATGTTCCAGCTTCACGACGATATGCAGAGGATCTCTTTTTTGAGGTGACAATGTCTACGGCCATTGACCAGTATGGTCACTGCTAAGAAGGAAAGCAGTGACAAACTACCTTCTTTACAAATGCCAAGAACATTATGTTGTGCGATATCATCGACATTCAGAGAAACGGCGTAAATGGGAGCAGAACAATGAGTGCAGATGGAAAATAGGATAACATCACACAATAAATGGGAAGAGAAAATATTAATATATTAGGAATGTGTGAAACCAGATGGAGAGGGGCAGGGATCAAGACAGGAGAGGATTGTGAGATTACTAATTCTGGAGGAGAAGAACGGCTAAGAGGTGTAGCCATTATGTTGGATCGGCAAACATCAAATTCTGTAAAAGGATATTGGACTGTGTCAGACAGAGTTCTATTAGTAAAATTAAATGGGAGACCTTTTAAAATAAATGTCATTCAAATATATGCTCCAACAAGTGAATGCAGTGAAGAAAGTATAGATGAATTTTATAATGACACGGAGCGTGCTATGAAGAAATGTAAACAAAAAAAAATCAGAAATAAATATTATAATGGGTGATTTGAACGAAAAAAAGTTGGAAATCAAGGCGATGGATGTAGTGTAGGCAACCATGGTTTGGGAGAGCGAAACGAAAGGGGATACAGACTTGTAGAATGGGCACAAGAACAAGAAATGGTTGTAGGAAACACCAGGTTTAAACAGCATCCTAGAAGATTATGGACATGGGGGAGTCCAGACAGCAAGAATAAAAACCAGATAGATTACATCCTGATTAGTAGAAGGTTTCGAAATGCGCTAAAAGTCGTAAAAACAGCTCCCAATGCAGACTGTTACACTGATCACAGAATAATTACAGGCACACTAAGGATAAAGTTAAAGAAAGTCAAGTATACAACCGGAAACACTAAATATGATTTGTGCAAGTTGAAAACTGACAAAGAAATACACGAAAATTTTAACATAGAAGTAAAGAACAAACCTGATATATTGTCTGGTCTAGAGATCCTATTTCAAGATGTGGATGATCAATGGGAAATGTTGAAGAATTCAATCTGTTTAGCTGCAGAAACAACTATTCCAAAATTAAAGAAAGTCAGACATGAATGACTGAAGAAATTTTACAGCTAATGAAAACAAGAAGATAGAACAAAAGTAATCCTGCAAATATAACGAAATTCACAGAAAAGTCAGAACATTATGTAAGGAGGCAAAAGAAGCATGGCTCGAGACAAATTGCACAGAAATTGAAAAACAACACAACAGTAAAAATACCGAACTAATGCACAAAAGAATTCAGGCGTTACTAGTCAAAGAACAGATACATCAGCAGACTGCATAAAGACAAACGATGGAAAAATCATAAAAGAAAAAGATCAGATTTTACATGTATGGTTAGATTATGTGAAAAACCTACATGATGATAACAGAGAAGAACAGTATGATATTCAAAATAATAAGGAAGGAACATCAATTTTGAAGATGGAGGTTCAGAATGCTCTTAATCATATGAAAACTGGCAAGACCCCCGGTTCAGACAGCATCACAACAGACATTGATTAATGCTTTAAAAGAATACGGAATAGATAAGGTTACCAGACTCATGAATACAATATATGATACTGGAGATATACCTCATGAATTATGTAATTCTGTATTTATTGCAATCCCAAAGAAATCAGGAGCCTTGGAATGTGATCAACATCGAACAATTAGTATAATATGTAATATCACAAAGATTTTGCTAAGAATTATCATGCAAAGAGTTAGGAAGAAAATACAACCTGAAATAGGAGAGGAACAATGTGGGTTTGTAGAAGGCAAGGGACAGTAAATGATGTGTATATACTGAGAACAGTAATTGAACGTTCTATAGAAGTAAACAAAGATCTACACCTTTGCTTTATTGACTACACAAAGGTTTTCGATAAAGTGAGACATGTCGACATGATAAGGATGCTTGAAGATCTACAAATTGATGGAAAAGACCATAGACTTGTAAAAAAAAACATATATTGGAAACAACAAGTTGCTATAAGAATTAATAATGAAGTAGGTCAATATCAGCCTATAAAGAGAGGTGTGAGACAGGGATGTGTAATGTCTCCAGATCTTTTTTTCCCTGTACAGTAAAAATATTTTGAGAAATATAGAAGATATGGAAGGAATCAACATTTGGGGACGATACATCAATAACATTAGATATGCAGATGATACAGTCTTGATTGCAGACAATGAACAGGACCTGCAACATTTAGTAGATGCGGTTGTTGCTCACAGTGAACAACTAGGGTTAGAATTGAATTGTAAGAAGACACAGATTATGGTCGTCACTAGGAAGGAAGAAATACCACGATGTAATATACAAGTAATTGAGCATATTCTTAAACAAGTGAATCGGTACCGCTATCTCGGAACAGTCATAACATCTGATGGGAGATGTCTTGTGGAGATTAGAATATGAATTGCCATTGCGAAGGTAGCCTTTTGCAAGATGAAAAACATACTGACCAATAAAAAGATATCAATTGAAACAAGAAAAAGAGTGTTGAAGTGCTGCATAGAACCTGTACTTTTATATGGATGTGAAGCGTGGACAAAGAGCAGACAAGCTGAAAAACACCTGATGGCTCTGGAAATATAGTTTCTGAGGAAAATGCAAAGAATACCATCGACAGACAGAAAAACCAATGAACAAGTCCTACAAGAAACAAATGAAGATTTTAAACTGATTAGAAACATAAGACGTAGACAGTCAAAATTTGTGGGCATATTATGAGAAGAAATTATTTGGAGAACTTGGTGACTACTGGCGAGATCGAAGGGAAGAGACCAGAGGGAAGACCAAGAAGTAAATGCCTGGATGGATTGGCCACATGGCATGGTCGAGACAGAAACACGGAGCTGATCCACGACTCTTGTGATCGAGTGAGATGGCAAAACATGACCGCCCACGCATATCGGCATGGCACATGATGGATGGATGTTCACTTGCTCTAATCAGTTTACGGTTTCACTTGCTTCTTGAAGGACTACATCATCCATATTTCTGTCTGTCCATGGTAATCTTTTATTTTCCTCAGAAATCACATTTCTGCTGTCATCACTTGTTTCTCTGCTTGTCTGCTTATTGTTCACGTTCCAGATACATACAAAAGTGTATGTTCTAACATTCTCTTTCTCATTCTGTGGCAGTTTTAACATTGTATTGTTTTCTATATACAAATGGCAATATTTGTTATTTATGATGCTTGTAATCTCTACAAAGCATCCTCTGTCTGATGCTATGACCTTTCGAAGAATGCTGACACGATTCTATAGGTTAATATGTTTCCTGTTACTTGGATACTGCTTGCTTGCTTGCTTGTGTTCGCTGACTGTGAACTCCAGCGTGAAGTCCTGTATGTCGGATGAAGACATCCTGTTGTCCAACATCAGTGTGATGTTATACCGGACTGAGGTTTGCGTGAGTGTCCGTTGACCCATGTCTGGCTTATTGGTGTGCAGACTGGTGGTTCCTTGCCATGCAGGCAGATACTCTCCGACTTCGGAGGAACTTGGATACTGATTTACACTGTTGTTTCTATACAATGCCGGTCTCTGATGGGTTACAACACTTTCTCCGTAATCCCGTTTATCACGCAGAGTCTCGTAGCAGGGCGAGAGCTGGGAGCGGTTCGACACCCGCTGGTGACTTGCGGGATAACTGAACCGGCCGCTCAGAAAGCAATGGCAAACTACTGAGCGTAATCTTGCCAAGAAATCAACATACAGCTGAAAGATGCTGATGTTGACAGCGATGTCCTGTAAAGGAAATGCAAAAAACATTTCTATACAATGGAAAAGTTACAGAATGATCGTTGTCAACTAAGTGCAGAATGGTCTTTGTACTACATGGTGTCAATTACTGAACTCGTTCTCAGTGAAATACTCAGGGAATACTGTCTAGCCATTGCATGTGGCACACGATAATACATTAACAGTTAATATATTTATCTTTTTTAATTACTTCAGGAATTGTCCACGATTGATAAATCCGTTCATTTTGAATAGGGTATCCGCGTTATATGCAAGCATATCGTTCAGTTTTACTTAATATGAGACACGGGATTATATTCTTGTGCATATTTTGTATCACTAGAAATAATGTAATCCCCGCAAATAATAATTAATCAGGTGGTACACGAGTTTAACAGCTGAAAAACATCACACCAGAAAGCGAGAGGGAGGACGTGAACGCACAACATATTCGATACGTTCAGTACCCGAACTTGACACATCTCATCCAGGAGTGGGAGACTATTGGTCAATACAACTATCACAATCGTCAGCCCCCCAGCCACCCCGGGAGAATACCCAGGTTAAATGTTTTGTTCTTCCGAGAGCTGACGTCATGGAACATTGTTAGCTACTGTGTTAGAATTCTGTTCCTGCCCATTGTCTGCTGTTGATTACAGCCTATATTTTAATTACATTAGTGAATTAGTTGAAGCAATTTCATTGATCTAGTCTGATATCACTTCGTTGATGTGTACTGGTCACATTCTAAATCATCTACCCTTTATTTAGAGGTGTCTTATCATCAAGTATATGCGTGTTCCGTCGAGTACATCTGCATTTTACATCGAGTATATCTGCATGTTGTATCTAGTGTATATGTATGTTACATCTAATATATTTTCATGTTACATCTAGTATCTGTATATGTTACATCTAGTATAGCTGCATGTTACATCGAGTATATCTGCATGTTACATCGAGTATATCTGCATGTTATATCTAGTATATCTGCATGTTACATCGAGTATATCTGCATGTTACATGTAGCATCTGTGTATGTTACGTCGAGTATAATTGCACGTTACATTGAGTATATCTGCATGTTATATCTATAGTATATATGTATGATACATCGAGTATATCTGCATGTTACATCGAGTTTCTGTATGTTACATCTGGTATATGTGTATGTTACGTCGAGTATATCTATATGTTACATCCAGTTCCTACATGTACCTTAATAGAATAGGAAGAGATCATCTGGTATCATATGGGCTTCATATATCGAGGTTCCCATGCTCTCTGTAATTCTCTCTATCCATTGTTTACGTGGCCGGCCTCTTCCTCTCCTTCTGTCTGGTCTGTACATCCTTGCTTGTTGAGGTATACTATTAGTTGTTAATCTAGTTATATGGCCAAACCATTTAACCTGGTTGAATAGGCTGCAAATATTGAACATCTAGATGTTATACAACAGTGTGCTATCGTACAGTATCTATATGTTATTCATCATGTGGTTCATCATCATCATCATCAGGATCGTCAAATATTCATCAGGGAAGATCATGACTCCCCACAAACCTCGATCTTCAGAATTACTCGTAAGTTTATGTGCGTATGTCCATACCATGTCTCAAGAATGGGCTATTACACATCCCCTTTCCGTCTGTCTGTCTGTCTGTCTCTCTCTCTCTCTCTCTCTCTCTCTCTCTCTCTCTCTCTCTCTCTCTCTCTCTCTCTCTCTCTCTCTCTCTCTCTTTCTCTCTTAGCTTTATAGGTGATGAATGAATGAAATAATGTATTAGAGCAGAGAGATCAGAAGGACAGAATGTCACGAAGGGGCCTTTGTGTCCAATTCGAAACCTTTTGAAAATCAAGTTTGTTCGTTCGTTCGTTCGCTGTCCTCTCTCTCTCTCTCTCTCTCTCTCTCTCTCTCTCTCTCTCTCTCTCTCTCTCTCTCTCTCTCTAATATATATATATATATATATATATATATATATATATATATATATATATATATATATATATATATATATATCTGTTGACTGCGGTAGTAGTTCGTTCCATCGTTCCAGACACCGATCAACTAACATGTTGATTTCTCGTCCTTGACTTCATCATCATCGTCAAGTCTTCTGCCAGCTGGCGTAGGCGTTCATATCTCTCCACAAATCTCAGTTCTTGGTATTCTGGATCATCATCATCATCAAGTGCCGTGCCGGCTGGCGTAGGCGTTCATGGCTCTCCATAGATCTCGGTCTTTGGTTTTCTGGATCAACTCTGCTGATATTCCTTCATGTCACAGTCTCAGTCCATCTAGCATCATTTCTCTTGGCCCGACTCTGCCTCTCCTTCCCTCGATCTTTCCAGTTGTCACGATGTTCTGCAATGCCCCTCTTCTCATCACATGACCAAAGAAAGCTGTTTATCTCTTTCTTATTTATGTTCTAGTTTCATTAAGCCTCTTTCATGCAATCAATGTTAGCTACTCTAGTAACTCAAACTATTGGCAACATTCATCTCGGGAACCACATCTCTGTTGTTCCAAGTTCTTCCTAATTTGTTCTTTACATTCCAAGGTTCACTGCCATACAGCTAAACTGGTTCTATGTAGTATTTCAGCATTTTCTTTCTTACATTCAATTAAAGTGACTTACTGCATGAAATACTCTTCATTTTCAGAAATACTGAAATTTGCTTTCCCTATTCTGTTCTTAATCTCTGGTGAGCACCTTCCATCTGATGGTATTAGTTCCCCCAGGCATTTAAAAGTATCCACTTGATTAAGAATTGTCCATTCTATCGCTATTTCACATTTTGGTGTCACCTTATTTTTTTCATATCACCGTTGTTACTGTTTTCTTGATATTAAAGAATTTCTATTTCTTTTCGTTGCTCTCTATTACTACAATATCTAACAATTGTTGTAGATCTTTTACATTATCTTCCATCAATGTTGTGGCATCTACATTGCGTAGATTGATTATATTTTAAGCTTCGATTAGTATTCATGACTTCTCTTTGATCTCACTCATTATTACGTCGCTATAGAGAGAGAAGAGATCCTGTTACAAAACACATCCGTGTTGCACTCCTATTTTTATTTGTTCAAAATTTCAATCTGTATTTCCCATTTTAATTGCTGCTACTTGATTTTGGTAAATATTCTTTATTATTCTTATATCTGTCCCATCAATCTACTAACATTTTAATTGTGACATATTTTAATGTCTGCGCCTAACAACATTTAGACTCCACAATGGACACCACATTAATTGTTCACAATGGAAAACCAGGACTACGCCTGTTTTCTAAAAATAACAATTTTGCAAGATCTTGGAGTTTTGGCGATTATAGAAGCAAAATTTAAACCGTCTAGACCAGTGGTTCTCAACTGATTTCCGGTGATTTCCGGGGTGGGGGTGGGGTGGGGGGGGGGATTAAGATTATTTCAAGATCGCGTTAATACAAGAACCGATTACTTGATATTGTTTTTCACTTCATACTTTACGGTTCTGTACGTCTCACCCTTCTAACATTCATTTTATAAAGTAAGTAGACCCACAAATCACGTTTTATGTGGACGTCTAGACTTTTAGTATGTGCTATTAAATTTAGCTTCCATTATTACGTATACTGTGTAGGGGCTGTGACAAAACCAACCAGATCCCGTGTCTTTACTCTGCATGGGATGCCATCGGTCGGTAAGAGACGAGTCGCCTCCCGTCAGACCTAAAAATAGCTAGGGAAAACCCCGGATGAAATAGTCCCTGACGAGGACATTCTAGATTATTCTCGAAATTAGAGGCAGAGTGTGTACGTGATGTTGGCAGTCACGTAGGACATACAGTCCCATCGGGTAGCAAAGGGATTCTGGACTTCTCCGTGACCCATGAGATTGTCTGGAGTCGAGAAGAATTTGAAACTGCGCAATCAGCTCTGGGCAGTCAGTCGCCAGCCAACTGTCACCAGACACGGCCACAATGAACTGACTGCTGTGAAATTGTGTCTTTTCAACCGTTTGCCAGAGCGTGACAACGAACCAGTCAAGTAGTGTGGTGATACGTAATCTAAGGTAATATCTTAATACATTATTGCTTAGCGGTTGTCCTTAAATATCGCACCAACAGCAGAAATGTTGTAAGCTAAGACGCGAATATTTTTCTGCCCGCCTGTCGGCATATGTAATTAGCTGTATCGATCGGCGAGTGAAATATTTAGGTCAGACGCCGATTGTAACAACAGGTGTTTGTGCTCGTTAACAAATCAGGTGTGTGGTGTTAGTAACACCTGCTTAGCTGTGTAAAACTAACGTTATTGTAGGAGATATATTTAACGTTGTTATATATTAAATATATTCAGAAGGCTTGTTAGTAGTAGAACTTACTATGAATTTTTCACTGCTACTTGCGAGTGTTTTGGGTAATTTAACAGCGATGTTTAGCAAGTGTATTAACTGCGTTGTTCATTGATTGCCTAGATAGGGCTGTGAGGAATTCTGGACACTAGTTAGGGTGTAATATTAACTGCATTACTAGTAATGAGTTATCAGCTTGAGCAAGCAAGTGATGTGTTCTGTGCTTAGCTAGATAATGATGTAAGTTATGCAATAGCTAGAAGTGTTTTATTAATTCCGGGAACCACGGTGTTGTTATTTCCATTAGGATGTGGAGGTAAGTATTTGCTAAGTGAGGACGCCCGTGCTATTACACCTATATGTAGGAATGTCTTATAAGTTACTTGATAGAGGTAGTTAGGAATTACCTGTGGATTAATTATGTCACTATTTGTTTATTTTTCCTGCCCGACCGACTGTTTATTTTGCCTGCTCGACCGAGGTGATTTTGCCTGCCCGAACGTGTTGATTTTGCATACCCGACCGAAAAGCGATGCGACGCGCTGTAACCGAGGCCGTTGCGTTTGTACGGATCCGACCTAAGAGCAGAACGTTGATGTATGCCTCTACTGTTCTTCTCTTCGGTAAACCTGACCCTGTTAGTGGGGGAACCACATCCACTAGGAATGGGGAGTTACAACTGAGCCATTTAGGGCACAATTGCGGGAGGACTGAAGATTTATGAGATGAGGGGCTGGATGCCACCCTTAACAGGACGACGTGGTCTAAATCGCCAAGAAACCAAGGTGCTCTTTTCCACAGCTGTCTGCGGGAAAGATTACTCGGTGGATTGCCACTAAACCTGTGATAGACCTGCACAGACTTGACCGTCATGAGACAAGGTCAACTAATAAAGGTCAAACCTGTTCTGGGACAGAGATCCCAGGACAAAAGCATTTGCTTAGTTTATGAGTTGTTAATAAGTTATTAACAAGTAATGATTTGGTAATTTGTTAATGCAGATAAGTTAATGAATTATGAATTATGTAATTTATTGATGTTGTTTAGTCATTAATGAATTATGTTTAATTAATTGATCAATGGGTTAAGAGATTAATTAATTGTTTAGTTACATGGATGAGGAAGATATGTCCGGCTGGACACCTCCCAGATAATGAAACCTCTACACTGAAAGATAATTAGGTGTATTCTATGGTTGTTGTTGGAGGAGAAACGGAGGATTGGAATAACACCAGATAGTAGGATGCTATGACTGAGTCAAACCAACTACTCTGGTGCTATCGGGTCAAATGTTGCCCAGAAGAGTTACTTGCCTATCTAGATACTTCCTAATGCACTCTCATATATGTACCTCTTTGTCAAGATTGATTGATTGATTGATTTAGGAACCGACATCACAGCATTCGGGACATTCACATAAGCGCTCCGTCCCCATCCTCAGCAGCCAGCGAAGAGTTCCAACACTAATAGTTCCAGTAGCAATCTGATTATATGTACGTCTCGCCTTTCCTCTGAGCGTCGATCGGCGGCCAGATCCCCTCGTCACACCTCGCTGTCTCATTCTTACCAGACTATGGTGATCCATTTTATCCTCCGAGGTGTACACGTGCTCCCACAAGGCCGCAACCACGTCTGCCTGTCATACATCAATACTCCACCAAGTTTTGCCGAGCCAGCCAATCTGTCTGCCTGTTCATTCCCCAGCACACCGGAATGCCCCGGAGAAAAGAGAGATGATCTATTATGTTGATGATCTATTATATCATGTTATGATATATTGTTCTGATGCATGTGATGTGGTTGATGTGCATGTTAGTCCTAGTAGTAGCCAAGTACTCTCACCGACCTCCTTGTTTCAGGCTCTGTTTATATGATGGAGATTCAAGAGTTATACCATAAACTCAAATGGGACCAGCTCATTCCAGTGCCAGTCAATGTGATGTTTTGAGGCAATACTGGGATCGGTCAAATGAATCTGCCAGAGTCAACACATGAAAGAAACCTGAGTTTTAGAAAGTCACGGTGAGTCTAAGCTAAGACAGCCGCGACGAGTCCGACGAAGATTTGGTCAACAGATCCAGGTTAGGTCTAGGACTGATGCGTCTCCTGAATCATGCCAGTAAGGTACTGGCGAATTTCTATAAAGACTCGAGGGTAACTCGTTAGTGACATGTGTACTCTCAAGGACATTAGTTCAAGTTGAGTTGAAGGACGTGAACTCTGTTGAATAGTCACTACTATGGCCAGTTTAATTATGTTTCAGGGCCGGCTGGGTCTTAGTGAGGCCAAATGTATAATGATTCATCTAACTCCGGTGTGGATCTACATTTGTGATTCCTTATGAAACCTGAACTTGGTCAGTGACCCACGCCAGAAGTCTGCTATTTTCGTGAACACCGGAGGAACAGACTTGCTCGGATAGGGAGCTACCCCATTCCTAGGTGTGTTGAAGGTGTGTGACATTGCTAATCTGTGAAGTCATTAGGTGCCTACAGAATTGTGTAGAATGGTGACATTATGAATATGTTGAATTCTTACAGTGACATGTTGGATTTTTAACCAGTGACAGTGTTAGTAAATGGAGCCTACGCTCCAGTTGTGTGTTGCAGAATAATTCATCCCATTAACTTGAGATGCCAAAAAGCAACCAGGCTCTTATATTCTGTCATCGGGGGATGACCAGCCCACATTGTTGACGTGCCAGTCAGGTATCAGAATACGCCTTACCAGTCAGAGATCTTACACAGTGGAAGGAGAGAACTTTGGAAGGGTCAACGACTTGGAGTTTCTTTGCACTGGAGGTTCATCGGGTGAGTCGTTAGCCACGACTGGACGGCGGCACTAATTGAAGTCACATGCTCTATGATGATGACTGATCATCTGTAGATCTTCTCGCAGCTCTCATTCAGCGGAGTGTACATATTGTCTTCTATCCAGGCTTTTCAGCCATCCCTCTCTGAGTTCAGTTGACGTATTAAGAAATTAAATTTTGCTTTGTTGACCATGGCTTTGAGTACTAGTATAACTGTTGTCTTGTCCGAGCCACCTGTGGGTAGGAATCCATAGGTGGGGAGGGAAGGTCAGCTGTCCCGGCTTGTGTGGGGCCCTGTAGATGAACCCCTATTGGGTGGTCGGAGCAAAGGCTGGGATATTAACTATAAGTAACATACCTGTCCAAGCCTATTTAGATAGGAAATACGAAAGGGGGGAATGACGTTCTGAAAATATGGTGAAGGGGGCACGGACCAAAAAAGGTTGAGACCCACTGGTCTAGACGGTGGGAGACGATTGACGGCGACTTGAAATGGACCACACCCCCCCCCCCTCGTTAACATATGCGGAGTGATACAATGGGGATGGGGAGAGGGCGGGTTGGAGACAATTACATTGTAGATTGTTTCTGTACACAATGTTGCGGAGAATTTAACGCCTACAACCAAGGAGGGGGGGGGGCAGATATCATTACCCCCTCTACCCCCAATTCTCGGAACATCACACCCTCTACCCCCAATCAGGGTGACGTCATGTTCGCGGGGAAATCTAGCTTTACCATTTGAAGCGGCAAGAGTACTCTTATTATCTTCTTCTTCTGCTGCATTCATCCGGAGAGTTTTTCGGACGTGATTGCGTTGTGCCTGATTACAGCAGAGTTGCGTTCTTGCGCCGTTAAGCCGACACATCCGACTTCTGCTGGCATTTGTTGACCGGGTTATACCTTCCCGGGGGTTTCTTAAGACTTTGACTCTCACTATTGTGATGTTATCCCCCATCCCAGCTGGCCCATTTAGAATAGCGAAGACATCCTTGTCAGCCTTCAAGGGAAGGCAGGGGTACACAATGGGCATTCCCCACCATCCAAGAAGGCTTCCATAATTGCAGAGCTCACACATAGTGCTCTGGTACTGGGCTCACGCATTGTCGCAGACAAATAAAGAGAGTCACCGAGACGCGCATGAATACAAAGTCATAGGGACTACGGTTACCATAGGCAGTGCGGTTTGACAACATCTTGAAGACGGGCGGTCTTGATTGTAACACCGAAGTTTCAATAACAATAGCTAATTGAAAAGGTTATGGACACGCTATATGAGACTCCCGCAACGTCAGGAAATAAGGGCACAATCTAAATGGCAAGGAACAATTGGGAATGAATGCAGGGCGCAGAAGAAATTAGAAGAATTGAGCGCATCATAACTGGCCGAGCGATCAGCCATTAAAGGTCATGGCGTCACACCAGACATAGATCAACGTAACTCAGATAAACGTAATATAGGTACAGAACGTTGGCCCATAGGCAAGTTAATTGTCATTTATTTATGAAATAGGATAGCATCGGATTCGGCATTTGAAATAGTATATTTCTCAATAATTAATTATTATATTCTTAGCCAATCCTCCCATCAACATGGGAATGGTCATATAATCATTTGTTCTTAACATGTCCGACCGAAAAACACTATCAAAGTTTATATGGACGTGGATTGCCAGCGTTTCTACCATCATTGTCGTTGACGTTTAAGTTCTGGCTCCCGTTGAGCTGCTACAATGTTTTGTGTGGCCAACGAGCGCGATTTGAAGAGAGAAGCATTCTTGTAGAAATTATAAGATACAAGCATTATAGCAGATATGGAGGCTCGTAGTACGGGAACCACATCTACTGAAGGAGGACGCCTTTCATCATTTTATAATTACTCAAGGACGTGCCAGTTGTCAAGTGTCATTTTAATAGAAATACTCAAGGACGTGCTAGAGATCAACAGTCATGTTATTATAATAAACAAAGGACATGTAAGACACCATTTGGAATATGGAAATACCACCATCTCCAGAATTTTACATCTTTTATTCGTATATTCGTCATGTATCTGTATGTCAATACTTCTTGGAATCAGGAATTCCTCATATCACTATTTTGGAGTCATTTTAGTCAACAGGTACAGTCTCAATGGCAGTAAAGTATAATACAGTGGAATTTGTACTAAATCAGCAGACACGGACAGTAGTCAGTATACATTATACATACATATTTGGAACTGACTAATTTTTTAATTTTTTTTTTTTTTTTGACATTTCCAACGGAATTTACATTTTGTACATTTTCAATGGAACAGTAGGATGTCGGAAATTATCACTCGCAATTTGTGGATACCTACTTTTGGACATATATTTAAATTGTCTTCAATATAAAACCGTCAACACCAACATATCCTGCAGCCAAGGGAGAGCGCCGATCGTCAATCCACACCGAACAGGCCAGTCAAGTTGTTTGTTGTTGTTTCTTGCGTTCTGTCCGGGTGTTTTGATAGTATTTACGGAATCACTCTCCATGGACACTTTTTCTGTGTCGTAAGTGTGTGGGCGGTTGGTAGGGCTACTTTTGTACCAGATAATTGTTGTTGTCGGTACAAAGGTACTTCGGTACTAACAACGGTCAGATCTTCGCCAATATTTTATTGTGACGACCTCACTGCTGGATAGTACCCGTAGCGTGTTGTTATAGTCATTATCTGTTGGTGCTATACGTCCTCCGTGTCTCTTTTCCATGTAAATAAATATGTTTGTTTACATGAATATTAGTATATGTTTCTGGTTAGGGTTTTCGTGTGTCTTGTGGTGTGATCTTCTTTTATACATATATATGTATTCAAGACCAGCATTTTGTCTGGGATATATCGACGGCAACGTGGTAAGGTAATATTTATTTTCGCATCGAATTTACTACATCGGTGATCTCTAATTCTGTGTTATAACGTTGTTATCATATTGGCATTCTAATCAGCCTGTTATTCTTCTTTTACGCGTTTACTTTCAACCTTTCACACGATCTAGCAGCACACACATACATATCTGTTTCAGCTGTTAAGTTTACATAATATTATTGCACCATGTCGTCATTACAAGAATTTATGGACATGGACAAGAAGTCCGGATTGTCTGGTCAAGAAATTAGAGCATGGCCTAAACAGGAATTTAAAGATTTCCAGGCACAGCAACAAGAATAAAGAGCAGGCGCCAAAGAATCTGAAAAAGAGGCTAGAGAACTACAAGCAGCTATAGAAAAAGAAAAATTAGCAGCAAAAGATAGAGAAATGGCCTTAGAAAGGGAGAGACTTGCATTTGAGAAAGAGAAACTAGCAGCCGATGTGATATTGAAGGACAAAGAAATAGAAAGGAGTTTAAAAGTCAAGATTCTTGAGATGGACAAGGAAGCCGAGATCGCTCAAGCAAAATTGCAAGTAAAAGCTGTAGACCCCATTAAACGGTACCAGGGTCTGATCAAAAACTTCACACAATGTGATTCCATTTAAGCATGGATAACTAATTTTGAAGTTTTAATGAAATATTACAAAATTCCAACCGAAGAGTGACCCGTAATATCTCACCGTCATTTGGGTTTGGAACCTTTGAAGGTCATAGAGTTGATATCCGAGAACCTGGTTTACCAACGAAATTTAAAACACTGGCACCAAAGGCAAACCAGACGTTCCTAGACTACGTCTCAGAAACATCCTCTCTGTTTGACAAGTGGCTGAAATCGGCTGATGTGGGTTCAGATTTTGAGAAACTCCGTTATCTCATGCTGAGAGACAAGTTGCTTTCTTCAGTGCCAGAAACGATGTCTACATTTCTGGTGGAGAACAAGTGTACATCAGTCCCGGAGATGGAGTCCAAGGGGGGAGCATATTACAACGCCCATATGGATGTGTTTGCTGAAGGAGCTCAACCGGAGTTAGTTATATGAGCAAGTGCAAGAGTACCGAACCAAAGATACCAAAGTAGACCGAACAGATTCTCACAATATGGTCAACAGTACAGAGGTAGAGGACCATATCACATGAGAGGCAACACACACAGAGAACCAGACAAACCTAGAAAGGGTAACTTCATGCAATGTCCACATTGTGACTTACAACATGGTTCACTTGAAATGTACGACCGAAACCCCTCTTACGACTCTTACCTCAAGAACCTATCATCTAAGAAGGCCAGTAAATATGCTTCTTACAAAAATAGTGTTAAATGTTGTGTCTGTAACTCTTACAGACATATCTCGAAAGATTGTAGGATTAGAAAGACATTGAAAGAAGCCAGTGCAGCATACATATTCACTAGTCGTGAGACAGACGAATTTAAAGACACTCATGCAGCCATATTAGAGACATTCCATGAAGACGGGAACCTGGCATGTGGCCATAATGTCCCAATACAAGAGGCCAATGCAGTCAACATCTAGAATGATACCCTGAAAGTCTACCAAGCATGGGTCAATGGGTCGCCAACAACTTGTGTCAGAGACACAGGCGCCTCCATTATTGGGGTTGACCAAAAGCTTGTGAAGGCAAAAGATTACACAGGCAAGAGTGTTGCGTGTAGAACTTTTGGCGGGACTCTAGAGAGATACAAGATTACTTACGTCTCAATAAAATCCCCATACTTTGAAGGCAGAGTGCGAGTCGACAGAAAATAGCGGTCGACATCATAAGACCACATAAAGATAGAATAAAAGTTATAACACCAGCCAGAGTACATCTAAGTTTAACAAACAACATATGCAGTTCACAGAACAATGGCAGTGGAACATCACAAGCATATTTATTTTTCATGTGATAATACTCATTAAACTCATTCTCACCCATGATGATTGGACTGTTACACTCATCTGCGCACAAATCAAGAAATATGTTACAAAATGGTTGAGTAAATGGAGAGGACATTACAGAAAACAATTTACAATTATCTCTCCTTACCTTGCTTACCTAACTTTTATCTTCTTGAGATATACCAGATTAACCTCACCACAACATGTATGGTATACAGTATATACACCACTTAAGACTATAACATTGTTCACGTCAGCAAAGTTAACAAATGAATATGAAATCATACATTCAAAAAAGACACACCACAAATTCAAGAAACAGTATTGGTTAAGAAAATTAAAATTTTTATTCCAGTCTCCGTTATCCTATTTCGTTAATAAGAAATGAGTTGCAAGACAAACCTCACTTTGGTTTTCAAAATTCTAAAATCTTCACTCATCACACCGTCGATGAGAGGGTCATGTCAGTCATACATTTAACATATCATTCACTTACCATTCATGCATCATGGAATGAGTGATAATAGTACATAAGGATATAAGTTTTACCATGTCAGTACATGACAACAGAGATTGTTGTTTGGTATAGTAGAGATAATTGTAATTGCAAAACACAGTCAAACGATACATACATGATTTC
Source organism: Cepaea hortensis (assembly GCA_963921405.1). Classification (NCBI taxonomy): domain Eukaryota; kingdom Metazoa; phylum Mollusca; class Gastropoda; order Stylommatophora; family Helicidae; genus Cepaea; species Cepaea hortensis. Next base: position 124,764,529 of record OY992877.1, on the reverse strand, counting down.
ATTTCAAAACAACAAATACACAGAACATTACAGACTAAACATAAATGCATATTGACAAAGGATTGAATATCATGACTGAGTTAGAGTTTTCTGAAATTGCATATATTGTGATTTTCCAGTTTATTTCGGGTTAAAATAGTATTACGATAACTATTATGTTGTTATTATGTATTATGCTTGATTTTTTAATATTTCAGGTTGTGGCATTAATGGTTTATTCACATAAGTGTTCCTGGAACTCTGATGGTGGCTAACACTGTGAATATTTAACCTCATACATATTATTGAGGAGGCAAACTAAGTCTACATACCCAATAGCAGAGCTAAAGTTAACACAAGTCATCAACAATCGTTATCATACCCCCACTTCACGAACACATATATGCATTTGTACGTCATGGTTCACTCATCACACCGTCGATGAGAGGGTCATGTCAATGAAACATTGAAAATATCATTCACCACAATTACACCCACAATCATAGAAGAAGAAGATTAGGCTACAATTATGATTTTTACGTTGTATAATATTGCATGTTACATTACGGATTGTCAATATGATATTACAATGTTAGCAATTGCAGATTTAATTTTATTTTAATGCAACAATTACGGTTATAGAATTTTGTTGTTGACACCCATTCACGTTAATAGGCATACGGTAGAGCAAACTAGAAGGCCAAGTAGACAATATAGAAAAGAAACAAAGACGCATATGACCTCGGTATGGCATCTTCAACTTTGTCCTCCAAAATGTGTTGTTCTTCAGTCCAGTATGGTTTGTAATTTTTCCTCGCTTTTCTCGGAATGGACTCAGTGGCCTCCTGTATTATTGCTTTGATTAGACTTTCCACCTTTTGTTTCATGTTGTCATGTCTTGTATTTATGTTTTCACAATATGTGTCTGGTAGTATTGCACATCTGTCCCAATCAACTCGTTTATAGTTCCAGCGAGGCAACGGCTTTTGCTCCTGTGGAACATACTCCATATTCATTACAAGCTTGATTGGTCTGTGGTCTCATCATCTCAACTCATCTTATCATGTTCCTCTTGTACCTTGCGGTGTCGAGGTGAAGTATAAACATCGTGAGAGTGCCCGTTTATGGGCTTCATGTATCGATATTCCCATGGACTCTGCTATATCCTCCGTCCAACGTTTACATGGTCGGCCTCTTCCCCTGTTTCCATCTGGTTTGTACATCATTGCTTGTTATGGTATGCTGTTGAATGGTAACCTACTTGCATGGCCAAACCATTTGACCTGCTGCTTTCTAATAAATCTAGAGCTGCTATAACCCCCACTTTAGTCCTGATTTCTTCATTTCTGATCTATCTCTTCTTGATACGTTGAGTATTCTTCTCAGGAATCTCATTTCTGTTGTCGTGATTTTTCTTTTCTCTTTTTCTGTCATTGTTCAGGTTTCGCATTAGTAGCATAGAGTTGGTAAGAAGATTGTGTTGTAAGTGCTTTCTTAGTAGTTATTGATACATGTTTGATCTGTAGTATTGGTGCCATTTGTCCAATGAGGTTTGCCTTATTGCATCTATTTTCGATCTCTTCTTCTGATCTGCCATTTGATTATATTATACTTCCTAGGAACTTGAAACTCTTTACTTGTTTCAGGGGATGTTCGTTTAGGTAAATTGTTGTTATTTTTTCTTCTTTAGTTATAGTCATTACCTCATTTTGCTTGTGCTAATTTTCATGTTATGGTCCCTACACATTTCGTTTAGAATATTCATGTGGTCTGTGGTCACTACCTGCTAATTCGTCAAGCACATGGTGATCGCTTTTATGAAGGATGACTCCTGTGCGGAAAGCTAAGTCTGGAGTAGAAGTGGTAAACCATCTTCTAGAGCAGTGGTTCTCAACCGGTGGGGAATCCCCCCCAGAGGTGGGGGGGGGGGAAATTTTAGAGTTTTCAAGGGGGAAGGGGGATGAAGACCACAGATTGGCATTTTCAAACTAGCTTCAGGACCACACACAACGCGATCGGGAGATTAAGCGTACTCATGATGTTAAATTCCCCGATTATTTCAAGGTCGCGTTAATACAAGAACCGATTACTTGATATTGTTTTCTCTCCATAATTTATGGTTCTGTGCTTCTAGCCCTTCTGAGATTCGTTCTATAACGTAAGTAGACCCGCAAATCACGTTTTATGCAGACACTTAGACGTGTTCTAGTATTTCAATAGCAGGAAATACCGTTTCCTTGTCATACTACAACGATGGCTGATATCGTTATGGAATATTCACAGCGATTTGAATGCCAATGAATGCATGTTTGTATTCGACTTCCATTGTAGTATTTATGTGTAATCTTTCAGCACCCTACACGGGACTGTTTGTTTTTGAGTAACTCAAATTTACTGAGGTCATCACGACCTCACTCAGATCTACGAGCACTGATAGACAAGCCATGCATGCTGACGTCATCACAACATACTGTGGTCTGTGTGTTTGCGTATATATGGTGTGTGTGTGGGGTTTATATAATGTGTGTGTGTGTGTGTGTGTGTGTGTGGGTGGGTGTGGGTGTGTGTGTGTGGGTGTGTGTGTGTTTATGTGTGTTAATCTTGACTTTTTGGTATTATATTTACAGAATCTGAAGCCCGTGATGAGTTTCAAAAAAATAAAGTATTATCTTTCATATTTGCAATATGGATTCACAAATATCGTCATCAACAGAGAAGAACGACCTCAATGTGTTATTTGTAGTAAAAGTTTGTCAAATGATTCTATGAGACCGACAAAGTTGAGGAAACATTTGTTGAATGTTCATCCTCATCACAGGGACAAGGAGAAAACCTATTTTGAACGTCTTGGGAATTCTGTAAAAAGGAAGAGATTGGATTTAACAGGTGTACTCCAAGTAACAAACCAAAAGGTTACTGAAGCTTCCTATGTCGTAGCACTGGAGATAGCGAAGCAGAAAACACCACATACAATCGGGAAAACTTTGATCAAACCTTGTTATCTCAAGATGGTGGAAATTGTGTTGGGAAATGAATCAGAGAAAACACTTGCAGCTGTTTCACTATCAAACGACACTGTTCAAAGGAGGATCAGCGATATGGCCAGTGACATCAAGGATCAAATTGTGCAAGAGATCAAGTCTGCAGCATTTGAGCTCTATTCAATTCAAATTGATGAATGGACTGATGTGGCATCGTGTTCTCAGTTGATAGTGTTTGCAAGGTATGTGCATTCAGGATCATTTAAAGAAGTACTTATTCTTTGTTCTCTTCTTGAAACAACTACCAAGGCCTCTGATATTTTTGAAAAGGTTTCATCTTTCCTGGAATCAGAAAATCTTTTATGTGATAATATGTGTGGGTGGTGTACAGATGGAGCACCAGCTATGTTGGGGATCAAATCAGGATTTCAAGTTAGTGTGAAGAAACGTGCCTCAAAAGTGAAAGACATTCATTGCATGATCCATCGTCAGGCACTGACCTCCAAAACACTTCCAGCTCCATTGGGGAAGGTTTTGGTTCAAACCGTTCAGATAGTGAATTTTATCAAAGGATGAGCTCTTAGTTCACGGCTTTAGCAGTTATGCGTTGACATGGATGCAGGCCACCATTAGCTTCTTTTCCACGCAAATGTTCGATGGCTGTAAGTGAAGTTCGGGTTAAGATGGACTTTTTCGCCTGGCTGGATGATGAGGAATGTATCATGCGCCTTGCCTATTTAGTTGATATATTTTAGCAGTTGGATAAACTCAGTCTTCAGATGCAAGGAAGGAATACAAATATACAATTTGTGGATGCCTTGAGGGCTTTTATGAGCAAGCTGGAAAACTGGAAAGGAAAAGTCAATATGACAATATTGCAATGTTTGAGAAGCTGTCATCCGTTCTCGTTCTTGATGGTAAAGACCAAGTACTTCCAGAATTTCATAGCAAATAAAATTTCGCAGCATTTGACAGCACTAGAAAATTAATTTGAGCGATATTTTCCTGAACTTAGTGATGATGAGCTGGATTTGGTGCGAAACCTATTCAAATTATCAGTTGAAAAAGTTTCTGCTGATGTTCAAGATGAATTTCTGAAGCTGAAAAATGATGCGGGATCAAGAGATGTGTTCGATGAGAAACCAGTCACGGAATTTTGGCCTTTGATGTGCGATTCCTACCCAAACGTGGCAGAAAAAGCAATCCGTGCATTCCTTTCATTTGCGTCATCATATCATTGTGTGTCAGGCTTTTCAGCTCTGTCGGAAGTTAAAACAAAGCGACGTAATATATTAGATGTTGAAAATTATCTCCATTGTATCTTTTCAAACACTCCTCCGCGTATTTCAGAGTTGCTGCAGGACAAACATTCATAGTGTTCTCACTGATTACAATCTTCTTTTAAATGAAGTTAATTACGAATCTACAATATCCTGGTTTTGTAATGAGCGTTTTGTTTGATGAAGCACAATTTTCTGACATTCTGGTGTCATTTATTAAGCTACAATTTCTTGACGTTTTAACTGTTTATTGTAGTATGATTAATGTGGTGGTTTAATAAAATATTGTAATATAAAAATGCTTTAAGTTGTAATATCCATCAGCATATTCATTTGCCATTAACTGTATAAAACTACACTATAAAATTTATCTTTGTATGTACAGGTTATGTACAGCTATGGAAGAAAATAAGGATTTCAATATTATAGGTATGTTATTTTTAATGCACCTTTAAAGGCTGACAATTTTGGAAAGGTGGGGGATAGTATGAACATGAATGACAGTGTGAACATATGGTGAAGGGGGCACGGGCCAAAAAAGGTTGAGAACCACTGTTCTAGAGTAGAAACTCTGTGTGTCTTCCGCTTTGTTAAGTAGATGGGGATTTGAGTCTAGTGTACTTCTTATTAGCATAATATATGTTAATAAGGGTGCAACAATTACCGGCAGAAGTTTTATGTCGAGGCGCAGTCACCAGAGATGAACTGACGGAACAGGACGTGGGGCCAGTTCGGCTGTGTTTGTTGTGGTGGTGTGTTTTTGTTTAAATTCATAATGGTTTTGGTAAGTTTAAAATCATGAATAAGATTAGAACTAGTGCATCTGAATATATAGTAGAGTTTCTTTATGAAGATATAGAGTAATCTTAGGGGGAGAATATGTGATTATTTCTTCGACTTAGGGAGATAGTGACTGAACTTTTTTCTGGTTCTGTTCATACGATATATGAGAGATGACCTTCACTTCCTCTAGTCATTCAGAGTTTTCATGTGTGCTTAAGTTTCCCCAGGAACTGTCATGAGGCTGTTCTATAATATCACCTGTAGTTTTTATAGATGACACTTTCCTGGGAAATCTCTTAAAATTTCTGTGTCTCTATATTCAGAGGAGGCTATGTTTCTTTATATGTGTATTCATGTATGGAGAATTAATAGTGAATTTATTTATAAATGTATATATAGGGTTACTTATACATTGATACGGGAAAGAGGAGCACTGCAAAGACGGAGAAATGGCATCACCCGTGCTGATGTCCACCAAATATTCTCGACGCTAGAGCCTTGAAAGAACAAAATTGATCCACCCCCATAAGGCAGGAGTGAGAGGCATCATGCCAAGATAAAGGAGGAAGGACTGCATCAGATGTTGGAGAAGTGAGGCCCAACAGGGCCAGGTCGGACAGACCTGCCCTTATGTAATTATCCCTTCACCTTCTCTCTCTCTCTCTCTCTCTCTCTCTCTCTCTCTCTCTCTCTCTCTGTTGTTGTTGTTGTTGTTGTTGTTGTTGTTGTTGTTGTTGTTGTTGTTGTTGTTGTTGTTGTTGTTGTTGTTGTTGTTGTTGTTGTTTGGTGATTTTTGTCTTTTCTTTTATTGATTCTGTGGGTATGGTTATATTGTTTGGCACATATTGTCTACAGGGGACGGTGGTTTCTTCATTGGGCTGAAAAGGTCGTTATTTTGGCTGAAACTGGAGTATATTCCAGAATGCTGTATATTATCCACTAGAGAGTCAGAGCCATTTATGAGAGATGATTGGGATTCGCTTTGTCATTGCGTCAGGAGTGAATTTCCCTTAAGCCTCATTGACTTCTCAGGTTTTCACAGCGTTCTCAGCATATGATAACTAGCTAACCACCAGGTTGGTATCCTTTTTTTATTGAGTACCGTGCCAACCAAAGAAATTCTTATTACATGGCAGTTGACATTTTTTTAAATCCAGACCTTAGGGACATTCTCCAGATATTTTTGTAAATATATCCTAGATATTCACCATGGACATTTATGTGATGAACCTTACACCTTTGGTACCCTGTGAGATTCAATTAGCTGTTTATCTTTAGTAGCCCATATGTTGTGATAGACTTTATACTTTTAGTAACCGGAGTGATTAATGAACTGTTTATCTTTAGTGGTCCGTGTGCTATAAGGGACTGTTGGCAATTAAGCTGTGGTGTTAAGACAAGAGACATTTTTAAAGATATGGTTTCAGCGGACTCGTTATAATTAGAAAACATGTATGGGCTTACAATGTTTTTTCTTATGTGTCATTTTTTTTTTAAATTGAGTATTGCATATGTCACTCGAGCATACACACAGGAACCCTCCCCCTTTTGTTATCCCAATAGACTGTTATAATTTTTTATCCAGAGTTGCTTCTTTGGTTGTTACTGGGTGTTTTACGTTCATATATGTATTTCCATTTGTAATAAGTTAAAATGGACATCATCGATATGGAGCTATATGTGGTAAAACAATTGCCAGAATTATCAGCGTACCTAGAATGAGTGTCCTATCTGAAGTTCGGTAGCTTTCTTGCGCTCAATTTGGCCTTCTGTGAGAACACCTAACTATATAATCTTTCTCCACCCCCAGGGAGTCTTACTGAGCCGTTTCGGGTATTCTTATACCAGGAGGCTAATAGAATTGGGGAATCCCTTTCCCATTTCTGTTCTACCTGCCACATTAATCAATTCATCATGTTTTACTTTATCAGATGCATTGGTATAATCTATGAAGAGCAAATGTCTTTCTGTGTCTCTGTTGATATTTCTATTACTGTTCGTAATGTGTATATTTGTATTGTTCCTAATTTCTTTTATTAATAAGTATGTAGTCAGTTTGGTTTAGTATTTTCTTATCAGGACTTTTCCAAGTGTAAAGTCGTCTTTTATATTGTTTAAACTGGGTGTTTCCAATTCATCATCATCATGTGTCATGCCGGTAAACATGGGCGGTCATGTCTCGCCATCTCACTCGATCACCAGAGTCGTAGATCAACTCCGTGTTTTTGTCTCGACCATGCCACGTGGCCAAGCCATCCAGGTATTTACTTCTCGGTCTTCCCCTTGGTCTCTTCCCTTCGATCTTGTCAGTTGTCACCAAGTTCTCCAAGTCATTTCTTCTCATAACAAGCCCAAAATATTTTGACTGTCTACGTCTAATGTCTCTAATCAGTTTACGATCTTCATTTGTTTCTTGAAGGACTTGTTCATTGGTTTTTTGTTTGTTATTTTTTTTTTTCATAGTTGGTCTGTCCATGGTATTCTTTGCACTTTCCTCAGAAACCACATTTCCACAGCTATCAGATGTTTTTTCAGCTTGTCTGCTCATTGTCCACGCTTCACATCCATACAAAAGTAGGCCTATAGGTTCTATGTAGCATTCAGCACTCTTTTTTTTTCAATTGATAGCTTGTTATTGGTCAGTCTATTTTACATCTTGCAAAAAGCTACTTTCGCAGTGGGAAGGCTGGCACACCACAATTACAAACTTCTGGCATCGTCCATTTCACGTCATATCTTGGAAACCGGTCATGTAATTGATAGAGACAGGTTTTTCGCGTGTTGTTGCATAGCTTTTCACGTGTTTTTTCGTACACAAAATAGTCTCTTGTAAAAGTTTGCAGAAGCCATAATGATCCATCTACGATCCATCTACATAGGCCAGTTTTGTGCAAACAGAAAGACATGATAGTCAGTTTAAAATTACCATGGTAAACAATTGATATTCTGTGCGAACATGTGTATATTTCAGCTTGAGAGATTTATCTAGTTATTTTACTCTATGTTATGTGACTTCTGCAGTATGTACCTGACGAGATGCAGCGAAATATGCCAGGTAATAAATCGTCCAATCTATAGTTTGGTCTTCGTTATTCAAATTCACTACGGGATAACATTGTTTTGGCATTCTTGCTCTAATTTATTCAAGGCATCTCCCATCAGATGTTATGATTGTTCCGAGATAGCTGTACTGATTCACTTGTTTAAGAATATGCTAATTTACTTGTATATTTTTATATATATATTATATATATATATATATATATATATATATATATATATATATATATATATATATATATATATATATATATATATATTGTACAAGGCCCTCACCTGTGGGACATGGCTGAACGTCTCTAAGCCGGGTCCCTTGGGTGTCAGGGTCTGGCCATAACTCGCCACCGGCTCGTGGTGGTGAGGTCTCGGTGGATTGACGCTGAGCCGCCAGCGTCTGCAGCCTACCTTGTGCCAGACGTATTGGTTACCCATTCCTCTGGAATACACAAGACTAGGCCGAGGGAGGGGTCATGTCGTTTGGGCATCACATGATCTCTGAAGCTCTGCCCAGACATTGTGATGGAATATTGGCCACATTCCACTCACATACTTTAGTCTGTCAAGACTGCAAGGTGTCTACTATATATATATTTTATATATTACATTGTGGCATTTCCTTCTTCCCAGTGACGACCATAATCTGTGTCTTCTTATAATTCAATTCTAATCCTATTTGTTCACTGTGGGCATCAACCGCATCTACTAAATGTTGCAGGTCCTGTTCATTGTCTGCAATCAAGACTGTATCATCTGCATATCTAATGTTATTGATGCGTCGTCCCCAAATGTTGATTCCTTCCATATCTTCTATATTTCTGAAAATATTTTCACTGTACAGGGGAAAAAGTTCTGGAGACATTACACATCCCTCCCTCACCCCTCTCTTAATAGGCTGCTTTTGATGTACTTCATTATCAATTCTTATGGCAGCTTTTTGTTTCCAGTATATGTTCTTTTACAAGTCTAAGGTCTTTTCCGTCAATTTGTAGATCTGCAAGCATCCTTATCATGTCGATATGTCTCACTTTATCGAAAGCCTTTGTGTAGTCAATAAAGCAAAGGTGTAGATCTTTGTTTACTTCTATAGAACGTTTTCATTTACTGTTCTCAGTATATACACAGCATTTACTGTACCCTTGACTTCTACAAACCCACACTGTTCTTCTCCTATTTCAGGTTGTATTTTCTTCCTAATTCTTTGCATGATAATTCTTAGCAAAATCTTCGTGCTGCGACTCATTATTCTAATTGTTCGATGTTGATTACATTCCAAGGCTCCTGATTTCTTTGGGATTGCAATAAATACTGAGTTACATAATTCATGAGGTATATTTCCAGTATCATATACTGCATTCAGCAGTCTTGTAACTTTATCTATTCTATATTTTTCTAAAGAATAAGGTGGCCAGGAGAGGGTACTTTAGAGCAAAATGGAATGATTATAATATATGGAGGAAACACCCAAAATAAACATGAATTAGGAACAGGATTTGTCATCAAAAAAGAGTTATGGGGGAACGTTTTAAACTTTAAAGCTTTTAATGACAGGATTAGTAAATTACGAATAAAAGGTAAATGGAAAAATATAACGATGATTAATGTACATGCACCTACTGAAGAGAAAGAAGATGATATTAAAGAAGACTTTTATAATGATCTGGAAGATGTCATAGAAGAAACCCCCAAACAGGACATCCTGATTGTGCTGGGAGACTTCAATGCAAAAATAGGTAGAGAGCAAACTAATAAAAAAAGTGGCTGGTATGGAAAGCCTACATACAACTTCAAATGATAATGGATGGAGAGTCATCAACCTGGCAGAAGCCAAAGGACTGCAGATTAGCAGTACCAGACTACAAAGAAAGGATATACACAAACAAACTTGGAAATCATGTGACAAGAGAACCTATAATCAAATAGATCACATTTTAATTAACAACAGAAATGCATCAAACATACAGCAAGTCAGAAGTTATAGAGGAGCTGAGTGCCACAGTGACCACTTCCTCGTTGGAGCAAAATTTAAAATAAAACTTAAGAGAGCTTTCTATACTAAATTACAAAGATTACACCCAACATATAACAGAGAAAAACTACAAGACATTACAGTCAAAGAGAAATTTACAGATGAAATAAAATGTAAACTTGAAACTCTGCAAAACCCTTCGGAGGAAAGCGTTGACCAAACTTGGTTGAACATCAAGAATACAATTCAATCTACCGCAGAAGAATGTCTCGGTGTGTTAACCACGCATAGAAGGAACAGATGGTTCAATCAAAAATGTGAAGAAGCAGTCATTAGGAAGAAGAATGCCAGACATGTATGGTTAAATGACATCAATAACATCCAAAAGGAAGAGCATTATAGAAATGAATGTAAAGAGGCTACAAAAATAGTCAGACAGCAGAAGCGAGAATATATGAGTAATATAATCAAAGATATGGAAACTAATCACCAGAAAAATGAATCCAGAAAATTTTCTAAAGAACTGAAGTCAATGAAATTAGGGCACCAACACAACACATATGGTTTAAAAGACAAAAATGGGAATATGATAAATACCAATGAGGAAATGTGCAACACATGGAAAGAATATTTTATTGAATTACTAAATTGTGAAGCTCCAAGTAACATTTTCCCACAGGAAGAGGTTCTAACATGCGAACCACAAATTGAAGAACCTACATTTGAAGAAATCCTATATGTAATCACACGACTTAAAAACAATAAGGCAACTGGGACTGATGGAATTGCTGCTGAATTTATAAAGGCAGGTGGCCATGCATTACATCTAAAGCTATACGAACTAATAATAAAAATCTGGAGGACAGAAGAATTACCCCATGACTGGAAAGAGTCATTATTGATACCTATCTTTAAGAAAGGAGACAAGTTCCAATGTGGAAATTATAGAGGAATATCACTACTGTCCACAAGCTATAAGATACTATCCGCAGTATTACTAAATAGACTAAAACCATATTCAGAAGACATATTAGGTGACTACCAGGCAGGTTTTAGACAAAACAGATCAACAATAGATCAGATATTTATCTTACGACAAATAGCCGAGAAACATTGGGAATATAAAAGAGATCTCCATAACATTTTTGTGGATTTTAAAAAGGCTTATGATAGTGTCCATAGGAATAGTCTATGGAATGCTATGCAGGAATTTGGAATACCAAGGAAGTTAATCAACATGACCAGACTATGCATGGAAGATACTTATAATATAGTAACATATAAAGGCAGGAAATCAGACCCTTTCCAAATAACATCTGGCTTGAAACAGGGTGATGCACTATCGCCGCTACTCTTCAATCTGGCTCTAGAGAAAGTTGTAAGGAAGATAAAGGAGGAATGTGATATTGGAGGAACATCCAAGCTGCTTGGTTATGCAGATGATATAGATATTATAGGACAAAGTGAACAAAAGTCATTGGAAATATTGACTCACTTAAAGGAAAAAGCCCAACAGATGGGGCTGGTTATCAACCAAGATAAGACAGAATATATGGTAATTTCAAGAGACGGAATGGCTAAAAACTCTGGCCACATACAAATAGATAATATGACCATTAAAAAAACGGAAACATACAAATACCTGGGTACAATCTTCAACTGCTCCAACATCATAAGGGAAGAAATACAAACTAGAATCAACTCTGGAAATAAGATATACTATGCACTACAACATCTACTAAAATCAAAGGCGCTATCTCGTAACACCAAAATCACAATATACAAAACACTGATCAGACCAGTTGTGCTGTATGGCTCTGAAACCTGGAGTACAACGAAAGGAGACGAAGCCTTGTTACAAACCTTTGAGAACAAAATTTTAAGACGCATCTTTGGACCCATTAGGGACACACAAAGTGGAGAGTGGAAAAGAAGAAGTAACAAAGACATTTATGATCTGTTTAAGTCTCCGCTAATCACTGGTATCATGAAGGCTAATAGACTACAATGGCTGGGGCATATAGAAAGAAGGAAGATAATAGGGAAACAAAACTCGCTTACACTCAGGAAATAAATGACCGTAGACCCCGAGGTAGACCAAGAAGACGGTGGAGAGATAATACATGTACAGACCTACAAGCACTTGGAATCAACGACTGGCAAGAGAAGGTCCACCAGAGAGACGAATGGAGACGGATTGTATTTGCAGCAAAGAACCTCAATGGCTCGGAAAGCTGAAGAAGAAGAAGATTAATCTTTTCTGTTGTGACGCTTTCTGAACCGGGGGTCTTGCCAGATTTCATATGGTTAAGAGCATTCTGAACCTCCATCTTCAAAACTGATGGTCCTTCATTATTATTTTGAATATCATACTGTTCTTCTCTGTTATCATCATAAAGGTTTTTCACATAATCTGACCATACATGTAAAATCTTATCTTTTTCTATTATGATTTTTCCATCTTTTGTCTTGAGGCAGCAGGTTAACCTTCTTAGATATTTATATCTATTGGTTTGCCTTTGATTTTGAATGTAATAACTCTATCTGAAATACACCAGTAAACATTAATTGACTTGACTGTTGTTTTTTAAATCAAATAGTAGTCCTACTCCTTTTTCTTGTGTATTCCCTCAAGAATAACTTATTGTGTGTTTGTTGGTTATAATTTTACCTGATCCCTTGACCTCATCTCACTTATGCCTATGATATTTATTTTCACGTTTTCCATTTCGCTTTTAACATTGTTCAGCTTTCCTAACTCATTTAGTGTCCTATCATTCCATGTTCCTATTTTAAATTTATTCATTTTAGTTTTGGTTTTGCCATCAGTAGTTTGACGACGGTCTGATGTCACCTGTGGCTGATGACTGTCCTTCCCGAACGAGGATGTAACAAGGCCGTTATTAATGTCGTGCACTGCATCTAAGATACTCTTGAAATCTTGAGAAGATGATGTTGTGGTTTCCTCTTACCTTCCACATCCACATGGGGTCTTTTACCTCTGCCTTTGACAGTCATCTCCACTTTCAGGACAAGTGCTCAGCTGCAGAGTTGTCCACTTATACCGATCGGTGCTCGGAACCCCCCCCCCCCCCCCCCCCCATGGCTGCATTTGCCACACCGCGGTGTAGTTGGGATCTTCCCTTCTTAAAGTTATGGTCCGTGATGGCCCATCGCTCCAGTACTTTTAGAGGACTTGACTTGAGGATGTAAATTACAAGTACCTCAAAATTCAGGGTTGGTTTATCTAATGGTAGGAGACACTGTTAATAGAGAAAACTAACTAGCGTGTAAAAATCAGTCCAATGCACATCCTAGTAGTAGCAACTACTAGTAGTAATAGTAGCAACGTGTTTGTAGACTTCTAGAGTCCAAAGCAAGCGAACGAAAAACAAAGATAGAGTAAAATTTATGAAACGTAGATGTGCCACCTCTCTCCCCTAGCCTGCAGGACTCCTCATGGGTCGGGTCCCCTAGCCTGCAGTACTCCTCGTGGGTCGGGTCCCCTAGCCTGTAGTACTCCTCATGGGTCGGGTCCCCTAGCCTGCAGTACTCCTCATGGGTCGGGTCCCCTAGCCTGCAGTACTCCTCATGGGTCGGGTCCCCTAGCCTGCAGTACTCCTCATGGGTCGGGTCCCCTAGCCTGCAGTACTTCCTCATGGGTCAGGTTCCTCTAGCCTGCAGGACTCCTAATGGGTCGGGTCCCCTAGCCTGCATCACTCCTCATGGGTCGGATCCCCTAGCCTGCAGTACTTCCTCATGGGTCAGGTTCCCCTAGCCTGCAGGACTCCTCATGGGTCGGGTCCCCTAGCCTGCATCACTCCTCATGGGTCGGGTCCCCTAGCCTGCAGGACTTCTCATGGGTCGGGTCCCCTAGCCGGCATCACTCCTCATGGATCGGGTCCCCTAGCCGGCATCACTCCTCATGGATCGGGTCCCCTAGCCTGCATCACTCCTCATGGATCGGGTCCCCTAGCCTGCATCACTCCTCATGGATCGGGTCCCCTAGCCGGCATCACTCCTCATGGATCGGGTCCCCTAGCCTGCATCACTCCTCATGGATCGGGTCCCCTAGCCGGCATCACTCCTCATGGATCGGGTCCCCTAGCCTGCATCACTCCTCATGGATCGGGTCCCCTAGCCTGCATCACTCCTCATGGATCGGGTCCCCTAGCCTGCATCACTCCTCATGGATCGGGTCCCCTAGCCGGCATCACTCCTCATGGATCGGGTCCCCTAGCCTGCAGTACTCCTCATGGGTCGGGTCCCCTAGCCTGCAGGACTTCTCATGGGTCGGGTCCCCTAGCCGGCATCACTCCTCATGGATCGGGTCCCCTAGCCGGCATCACTCCTCATGGATCGGGTCCCCTAGCCTGCAGTACTCCTCATGGGTCGGGTCCCCTAGCCTGCAGTACTCCTCATGGGTCGGGTCCCCTAGCCTGCAGTACTTCCTCATGGGTCAGGTTCCTCTAGCCTGCAGGACTCCTAATGGGTCGGGTCCCCTAGCCTGCATCACTCCTCATGGGTCGGATCCCCTAGCCTGCAGTACTTCCTCATGGGTCAGGTTCCCCTAGCCTGCAGGACTCCTCATGGGTCGGGTCCCCTAGCCTGCATCACTCCTCATGGGTCGGGTCCCCTAGCCTGCAGGACTTCTCATGGGTCGGGTCCCCTAGCCGGCATCACTCCTCATGGATCGGGTCCCCTAGCCTGCAGTACTCCTCATGGGTCGGGTCCCCTAGCCTCCAGTACTCCTCGTGGGTCGGGTCCCCTAGCCTGCATCACTCCTCATTGGTCAGGTTCCCTAGCCGGCATCACTCCTCATTGGTCAGGTTCCCTAGCGTGCAGAACTCCTCGTGGGTCAGATTCCCTAGCCTGCAGCCCAACATTCTTTAAATACCCCAATGGCTTGTGAATACATAACCTCTGCAGCAAAAGTCCAACTCCTAGCCTTCAAGTGACGGAACTGTTTAAACTAACAGGAGAAGGGGCGACGGCGAGTTTCTGGCGCCGAAAAATAACCAGTATGCTCTAGATGTGTATGCACGTACATGCATGCGCAGACACGAGTGCGCGCGTACACACCTACACTCGAGTGATACCACAGTCAGCTCTAGCAAAGGAAAGGTGCTGAAGACGGAGGCAACCAGCCAGGAGGCGCACCACAGAAATCAGGATGCCACGCAATTACGCAAAATGAAATATGTCGACTACTGCTAAATGTTATGGTGCTCGCCCTGCTTTGGACCCCCAGGCAGGTGCAGTGCCGGGCCCTATGTCTCGAAAGGGTCCAACCACAACTACTGGAGGTAAATGGTAACTCGTAGTAAATGCGTCACAACTACTTACACACAACACGGGAGGCGGGGGGGGGGGGGGGGGGGGGTCTGCTTCCTCTTCCTGAGGTCACGGGCTCCGTCTACCTGTGGGTAGGTTTTCTTTCCTAGCAATTTTGCCAGGGTTGCCGCCTTAAGGTCTCCTGTGGAAAGGATAAATATTAATATTCTTAATATTTCATATATCAAATCGAAGGTACCTGCATCGTCATCACATGAGGTTACCATGCTCTACTCAAGACAAACAATCGTAATTGAAAGCTAGACATAATATATCAAACAGTTAAATGATGATGACGGCAGATCAGAAACATACATGTACGATCCGTGTGATGGATCACCAATATTAAAAGCAACATTTGAAGATGCTATACAACACATGACGACAGGTAAATACCTGGGGCCAGATAACATCACTGTCGAATAGTTAAAGCAGTCAATGATTTGGGTACACGGTGATAATAAAATTGTTGAGACATCTATAAACAGTGGATATATACATGATGATCTCTTGAAATCTATTGTCATAGCTCTGCTAAATAAATCTGATGCAACGGATTGTGGAGAATATGGTACAATTAGTTTAATGAGTTATGTGACTATAAGCTTGCAAAGAATTATAATGAGAAGAATAAGAAATCAAATAACACCAGACATTGGTGATGAGCAGCGTGGATTTGTGAAAGATAAAGGCACAAACGCCATATCCAGCTTGAGAATATTCACAGAACGAAGGATTGAAATGAACAGGGGTTGGACTGACGACATCACAAGCATTGTTTTGTATATTAGAACGTCAACTACTCCTCCCCGCGACGCTTGATGGCAAAAGTGGAAAATGATGATAATGATGACGACGACGACAATGATTATGGCTACATATTCTTTACAGGACGCAGCAGTCAACTCCAGCATTATTTTTTATTTTTTTTTGGGGGGGGGGGGCTGTTTCTGATTCCTGGGGGTCGTTGACGTTCAGTAGTTTGCAATTGCTTTTTGAACGACCAGCATTCATACTATTGTAAGAACACCAACGCAAGGCGGTATCCTTCCAAATCACCCGCAGCTGTGTTTCGAACGCGGTATGCGGGATTACAAATTGCATTTGTTATCCTTTCTCCACGGAGTCGGCATGTACTGGCAATAAGAAGCAGCCATGAGAACTGACAGCCAATTGGGAACTTTCCAAGGCATGAAACAATGTGTAAGACGGGGTTGTCTACCTTCACCCGATCTGTTCACCTTGTACAGAGAAATAAGTTCAAATAACACAATTAGATCCATGCAAGACAAGCAAGCAATATCAGTTGATGGGCATAATGTAAACAACCTGCGTTGTGCTCATGGCATGGTTTTGGTCGCTAAAAATGAAACTCGGGTACAAGAAATTTATATACTAAGGGCTTCAAATAAAAACCGTATACATATGTGTATATATATATTTGGAGTAGATATATTAACCAAAATGTTGAATTATATTTACAGCAGTGGATATATACCAAGCGATATGTTGAAATCTGTATTTATAGCTATACCAATAGTATACCAAAAAGACCAGGAGCAATTGAATGCGAAGATTTTCTTACGATTAACCTCATAAATCATGTCACTAAGCTTCTACTCAGAATTATAATGACAAGAACAAGGAAGAAAATAAAAGCAGAAATTGGTGAAGAACAGTATGGATTTGTGGAAGGAAAAGGTACAAACAATGCTATATATATATTACAAACACTATTAGAAAGATCGGTTGAGACAAAGAAAGACATATATTTGTGCTTCAAAGATTATACATTTGATAAAGTAAAACATGATGATCTGATTAAAATGTTGGAAGATGTTAACATTGATGGCAAAGATTTCAGAATAATAAAAAATATTTACTGGAACCAAACAGCAGTAATTAAAATGGGAAATAAGGAATTTATGAACACATAAAGTTGGGAGTGAGACAGGGATGTGTTTTGTCACCGGATCTCTTCTCCCTCTATACCGAAGTAATAATGAGAGAGATCAAAGAAAAGCCAGGAATAATATTTGGAGGACGATCTCAAACGAGAGCGAAACTCGAGTCTAGTGCTTCCACATTGACGTGGATAGGCTTTAGGTTCATATCAGAATACGATCAGCGTTGCCAGTAGTGGGTTGTGCAAACAAACCCACAAAACAATATTTAAATCTCAAATCCCGAAACAACCAAATAAATCAATTACCATACGTGTTTGGTCCTCATCTGCCACAACCAGTAAAAAGTCCCAATCCTAATGGTACGAGTTGCAGTCTGATTGTGTGCCCGTCTGTCGCTTCCTCGGAGAACTGAGTGCCGCCCAGATCCTCGGAGAACTGAGTGCCGCCCAGATCCTCGGAGAACTGAGTGCCGCCAAGATCCTAGGAGAACTGAGTGCCGTCCAGATCCTCGGAGAACTGAGTGCCACCAAGATCCTTTGGTCACTTCCTGCCGCATCATTCTCTCCAGGCAAGTATGGTATATCTCAGTGGTTCTCAACCAGGGGGCGTGGGGGGAGAGGGGAGAATTTTAGGGTTTCCGGGGGGGGGGGGGGATTAAGATTATTTCAAGATCGCATTAATACAAGAACCAGATACTTGGTATTGTTTTTCCCTCTAAATGTTACGGTTCTGTACTTCTCGCCCTAATGAAATTCGTTTTATAACGTAAGTAGACCCGCAAATCATGTTTTATGTAGATGTCTAGACTTGTTCTAGTATGTGTTATTAAATTTAGCTTCCATTTTTATGTATACTGTGTAAGGGTGGGGGAGGGGGGAGATTTATAGGGAGGAAATTCGAAAGGGGGGATGACATTCTGAACATATGGTAAAGGGGGGCATGGGCCAAACAAGGTTGAGAACCACTGGTATATCTGTTCTGCCACAATATACACATGATTCCACAGGGCCATGACCACATCTGCATTATCGTGCACCATTACCACACCCAGAGGTGCACATCCAGCCAATGTGTCCGTCTTCTCGTTTCCCAACATACCAGCATGCACTGGGGAAATTCCTTATCTTTGTTTAATTGAAGCATGCCACACTGCACGAAGCATGCCTGTCTTCACCTTTTTCAGCATTCTTTGGGACTCCGTTACAATCACGACACATGTGTGCTGTTTATCCTGCAGTCAGCAGAACGTCGCAGTGATTGCCTCTGCCTCCATTCTCAGACTAGGTGTTGTGGTATCACATGCCAGACTCTAATATCCATTAATCTTCGGTATGAACCCCGTGCACTTCTTTTGCCTCTTAGCACAGAACCATCCTTGTAGATGATTACATCACATGGGTGCAGAATATTGTGAATTCCCATTCAGCACTACCTGCGGCCACTTACTACATTCCCGATCTAGTCTGATTATGACCCTGCATCGGTCAGACATATTCTTTTCCATTCCTTTTCTCTCCTAACGGTTTCTCTGATTGTGTCCTCTGCCTGAGATGTAAATGAACACATATTGTAAACTATTGGACCCTTTTCCATTCCTGTGGGTGTACTAGGTATTAAGTTACAGCCCCATATGTCAATCAGTTTTCTTTCAAGTTTGTCTACCTTACTCTTAACTTTAAATATATATATGAAGCTGAGTAGAAACAAAAGAATTAATTTTTAAAAAGTGATAGGAGGTAGAGAACAACTCTGACTGCATTAGGGTCAAAGAAGAACAAGAGTAAAAGAGATAAAACCACTCATCATCTCCAACTCACAAGAAAGGGGATAGAAATAATAAGAAGTGTCAGGATTCTTGAGACAGGGATCTGACCTTTTATTGGTATTCGGGCAGGAACTATCATGTTCAGACCCAGAAAGTGCATTGAGCTGTCAGGCTGTGGTAGCAATAGTGAATGTAAGAGCTAAACTAATAGAGACTAAACTAAACAAACACATCAAGAACAATACAAAAATCCTTCATTGATCAAATTCTACAGCCTAAGGAGCAACTAATACTCATATAAGCATTGAAGTTCATTCTTTTGTTCTTCCCCCCCCCCCCCCCCCCCACCCCCAGCTTCATATATACATGCATGCATGTTCATGCACGCACATTATTTCTCCCCTTTCTACCTACAAGGCATCAGCTAGTGCCTAAACTCTCAACCTCCCAGGCTAGGAAATGCCTGGCTGTAGCTATGCCACAGTCAGCATAGTTCCTGAGGTCAGGGGCGCGGCAACTGCTTTACTATAGGATGAGACACGGGAGAGGCAAAAAAATCTTGTTACTATGGCATCGTTGTTTATATATTGTGACAGATCCATATTTTCCTCCACTGGTTTTATATATTTCATAGCCAACATACTGCAACCCAATACCAGAATGACTATTTGGCCAGTAAATGTGTTTAACTGTTACCTTCGCTTTACACTGCTCTTATAATATTAAACATCACAACAAAAGAAGGAACCAAATACAATATGTCTTGGACATATATAATGTTCTTTTATTTGTATGCAAAAGATGACCATGCAACAACTGACTTTTTGAACTTTACAGGGTGTTTACCTAATTTCACAATACCAAATCTCCCAACATGAACGTGTCAAACTCTCTACACAAACAGCAAGTGTGGATCACATAACAAACGTGCATAATTATAACTTCTGTTGACACAACAACTCAGCAAAGATGGCTACCGGCCTGCTAGTTGTACTATAGCTGACATGTGACCTACTGGTTGAACAAGATGCACACCAAACTTCCCAACTCCTGCATCTCTACCCAGCCTGATATGGTCATATAAATGAGTAAGTCCTCGTTTCAAATTGCATTTTAACAAACAGCAAGATATTGGAAAGGAGACAGAGCACAATAATATCATGGCAGAAAAAGTTGAAGTTGCCAACAACAGAGCTGATTACAACACTGGTTACCAAGAGTTGTAGACAGACACCAACACCCATGCCAGTTGTATGGCACATTTAGTGAACTAATCTCTGTCAAAGTTGTCTTCAACAATCCATCATTGAAGAATCCTTCACAGAAGTCTTGTGTTCTATGTTTAGTGAACTAATCTCAGTGTCATTGTTGTGTGTTCAACAATCCATAATGGCAGTTTTCACAGAAGTATTGTGTTGTATGTTTATTGAATGTGTCATAGTTGTATGTTCAGCAATCTAGCATGGCATCTTTCACAGAAATCTTGTTCTATGTTTAGTGAACTAATCTGTGTCATAGTTGTGTGTTCAACAATCCATCATAGCGTCTTTCACAGAAGTCTTTTTTTCTATGACTGTTGTGATTTCATTATTAAACTCATTCTATACTACATATGAGCTACCCTTGTGGTTAGTATCCTTGTTGGCCATGACAGTGGTCCAGGTTCAACCCTCCCAGCAGTATTGGGACCAGTACCACTCTGGGGTCAGCCCAGCCTCATACAACGGGTACCAGGTCATTATCTGAGAATTGTCCAGGAATTACAGGTAGACAGGAAGGTAACTGACCACCTCACCTCATTATGCCATGATCTAGAATATGTGCAGGCCTAACACGCCACACTCCAAGGGCAGTATGTTATGGGGTTGCCTTCGCCTTAATCTGTATACCAGACTCTAACATAACCCTCCCAACTTACCGCAGGTAAAGTCAGCAGTGTAGGATGTCACAGTATAGAATTCAACAACTAGAGGACCCTGTTTCCATGTGGTATGTCATATTGGGGATATAATTTCATACTGACTTGAGCAAACTGATGTCATCAATGGATGCATGATCAGTGTCACAGGACTGCCTCACTGTCCAAGACATTTTTGGGGCCCATTTGATGGAGCTGCATCAATACCAGAGCCATATTGTGACAAAACATACACACTTGAGGAAGATTTGAAACCTGAATTACCAGAGCGGTAGATGAATGCACTGAGCTACTGTGACTGTTTTGGAATATAATGAGCTAAGAATGTGAAGCTTTTGTCACAGTTATTGGTGAACATATGACAGGCCAGGCATAGAAAGAGTTCTGGTGGAGGTGCAGGAGTTTCTTATCAGAATTATCCAATTTTGAGATGAGTCACTTTATATACTGATGATCTCTGACATTCAACAAGAAAACATTAATTATAACATAATGTTAAAACATTTTATATTGTATGAGCAATCTCCACCACATGTGGCATATAGACTGTCCGTGAGCTATCTTTTATCTGCAGATGATTATCTTTTGAAAATGTTGAATTTCTAGTACGTTTGATGACAGGTTCAACAAACGGTGGTAATAGACTAGCACCTGACATATGGCCATTGCTGATGTGATTAGTGAGGACCATCATCATCATCAGAATCATCATCATCACTTCTCTCCAGACAGGTCTACAGGTCACCTCCTCAATCCAGCCAGCATACAGGAACTGATCACACCAGTTCTGTGTTTATGAACCAGGCGTCTTGAGTCTTTGTCAAAATGACAGTATCTAGCAGGACCACACTTCACCCCCATCTCCTTCACTTTGTATAACGAAGTGGATTCACACCTGCCTTTAAAGTCATCGCTGCATCCTGTCTCTCTTATGGCGCTGATGATGTCTGGCCCATCCATAGCCCTTCCCTCTTTGATCACTGCCATGTCCGTAAATTATCAGCTTCCTCACTGTCTCATCTGTCTGAGTAGCCCGATACATAATGACAGTTAGGTGGACTAACTGTGATGTATGTTTCTTGTATGTCTGAGTAGCCCGTTACATAATGACAGTTAGGTGGACTAACTGTGATGTATGTTTCTTGTCTGTCTGAGTAGCCCGTTACATAATGACAGTTAGGTGGACTAACTGTGATGTATGTTTCTTGTCTGTCTGAGTAGCCCATTACATAATGACAGTTAGGTGGACTAACTGTGATGTATGTTTCTTGTCTGTCTGAGTAGCCCGTTACATAATGACAGTTAGGTGGACTAACTGTGATGTATGTTTCTTGTCTGTCTGAGTAGCCCGTTACATAATGACAGTTAGGTGGAGTAACTGTGATGTATGTTTCAGTGTGTCCAGTCATTTCTGTCATATGAGGCCAGTATAGACTTTCTTGAGCATGTTCATTTTTATTCTTTCAGCTGTTTTTGATTTCTTGACAAGTGTAATTTCAGTAGTTTGCCAGTGCTTTCTGAACGACCGACAGTCATACCATTGCATGAAAACCAGTGCAAGGCAGTCAGCTTCTAATTTGCTTGCAGCTGTGCTTTGAACATGGTACGTGCGATTGCGAACTGCATTCATAGCCCCTTCACCACAGAATAAGCATGTTCATTAAGTCCCTCAGGATACATGCTTGTGAATAGTCATGTGTGTCAAGTCATGTTAGGGTATGAATTATTGTCATTATTTCCAGTGCAAGACTATCTGTTTCCATTGTGAAACTGTTGTCTCTGCAAAAAAAATGCTTGCTTCGTGGACAGTTGAGCATCTAGAGATGCCCTTGCTGATGTAAGAGTTGGTAACCCAGACAAGTACAATAACCCATTGCTTGCACATCTTTATTTAACATTAGTTAGAGAATCAGAATGGAAAAACACACCCACTGTGCTCTTCACTAGAAACCTCCATCTGTATTACCACAGAGAAGAAATACACAGCTGATAGCAGATACAGCTGCTGGGAAGCTGTGGGGAAAGTCCAGGGTGGCTGGATACATGAAATAAGTGAGCGGTACATTCACTTGATATTCAAATGATGGATGTTCAAATGATTATACTAGTGTATATACAGCAGATGTTCTTTAACTCGGCAAATAACTACTGAACACACACGGGTTATTCTGTTCACAGCATGCAGAGATTACATTATGACAAGGTGACATTTCCTCAGCATATATTTGTATACATCAACAAGACAACAGTGCTAACACCTTAAGAGATGGTGTGATGTTCCTGGTCATATCATTTCAATACTTCAAATGAATTATGGTGTTACTGCCTCACTATATTGTTTACTCTTCTAATGGATGATTACACCTTATGAGACAAGGTCATATTTCAGCATTGTATATTACGATATTTTTGCTATTGGTATCATCAACATGGGAGCGCTTCGCTGGAAACTGCAGAAGGGGGCTGAGCGTGTGTGGCTATGTCCTGAGTGCAATGATGTTGATTTTTGATTTCATATTGTGAACACTTCTAATAGATGGTCTTATAAACACACGCATGAGACATGGAAATTTAGGACTCCTCTGCCAAACAAATAAACAATAAAATCAACTGGATAATAATAACAGATGGATGAGAGTCATGGACACTAACTATACCCTACACAAATCAGTCCACAAGTTACACTGTGTGGGACATTCTTCCTTCTCGCTCTTTATTTAAGATTATTTCAAGATCCCGTTAATACAGGAACCGATTACTTGATATTGTTTTTCGCTCCATACTTTACGATTCTGTATGTTTCGTCCTTCTGAAATTCGTTTTATAACGTAAGTAGACCTGCAAATCACGTTTTATGTAGACATCTAGACATGTTCCAGTATGTGTTATTAATTTAGCTTCAATTTTTACGTATACTGTGCAGCGGTGGGGGAATTTATAGGGAGGAAATACAAAAGGGGGGAATGACGTTCTGAACATATTGTGATGGGGTGCATGGTCCAAAAAAGGTTGAGAACCACTGAGTTAATCCTTACTGTTAAAAGACATAATAAAAATTAAAATCTTGCTCAGATCTTAAAACATTATGTCCACAGACAAAACTAAATGTCAACCACAAATCACAATCAACAATGAACACACTGAAGGTGTCACAGACCTGGAGTATCTCTGCTCCACCATCAACAATCAACAATGAAGTCACTGAAGGTGTCACAGACCTGGAGTATCCCTGCTCCACCATCAACAATCAACAATGAAGTCACTGAAGGTGTCACAGACCTGGAGTATCCCTGCTCCACCATCAACAATCAACAATCAACAATGAAGACACTGAAGGTGTCACAGACCTGGAGTATCTCTGCTCCACCATCAACAATCAACAATGAAGTCACTGAAGGTGTCACAGACCTGGAGTATCTCTGCTCCACCATCAACAATCAACAATGAAGACACTGAAGGTGTCACAGACTTGGAGTATCTCTGCTCCACCATCAACAATCAACAATGAAGACACTGAAGGTGTCACAGACCTGGAGTATCCCTGCTCCACCATCAACAATCAACAATGAAGTCACTGAAGGTGTCACAGACCTGGAGTATCCCTGCTCCACCATCAACAATCAACAATGAAGACACTGAAGGTGTCACAGACCTGGAGTATCCCTGCTCCACCATCAACAATCAACAATCAACAATGAAGACACTGAAGGTGTCACAGACCTGGAGTATCTCTGCTCCACCATCAACAATCAACAATGAAGACACTGAAGGTGTCACAGACCTGGAGTATCCCTGCTCCACCATCAACAATCAACAATGAAGTCACTGAAGGTGTCACAGACCTGGAGTATCCCTGCTCCACCATCAACAATCAACAATGAAGACACTGAAGGTGTCACAGACCTGGAGTATCCCTGCTCCACCATCAACAATCAACAATCAACAATGAAGACACTGAAGGTGTCACAGACCTGGAGTATCTCTGCTCCACCATCAACAATCAACAATGAAGACACTGAAGGTGTCACAGACCTGGAGTATCTCTGCTCCACCATCAACAATCAACAATGAAGACACTGAAGATGTCACAGACCTGCAGTATCTCTGCTCCACCATCAACAATCAACAATGAAGACACTGAAGGTGTCACACTCGGAGTATCTCTGCTCCACCATCAACAATCAACAATGAAGACACTGAAGGTGTCAAAGACCTGGAGTATCTCTGCTCCACCATCAACAATCAACAATGAAGACACTGAAGGTGTCACAAACCTGGAGTATCCCTGCTCCACCATCAACAATCAACAATGAAGACACTGAAGGTGTCACAGACCTGGAGTATCTCTGCTCCACCATCAACAATCAACAATGAAGACACTGAAGATGTCACAAACCTGGAGTATCCCTGCTCCACCATCAACAATCAACAATGAAGACACTGAAGGTGTCACAGACCTGGAGTATCTCTGCTCCACCATCAACAATCAACAATGAAGACACTGAAGGTGTCACAGACCTGGAGTATCCCTGCTCCACCATCAACAATCAACAATCAACAATGAAGACACTGAAGGTGTCACAGACCTGGAGTATCTCTGCTCCACCATCAACAATCAACAATGAAGACACTGAAGGTGTCACAGACTTGGAGTATCTCTGCTCCACCATCAACAATCAACAATGAAGACACTGAAGGTGTCACAGACCTGGAGTATCTCTGCTCCACCATCAACAATCAACAATGAAGACACTGAAGGTGTCACAGACCTGAAGTATCCCTGCTCCACCATCAACAACAAACAATGAAGACACTGAAGGTGTCACAGACCTGGAGTATCTCTGCTCCACCATCAACAATCAACAATGAAGACACTGAAGGTGTCACAGACCTGGAGTATCTCTGCTCCACCATCAACAATCAACAATGAAGACACTGAAGGTGTCACAGACCTGGGGTATCTCTGCTCCACCATCAACAATCAACAATGAAGACACTGAAGGTGTCACAGACTTGGAGTATCTCTGCTCCACCATCAACAATCAACAATGAAGACACTGAAGGTGTCACAGACCTGGAGTATCTCTGCTCCACCATCAACAATCAACAATGAAGACACTGAAGGTGTCACAAACCTGGAGTATCCCTGCTCCACCATCAACAATCAACAATGAAGACACTGAAGGTGTCACAGACCTGGAGTATCCCTGCTCCACCATCAACAATCAACAATCAACAATGAAGACACTGAAGTTGTCACAGACCTGGAGTATCTCTGCTCCACCATCAACAATCAACAATGAAGACACTGAAGGTGTCACAGACTTGGAGTATCTCTGCTCCACCATCAACAATCAACAATGAAGACACTGAAGGTGTCACAGACCTGGAGTATCTCTGCTCCACCATCAACAATCAACAATGAAGACACTGAAGGTGTCACAGACCTGGAGTATCCCTGCTCCACCATCAACAACAAACAATGAAGACACTGAAGGTGTCACAGACCTGGAGTATCTCTGCTCCACCATCAATAATCAACAATCAAGACACTGAATGTGTCACAGACCTGGAGTATCTCTGCTCCACCATCAACAATCAACAATGAAGACACTGAAGGTGTCACAGACCTGGAGTATCCCTGCTCCACCATCAACAATCAACAATCAACAATGAAGACACTGAAGGTGTCACAGACCTGGAGTATCTCTGCTCCACCATCAACAATCAACAATGAAGACACTGAAGGTGTCACAGACCTGGAGTATCTCTGCTCCACCATCAACAATCAACAATGAAGACACTGAAGGTGTCACAGACCTGGAGTATCCCTGCTCCACCATCAACAATCAACAATGAAGACACTGAAGGTGTCACAGACCTGGGGTATCTCTGCTCCACCATCAACAATCAACAATGAAGACACTGAAGGTGTCACAGACCTGGAGTATCCCTGCTCCACCATCAACAATCAACAATGAAGACACTGAAGGTGTCACAGACCTGAAGTATCCCTGCTCCACCATCAACAACAAACAATGAAGACACTGAAGGTGTCACAGACCTGGAGTATCTCTGCTCCACCATCAACAATCAACAATGAAGACACTGAAGGTGTCACAGACCTGGAGTATCTCTGCTCCACCATCAACAATCAACAATGAAGACACTGAATGTGTCACAGACCTGGAGTATCTCTGCTCCACCATCAACAATCAACAATGAAGACACTGAAGGTGTCACAGACCTGGAGTATCCCTGCTCCACCATCAACAATCAACAATCAACAATGAAGACACTCAAGGTGTCACAGACCTGGAGTATCTCTGCTCCACCATCAACAATCAACAATGAAGACACTGAATGTGTCACAGACCTGGAGTATCTCTGCTCCACCATCAACAATCAACAATGAAGACACTGAAGGTGTCACAGACCTGGAGTATCCCTGTTCCACCATCAACAATCAACAATGAAGACACTGAAGGTGTCACAGACCTGGTGTATCTCTGCTCCACCATCAACAATCAACAATGAAGACACTGAAGGTGTCACAGACCTGGAGTATCCCTGCTCCACCATCAACAACAAACAATGAAGACACTGAAGGTGTCACAGACCTGGAGTATCTCTGCTCCACCATCAACAATCAACAATGAAGACACTGAAGGTGTCACAGACCTGGAGTATCCCTGCTCCACCATCAACAATCAACAATGAAGACACTGAATGTGTCACAGACCTGGAGTATCTCTGCTCCTCCATCAACAATCAACAATGAAGACACTGAAGGTGTCACAGACTTGGAGTATCTCTGCTCCACCATCAACAATCAACAATGAAGACACTGAATGTGTCACAGACCTGGAGTATCTCTGCTCCACCATCAACAATCAACAATGAAGACACTGAAGGTGTCACAGACCTGGAGTATCTCTGCCCCACCATCAACAATCAACAATGAAGACACTGAAGGTGTCACAGACCTGGAGTATCCCTGCTCCACCATCAACAATCAACAATCAACAATGAAGACACTGAAGGTGTCACAGACCTGAAGTATCCCTGCTCCACCATCAACAACAAACAATGAAGACACTGAAGGTGTCACAGACCTGGAGTATCTCTGCTCCACCATCAACAATCAACAATGAAGACACTGAAGGTGTCACAGACCTGGAGTATCCCTGCTCCACCATCAACAACAAACAATGAAGACACTGAAGGTGTCACAGACCTGGAGTATCTCTGCTCCACCATCAACAATCAACAATGAAGACACTGAATGTGTCACAGACCTGGAGTATCTCTGCTCCACCATCAACAATCAACAATGAAGACACTGAAGGTGTCACAGACCTGGAGTATCTCTGCCCCACCATCAACAATCGACAATGAAGACACTGAATGTGTCACAGACCTGGAGTATCTCTGCTCCACCATCAACAATCAACAATGAAGACACTGAAGGTGTCACAGACCTGGAGTATCCCTGCTCCACCATCAACAACAAACAATGAAGACACTGAATATGTCACAGACCTGGAGTATCTCTGCTCCACCATCAACAATCAACAATGAAGACACTGAAGGTGTCACAGACCTGGAGTATCTCTGCTCCACCATCAACAACAAACAATGAAGACACTGAATATGTCACAGACCTGGAGTATCTCTGCTCCACCATCAACAATCAACAATGAAGACACTGAAGGTGTCACAGACCTGGAGTATCTCTGCTCCACCATCAACAATCAACAATGAAGACATCACAGACCTGGAGTATCTCTGCTCCACCATCAACAATCAACAATGAAGACACTGAAGGTGTCACAGACCTGGAGTATCTCTGCTCCACCATCAACAATCAACAATGAAGACACTGAAGGTGTCACAGACTTGGTGTATCTCTGCTCCACCATCAACAATCAACAATGAAGACACTGAAGGTGTCACAGACCTGGAGTATCAACAGCACAGAAGTCAGGAGAAGACTGACAATAGCCATGTAGAGGCTACACAGTATCAAGAGCATCAGAGACAACACTATAACTAACTTTTAAAGAACATTCAACTATTCTGTAGTAACATACATATGTCCCATGGACCATATTGAAATCACTAAAGAAGAAATTCAGATACATATGTCCCATGGACCATACTGAAAATCACTAAAGAAGAAATTCAGATACATATGTCCCATGGACCATACTGAAATCACTAAAGAAGAAATTCATGGCTTTTTTTTTAAACTTAAATGTTAAAGCACAATTTGCAGAATATTGTGGACCAAGAATTAGAAAAATATGGACAGTCTACAAGATCTGAACGTGGAAGAAATTGCCTCAAACACAATCATGTCTTGGAAACTGGATTACTTTGGCATTATCATGGAAGACATGGTTCCTGGGTGAAGAGTCAGAGGCCAACCAGCACGGGGATGGACACAGGTCATTGCAGACACCTTATATATATATATGTGTCTATATATATATGTGTCTATATATATATATATATATATATATATATATATATATATATATATATATATATATATATATATATATATATATATATATGATTTCATTACATTTGATTGTGGCTGGATGTGATGGAAGCCTGCAACATGCAACATCTAACATTAAAAGCTTATTCTTTTTAAGAGTTGTAAAGTTATAAAGAGTCCTAATGTATGGAAGTGAGTCATGGACGGTCCTCAGATTAGTGAGAAATTACTTGAAAGTTGCAGAAATGTGGTGCTGTAGACAAAATTTTGAGAACGACATGAAAAGATAAGAGTAATGAAAACAATCTAAAAGAAACAAATTCATGAAGAGAATTACTGACTTGTGTCAAAAGCAGAGGTACCACATTTTTCATGGCTGTCATGAAAAGATGACAAATATGATATAACAGGAAAGTTGTAGGGAAAAAGAAACTTTGTGACATAGAGAAACACTGGAAATGATGGGCAGTAGAGACATGCCAACCAACATCACATGGCATAAACTATAGGAAATAGCAGCAAGTACCTTTCATTTTACGAAATGTGTTGCTAGCATTCGTAGTGTAGCAATATTTTCTGTGCCAGATTATCAACTGTGCTTGTATATGACTCCCAGCATATAACATATGTCAACATTTAACAATATATACAGAATATTTCAGAATGGAAGAGTCATGGTAATTACATGAATTATTCTCCTAGCAAGTGGTCGCAAGATGTCCAGGTAATACTTTGCCCTGTTGTCAAATTAAATTATGTTTATTTATAAAATACCACACATACAAAACAAAGACAAATAGTCTACATCCCCATTTGAAGCTAGGCAGCAATAAAATAAACATAAAAATAAATTATGAAATGGCAGAAAGCTCCTGTAACGCATCATGCTGACATGTGCTCAAGTTGCTGACCAGTTTGCGGACATCTAACATGATTGTCCTCACCTGCAAGAAACATGATCTGTGGGTGACATCTTGAAAATTTACCTCAACTGACATTTGTTTTATTTTCAGTGTACATTTCATTGACTACTTACTTACAATTGTTTGATGTGTTTGTGATGCGAACCACACAGATGACAGAATTGAGTGTTTGTGACATGAACTACACACATGGCAGATGAGTGTTTGTGACATGAACTACACACATGGCAGATGAGTGTTTGTGACATGTACTACACACATGACAGACTTGAGTGTTTGTGATACGAACCACACACATGGCAGACTTGAGAGTTTGTGACATGAACCACACAGATGACAGACTTGAGAGTTTGTGACATGAACCACACAGATGACAGACTTGAGAGTTTGTGACATAAACTACACACATGGCAGACTTGAGAGTTTGTGACATGAACCACACATGGCAGACTTGAGAGTTTGTGACATGAACCACACAGATGACAGACTTGAGAGTTTGTGACATGAACTACACACATGGCAGACTTCAGAGTTTGTGACATGAACCACACAGATGACAGACTTGAGAGTTTGTGACATGAACCACACACATGGCAGACTTGAGAGTTTGTGACATGAACTACACACATGGCAGACTTGAGAGTTTGTGACATGAACCACACAGATGACAGACTTGAGAGTTTGTGACATGAACCACACACATGGCAGACTTGAGAGTTTGTGACATGAACCACACAGATGACAGACTTGAGAGTTTGTGACATGAACTACACACATGGCAGACTTGAGAGTTTGTGACATGAACTACACACATGATAGCCTTATGGTCTGATGTATTTGTTATTTGACCTATGCTGGTTTAATATAACAGTCTGAGACCTATGGTGCTATTTCATTGGTTACATACGAATTCTGTCCAAATTCCATACTTGCAGGTTCATGTGGATAATAGACCTGGCTAATGAAGAATGAAATGTGGTTTCTTAGGAAAATGCAAAGAATACCATGGACAGCCAGAAAGACCAATGAACAAGTCCTTCAAGAAACAAATGAAGATCGTAAACTGATTAGAGACATTAGACGTAGACAGTCACAATTTTTTGGGCATGTTATTAGAAGAAATGATTTGGAGAACTTGGTGACAACTGGTAAGATCGAGGGGAACAGACCAAAGGGAAGACCTAGAAGCAAGAACCTGGATGGCTTGGCCTTGTGGCATGGTCGAGACAGAAATATGGAGCTGATCCACGACTCTGGTTATTGAGTGAGATGGCAGAACATGACCGCCCACGCTTACCGGCATGATACATGATGGATGGAATGAAGACACCTTTTTTAGGGTTGTCTAGTTGGTCATGCAATGAAGTACACTTGTTCCTGCAACGAGGTGCCCGCAGTCATCATTTGGAGGTGACAGGGTTGAATCCCGGTCTGTAACTATAGCTTTCAATGTGTATGTTGTCTAGTGCCTCCTCTAATTCTTTCTTCTATTATTTTGAGCGCCAAACAATACGTGTGTTTATTTATGAACTGTCTTAGTGGCCTCAAAGGTTTCCCCAGTGGATATTGACATCGGTCTACAGTCTCTTCTTCTGTTGCCCTGTACCCCCAGTGGAGAAATAGGCCACCTCACACCAAGCTGTCCTATCTCCTGCAGCTCCTCTATATCCTCCCCATATTATTCATTTCTAACCACAAATGTTCTAGTGCTATGAAAGCTCCTTTTGCCTAATGTATTCTTATTTAAATATCTCTATCTGCTCCCCATCTGTGTCAATATTGCTAATACATCTGTCTACAGTATCCAATACACATGAACAGAGTGTTTTCATATTACCAAGTTTCCACACACCGTATTTTTAACATTTAAGCATCAAAATGTAATACTTTATCTCTCTCTCTCTCTCTCTCTCTCCCTCTCTCTCTCTCTCTCTCTCTCTCCCTCTCTCTCTCTCTCTCTCTGTCACTGTCAAATCCATCTGTCTGTCTGCCCCATGTCTAATCTTTTTTTTGTTGCATATCCCTTGCAGGACGTTGCAGTCAACACCAGCATTTTTCAGCTGCTGTTGATGTACTAGGCAAGATTACGCTCAGTAGTTTGCCATTGCTTTCTGAGCAACCGGCTCACATACCCCTAAGTTACCAATGCGACGAGAACCGCTACTGATTCTCGCGCAGGTTACATTCCTCATGTGGATATACCAGTTTACGGAGAAAGACGTTAACCCCTAGGCCAGGGAGACCGGCTAATCTAACTAATCTAATACAGACTATCTACCCATCTACCTAGCTAAGTTTATCCATACATCTATGCATATCATAAAGGACAACACTTAAAGTTATCACTGTTAAAATAATAAAGTGTAAAGGCTGATAACAATGTGAAACAACATGCAGCACTCACCTGGTTTGTGAAAAATGGTGTCTCTCTGGGTTTTTCACTGTATCTCTCAAACTGATCCAGATTGTCTTGTAGTTTCAGAGTCAGTGTATCATAGTTGCCTCGCACCACTTCTAGTACCTGTTGTAGAGGAAGCAGTAACTGCATGTTGACCCATCTATTCAACAAAACAATCTATTCATCAAAACAGACATTGAATGGCTGAAACAGACAAAAAGAGAGACCACAGAGGCAAGCAACAGTAACAGCTTGTCTCATATACAAAACAGATAAAGAAATACATGGGCAGAATCAGATATACAAAGGGCAGCAAGAGAGGAGAACAAAAGAGACACAAAGATAAATATACAGATTGCCAAAGAAAGAAAGAAACAGATGGACAAAGAGAAAAAGATTGACAAAAGGAGAGAGAAAGGCAGACAGACAGAAAAAAGGAGAGAGAAAAACAGACACAAAAGGAGAGAGAAAGGCAGACAGACGGACGGGCGGGTGGGTGGGCAGACAGACAGATGGATGGGCAAGTGGGTGGGCAGACAGATGGACGGGCAGGTGGGCAGACAGACAGACAGCCAGACAGAAGTAGAGATAAAGCAGACAGTGCAAATAGTAAGTGTTAACCAATAATATGTTCACTAACAGCCCAAACATCTCTGGGTAATGTTAGAGACAGTGCAGTCCTCCTGGGGTCACACCAGTGCGGTACATCAATCTGTGCAAACAGTACTTTTCACAGAAGTGCTACCTACAGCTGACAGCCATTGCTTGCAAATAAGGATACTTCTTAACTACTGTGTAATGTAATAATTTACACACACAATATGAAGGCAAAATGTACATATGAAATGATATAAAACAGAACACATTAACCATGGGCACAAGTATGTGCCTACATGGTGGTGTAATGGTTAACGCACACATTTGCCTTTCATCATCGGGTCGACCACCAGTTTGGGTAACCATGTACAGTTATGACCAGAACAACTGACCCCGCCTCACAAAATGGTACTGGGTACCTCAGAAAGTAAAGGAAGATGATGTAATACTGACCATATCCATTGTGCCCTGCTTCATCATGGAACATATGACCCCAGCACCATGAATTAATTACATGTGCAAGGGCTAGTTTATTTTATAAAAAGCAAGTGAAAATTAAAAACATGCTGATAGGTAGGTAAACATATGTTTCTTTCTTCTTTTGTTCTCTCTTTCCAGTGTTCTCTTATGCCTTTCATCATCGGGTTAGACAAAGCTTTCTAGACAAAGTCTTTGCAAGGAAGTGTTCACTGTTTTTGCTACTCCACTAATCTAATGCCTGTAGGGTGTGCCTCTTGTCCTGTTTCCACTATATATAAATGTCAATTCTGTCTGTGGTATGCTGTTTCTGCATGGTATTGTTGCATGACTGAACCACCCATCTTTCAATAAAACACATTGCTGACATTGTGTCTACTTGCTTCATTTCTGATCTTTGTCTCTTGCCATCATTCAGTATTCTTTGCAGGCACTTCATCTCTGTTGTTTCAATCCTTTGTGTATCTCTGTCACTGTCTAGTTGTGCTACTGGTAGCACTGTGTTGCTAGGAAGATTATGTTGAACAATGCTCTTTTGCATATATTGCCACAATAGTGGTGACATTTGGCCAGTGACCTGCTGTTTTTATTTCATCTCTACTTGACATCAGCACTGATTCATTAATTTTTTCAATCAAATGAGACAACACTTCCTAAGTAGGTGAACTCTGTAGCACACCTTATCTGTTTTTCTTACTTTTTTTTTTTTCAAACACTGATGTCTGTTTCTATTTTTGATCTTTCAAATGTCATAATCTCTTGTCTACATTAATGTTTCTATTGTAGATTTTGCACACATTGTTTAGCTTGTTCAAATGCAGTTGCAGGTTGTTTTCAAACTTCGCCAAGATTGTTTGGTCATTGGCAAAGAGGTGTTCACTAAGATTATTATCTTTGCCTCATCTTGCTGCTTTTCTTTGAGAGCCCAATATTTGTTCTCACAGTGTAATCAGTGTGAACATACAGACATATCATACAGGAGAAAATCAGAGGAAAGCTTCTACCTGTTCTTCTGTTAGGGAGGACAGATGATTGGCAGCTGCCCATGCGTCAAGCTTCGGAGAGAAATGGTTGATTATTGCTCTGAGGACAAACAAGGATTTGTGAAAACCAAATGAACATACAGTATTGTAAAACATTAAGATAAAGCCAACTGGACAACTGGAAATAATCAAAAAGGAAGCTGGAACTAAATTTTCATTTTCAAGAACAATCTGAATTTGGAAGACTATTTGGAAGCAAATAATCACATATTTGACACTTTACTCGACCCTACGTTAATTTCAAATAGGGGATATATATATATATATATATATATATATATATATATATATATATATATATATATATATATATATATAGAGAGAGAGAGAGAGAGAGAGAGAGAGAGAGAGAGAGAGAGAGAGACAGACAGACAGACAGACAGACAGACAGACAGACAGACAGACAGACAGACAGACAGACAGACAGACAGACACAGACATACAGACAGAGACACACTGAGAGAGAGAGAGGCGCATGCGCGAACACACACACACACACACAGAGGGGGGGGGGGGGAGAGAGAGAGAGAGAGAGAGAGAGAGAGAGAGAGAGAGAGAGAGAGAGAGAGAGAGAGAGAGAGAGAGAGAGAGAGAGAGAGGCAGGTGTCCAGGTGATACAAAACTGATCTCTCACATCTAGTCCCTGCTAAGGCAAAGGAATGTTATTTGTATGACACAAAATAGAAATTCCAGCTCATCCTGTTGTGTAACTACTTAGGTTAGTGGCCTTGAAATGTCAGTTTTTTTTTGTTTTTTTTTTGCATATCCTTTACAGGACATCGCTGTCAACACCAGCATTTTACCGCTGTTGTTGATTTTTTGGCAAGATTACGCTCAGTAGTTTGCCATTGCTTTCTGAGCGGCCGGCTCACTTATCCCGTAAGTTACCAATGCGGGGAGAACCACTACCAATTCTTGCGTGCTGCGTTACACCACATGGATAAACGGGATTACGAAGAAAGTTGTTTAACCCCTAGGCCAGGGAGAGAGGCAGACACCAGAAATGTTAGAAATTGCCAGCCTGGTGCTTGTCTTCTTTAGGGTGTGAACATGTGCCATCTATTTCTTCTAGTAACTGCTTGTGGTGTACAAGATAAACACTACCTGCAGTAAGTATGAGTAGTGTACAGGTACAAACATTTATACACATACGTCATTACTGGTGCCCTTGTGACACCATGAAGTGTATTCGGTATGTGGTGCTAGAACCATATTGTTAGACTAACTGGCACTGGGTGGCTGAACGAACGAACAAACAAACTTTATTTTAAAAGGGTTAATTGGGCACGCAGGACCATCTTACATTCTGCCTTTCTATCACTCACTTTCATACATTATTTCATTCATACATCTTTCAAGGCTAACAGAGAGCAGCAACAATATAAATGGCATGCATTATAAAGGCATGGGCAAAATGTGAACATCAATACTACATGACTCAGTAATATTAGATAATAATGTGATGCTTGTTATTAGCCGTGTGGAATATACTGGTCTACCAAAAGGGGACTGGCTGTTATACTAGCGCTTTGTTATTATTATTATTTCTATTATTAAGGGGGAAGGTAATCGTACTGAGATAGTGTTCGAATAATTTGCAATTATATGTATAGGGATTGGTAATGTCTTTGATTTCTTGTGGAAGATTGTTCCACAGCTGAGCTGCAGAGTATGTTAAGCTTGTTTTGTATAAGTCAGTCCTAGGCTTCAGAATGTGTAATATATTTAATCATTTACTGTGTCTAGCATTATACTTAAACAATGGCCAAAGGTAATTTGGGGCATTCCGATGTAGGATTTTGTGAATTAGTTCGGCCTTATTGAAAAGCAGGCGTTTGTGGAGTGGTAGTAACTGAAGGCGCTTATGCAGGCTAGGATTG
Source organism: Cepaea hortensis (assembly GCA_963921405.1). NCBI lineage: Eukaryota > Metazoa > Mollusca > Gastropoda > Stylommatophora > Helicidae > Cepaea > Cepaea hortensis. The sequence continues at coordinate 124,727,732 of OY992877.1, read as the reverse complement.
TCAGATAAGTGTTTGCTATAAATTAAACTCATGGCCCGTTTCTGGAGTGAGTAAAGTCGCTTGGTGCTTGAATTAGAACAACCGTCCCAGATTGTAGAGCAGTAGTCAAAATGTGTTTGTATGTGAGAAGTATAGAATATTTTCCTTGTGTCCTTATCAAGGAAATTTTTAATTTTGGCGAGTTGGTAGACTTTTTTCGCTGTTTGTTTAATGAGTGCTTAAACGTGGGAATTAAAGGTTAGGTTTCTATCAATGATTAGGCCTAATGTTTTGTACTCAATTACACTTTCTACTGGGATGTTATCGATGTGAAGTTGAAGTCATGTGTGAGAATTTAGAGTTTGAAGTCTTTGTCTGGTTGTTAATAACACTGATTTTGTTTTAGTGATGTTAATTTGCATACGGTTTGCATAGCTCCATCTAACTACATTGTTTAGTTCATGTTGCAAAGATGACTCCAGCAAATTACAGTTTTCAGCATTTGTATACATTGTACAGTCGTCTGCAAATAGATCGCAGGACGACGAAAAATGCAAAGGTAGATCATTAATATATATGGCAAATAATAGAGGGCCAAGAATAGAGCCTTGTGGTACTCCAATATGGAAGGTAGTGGTTTGAGACAGAGATTTATTGTGTGATACTACTTGCTTTCTGTTTGATAGAAAATATGTTATTAGAGTGACAACATTCGGGCCAATTTTCATTGTCTCTAGTTTTTTAATTAAAATAACATGGTCTATCATATCAAATGCTTTCCTGAAATCAATAAACACAGTTCCAAATAGACTGTTGTTGTTTATATTCTGGTGCCAATTTTCTATCATGTTTGTTAGGGCCGTATGGCAAGAATATGTTGGTCGAAATCCTGATTGACTGTCAACAATAAGCTTGTTGCGAACTAAATACTGTAACGTTACTTTATGGATGTGTTTTTTCTAGTGGTTTAGATAGTGATGATAGTAAGGAAATGGTTCTGTAATTGTTCAGGAGACCATTGTCCAATGAACCAGATTTAAGAAGAGGGTACACTTTAGCGATTTTGAGAGCTGATGGAAAGTGGCCTTTGGTGAGACACTGATTATATACATAGGTTAGTGATATACAGATCACTGGTGCAGCACAACAGAGAATCTGGTTACTGATTCCATCTAACCCGGATGAGGTTGTGTTCTTTAGGTTACTGAGGTAAGTGAATACTTCAGTGATTGTCATTAGCGGTATGTCAGAAAGAATATCCCGGGAGTATCTATTCTCGCAAAATGATGACAATAAGGATAAGTTGCAAGGAGAATTTGAAATTGAAACCTTCAACTGGTCTATGTCAGTTTAAAAAAAATTACTGAATTGGTCGCATGTAATATGATTTGATGGTAAAGAATTTGGGAAGTTATACTTGTTTGTCAATGTGTTAATTGCCTTCCATATATCCCTACTATTTGTTTTATCCATTACTAAGTTCTTAAAGTAATTTTTCTTTTCTCTTCGTATGGTATATTTAACTTTGTTTCTAAGAGTATGGTATGTGCTTAGATCTCGCTTTTTATGTGCTTTATCTCTGACTCTCATAATTTTGAGTATTTCCTGGGTGATCCAAGGTGGTTTGAAGTGATGTTTTACTCGAACTTCCTTGATTGACACATGTCTATCAAACACATCAATAAAGGTCTTCATCCAGAATTCCAGAGCATCATCCGGGTCAGGAAATTGATAAACGTTGTCTAAAGGTGAACTGAGCAAGTCCTGTAAAAATGCGTTTTGGTTGAAATTTGTGTAACTTCTATATTTTACACTTATGTGTTTATGTTTAGGAGTTTTAATTCCTTTTTTAGACCACGTGCAGGATATTGGGTAGTGATTGCTCATTGCACAATTGGGCACGGTGCTTTCTATGATGTTGTCTGAACAAGTTACATAAATGTGAACTATGAGTGTTGAAGATGATTTTGTTACTCTAGTAGCTTATTGTACTATTTGTTGGAAATTGTATGATGCAATTATATTTCCCCATATTATGTTGGATTTGTTGGTGTCAATGTTAAAGTCTCCAAGTAGTATAATTTCCTTCCCGGGAGCGAAAACCACATCCATCATGGCAGTGAAGTAGAGGTAGTCAATTATCAGAGGTGTTAGTTCTACCCAAATACATTTTATTTCACAAGTTTCAAAGTCTAGCCTACGGTGAACATTTAGTAAATTAGAAAGTATAGGCTGCTATGCCTGTCTCTCGTTTCCTACAGGGATCTCTTCTAAACACTTTATACCCTTTGATAGAGATGTCCTCATCTGAAATGTTTTCATTTAATCTTCTTTCACTAAGGCCGAATAAATGAAAATTTTGATTAAGAATAAAAGATAACTCTGGCAGTTTATTAATTAGGTGGCATATGTTTAAGTGTCCAATACATAGTCCTGACTTACTGAGCCAGTGTTGCCATTTCTCAGACATTTCACTCATGGAGTGAGTGTAAATTAGTCAAACATAAGCAAAAATGCAAGATCATAAAAAAAATTTACAATTACATTAAGTTATAAAATCCCAGTAATATAAATCGATATGCAAATGACAATATTATATAATTCAACTAATGAGACCAAAACAGATAATGCAAACACAGAACAAAACGAATTAAAACGTATGAACATACAACAACTAATTAACTTGAAAGAACTACTTCACAAGCTAAGTAACCAGCTGTTATCCAAAAGAATGAATAAATGACTATACAAATCAATGTTTCTGTTTAAAATTGGGTATCCCACATGGGAAATAAACATTAAACAGTAAGCAATAAAAGTTCAAGGAGGTAGTTCTGTTGCTGGTATCAATGCATATAGGGTTCAATTTTTAAGACATAACCTATCTCACATGTCTGTATTGTAGGGACATCATAAGGGCTTTTGCATCAAGTATAGAAGTTCTGGACTCCAATGATGTGGAACCTGTTGTTGGCTGGTAGGTGGTGCATTGTTGGCGTGAACTTGGTGATGCGGAGCCTCTTGTTGTCTGTTATGGGGCCCATTGCTGTCTTGAGATTGATGTGCCAAAGTGGTATTACTGCCATAAGTGTGAGTCACTGTTTGCAGCGACAGTTCCTTGCAAGTGGAGGGAGGGAAATTTTCCTGGTAGTTATTTCCTTCACGTGTGAGGGTGGGGGTAGGAAGGAGAGGTTGATTTATTTTTGGTAGCATGTGTGCACCTTGAATGGCAGGAGTTCGGGGGTCTGACGCCCGCAGACGTTTATCTGGGGTGACGGCGGTATTTCGCATGGCCTGGGAGACTCGTTCTTCAGTAATCAATGTCCATTGTGTGTGTGTGTTGGGCGTGTGTTGTGCCCTTTCTGGGTATTTGATATTTTTAGCCTGAAAACTACTACCTAATGTGGATGTGTGGATTTCATCTCTGTACAGTTTTTTCTTTGGCGCAGCTGTCTGTGATGTAAAGAATGGTGTGTTGTTGATGTAGTGTACATTATACTGATTACAGAATTTTTCTAGGGTGTTTTTGTTTATGTCGGCTAGTCGGCGCTGGGAGCCATAACTTGGTGGTATGATGGAAGAGAAAAAAAAACTTTAGAATTGGGAAAGTTAATGCGTAATAAGTCTAATAGTTTTCGTAGCTGAAAAATTCTGATATTTTGGTTTCTCATAGTGTCATTTATTCCTATGTGAATTGTAATCCTCTTAATGTTTGCGTTAATTTCCATTCTACGTATATTGTCTGTCAGACTGTCTACCCCCGCACCTGGAAGCGGAATTGTTGTAGTTATATCGATGTGTGATGAAGACATACGATCACTGTATATGCCTTTCATCAAGGAGTCACCAATTATAATGTGGGTGCAGTCAGTTGGTGGTCTCTGTATGTGCTGGCTTCTGGTATGTCTTGCACGTTGTTTCTGCCATTGATAATTATCCAGCTGTGCACTGTCTTCTTGCAGGTTACCATCTGTTTCTTGAATAGGCCGGTTGTCTGTCAGCAATGTCTCGTCGTACTGGCTGTCTTTTACCAATTGCTCTTCTGGTACTTCAAATCGATTGCTGACTTTTACTTCGATGGGATGCTGTTGAATGACATTGTCTATTTGTTGATGTGTATTCGTTGGCTGTATTGTTGGCGCTCCTAGGGATGGCTGTGTTGTTTCGAAGCTGTCAGTCTGTGCTGCCTGATCAATAACGGGCGTGCGTTTTAAAGTCTCAATGGTGTGTTTCAGTATACCATTTTCCTCTCTCAGGAGAGCGACCTCTCACTTGAGGTTGATAAAGTCGCTAATGATCCTGGCGTTCTTGTCTGTATTTTCAGAGGCAGCGTCTAGAAGTACCTTCAAACCTGAATCTAACTTTTCAATGTGCTGCGGACAACTGCATGAGTGTTGATTTGTAGCTGGGCTCTCGTCTAGTACCGATGGTGCAACCTCTGTTTGGTTTGGATTTCATTTGGTTGTATACTGTGCCCTATCGGGTATTCAATGACTAGCAACACTGGTCGGTTAGAAGAAGTTGTGTCCGAGTTGCTGCTGTGTTGAGTCATGGGATGTTCGAGTGTGTTGATACTATGGCCTGATGCTGTGACGACTGCAGCTGTAGACTGTGTTGGTTTTATGGCAGACACTAGCATGCTGAGATCGGCAGGTGTGTTTAGCGAGTCACTTGTCAGTTTCAGTGCTGTCTGTTGAATTTTGACAAATTGTGTCGCGAGCCACTCAGACATGACGGTGGTTGCATCCTGAGCTAAACTTTTATTCTGTATGTGGTACAAATGTAACGTGTGTAGGGGAGAAGATATTTTGACTTCCACCTCCAATCCTTGTTGGTCTTTTCTATAGTCGAGTTTGACCTCATGGTAATAATTGATCAGTCTTGTTCGAAATGCCTCGTAATGTATGATATGGTACTAGAACCACTCCCCCGATGTGTCTCCACCTTGCCGTGGTGGGGGAGCTTGCGTGTCCCATTGACCCTATGTGCTTGCCGATGGGTGAAAACTACATATCGGACGGCTTGTGGGATAGGGGCCAGACTAAGAGAGACACAACCTGCTGCTCTGCAGGTAAGACTGAGGATAGCAGTCAAAATCAGGCAAACGATCCCTAAATCTCAGTCCGGGCATAACCTCTAAGGCTCCCATCCGAGGTGTATGGCTGAACGTCTCTAAGCCATAAACTCTCGGGAAGTGAGAGCCTGGCCGACACAAACCTACATCAAAATTGTGATGATGTGCTGAGAACGCTACATGCTCGGCGCAGATTCGTTCGATGGCTCTTAGCTGGGGGATATGAGGTATCCCCGGATGAAAGGGCCTGACCGTTACTCGCCCACAGACGCACGGAGGTAAGGTGCTGAGCCGGCGGCACATGTAGCCTACCTCGTGAGTGAGTACAAAAGGTGGAAAAACACCTCGGTCGCACGTCTCGCAGACGTCCGATAGTCTGTAACCACACTCATGGAGTGAATGTAGTCAAAGGTGGAAAATTGTCTCGTTGACACGAAATGGAATGCCTGTCTTGCGAATCCATTACGTGGCAGCCCGAAGCGAAAGCTTGCTGTGTGGAAGCCGAAACAAGAGTCTCGAAACCCGAGGAAGGCTAACCTCATAAAAAAATGCCCGCCAGAAGCCGGAAGTGTCGTCCTACGGGTGGCAAACTAAAAATTGACACTACGCATTTACGTCCGAGTGAAATGTCTCGTCCGAATGTCTCTCGTGCTAGGAACAGCTCTGACTACCTAGTTTCCGAATGCCGCTCTTGTTCGGAACAGCTCTGACTAGGTAGTTTTCCGAATGTCTGTCGTGCCTGGAACAGCTCTGACGGGCGCAACGACAAGCACATGTCCGAAAACTCGCTGAGTGGATACCGTCTGCAAACCTGTCTGGTTTGTGCGGGAATGGCCAGGGGCAAACGAAATGACCAATATATTGAAGTGAGGATTTAAAGCAGCCATGAGCAAGACGTGACGATTCCCTCGGCTAGCCCAGAACCAGGGTGTTATGTGTCGGCCCTGCAACTATGGAAGCAACCTTGGATGGCGGAAAATGCTATGGACTGTCCCTGCCTTCCTTTGAGGGATGACCGTTGTCTTCGACCGTTCTAACTTGGCCAGCATGGTTGTAGATGGCACCACAAAAGTGAGAGTCTCCCAGGAATGCTACCTGGTCAAAAAAGCACGCTAAAGTCGATGTGTTGGCCTACGGGTTTCGGCCCAAGGGCACATAACAGACACACCGCAATGAACGAAAAGAAGAAGAAGTACTAGAACCATATTGTTAGACTAACTGGCACTGGATGGCTGATGTGGTGCTAGAACCATATTGTTAGACTAACTGGCACTGGGTGGGTGATGTGGTACTAAAACCATATTGTTAGACTAACTGGCACTGGGTGGGTGATATGGTACTAGAACCATATTGTTAAACTAACTGGCACTGGGTGGGTGATGTGGTACTAAAACCATATTTTTAGACTAACTGGCACTGGGTGGGTGATGTGGTGATAGAACCATATTGTTAGACTAACTGGCACTGGGTGGCTGATGTGATAGAACCATATTGTTAGACTAACTGACACTGGGTGGCTGATGTGATGATAGAACCATATTGTTAGACTAACTGGCACTGGGTGGGTGATGTGGTGATAGAACCATATTGTTAGACTAACTGGCACTGGGTGGGTGATGTGGTACTAGAACCATATTGTTAGACTAACTGGCACTGGGTGGCTGATGTGGTGATAGAACCATATTGTTAGACTAACTGGCACTGGGTGGCTGATGTGGTACTAGAACCATATTGTTAGACTAACTGGCACTGGGTGGCTGATGTGGTACTAAAACCATATTGTTAGACTAACTGGCACTGGGTGGGTGATGTGGTACTAAAACCATATTGTTAGACTAACTGGCACTGGGTGGCTGATGTGGTACTAAAACCATATTGTTAGACTAACTGGCACTGGGTGGCTGATGTGATGATAGAACCATATTGTTAGACTAACTGGCACTGGATGGCTGATGTGGTACTAAAACCATATTGTTAGACTAACTGGCACTGGGTGGGTGATGTGGTACTAAAACCATATTGTTAGACTAACTGGCACTGGGTGGCTGATGTGATGATAGAACCATATTGTTAGACTAACTGGCACTGGGTGGCTGATGTGGTACTAGAACCATATTGTTAGACTAACTGGCACTGGGTGGCTGATGTGATGATAGAACCATATTGTTAGACTAACTGGAACTGGGTGGCTGATGTGGTGATAGAACAATATTGTTAGACTACCTGGCACTAGGTGGCTGATGTGGTGATAGAACAATATTGTTAGACTAACTGGCACTGGGTGGCTGATGTGATGATAGAACCATATTGTTAGACTAACTGGCACTGGGTGGCTGATGTGATGATAGAACCATATTGTTAGACTAACTGGCACTGGGTGGCTGATGTGATGATAGAATCATATTGTTAGACTAACTGGCACTGGGTGGCTGATGTGATGATAGAATCATATTGTTAGACTAACTGGCACTGGGTGGCTGATGTGGTGATAGAACCATATTGTTAGACTAACTGGCACTGGGTGGCTGATGTGGTGATAGAACAATATTGTTAGACTAACTGGCACTGGGTGGCTGATGTGATGATAGAACCATATTGTTAGAATAACTGGCACTGGGTGGCTGATGTGATGATAGAACCATATTGTTAGACTAACTGGCACTGGGTGGCTGATGTGATGATAGAATCATATTGTTAGACTAATTGGCACTGGGTGGCTGATGTGAGGATAGGACCATATTGTTAGACTAACTGGCACTGGATGGGTGATGTGATGATAGAACCATATTGTTAGACTAACTGGCACTGGGTGGCTGATGTGGTGATAGAACAATATTGTTAGACTACCTGGCACTAGGTGGCTGATGTGGTGATAGAACAATATTGTTAGACTAACTGGCACTGGGTGGCTGATGTGGTGATAGAACAATATTGTTAGACTAACTGGCACTGGGTGGCTGATGTGGTGATAGAACAATATTGTTAGACTAACTGGCACTGGGTGGCTGATGTGGTGATAGAACCATATTGTTAGACTAACTGGCACTGGATGGCTGATGTGGTGATAGAACAATATTGTTAGACTAACTGGCACTGGGTGGCTGATGTGATGATAGAACCATATTGTTAGACTAACTGGCACTAGGTGGCTGATGTGATGATAGAATCATATTGTTAGACTAACTGGCACTGGGTGGCTGATGTGGTGATAGAACAATATTGTTAGACTAACTGGCACTGGGTGGCTGATGTGGTGATAGAACAATATTGTTAGACTAACTGGCACTGGGTGGCTGATGTGGTGATAGAACAATATTGTTAGACTAACTGGCACTGGGTGGCTGATGTGGTACTAGAACCATATTGTTAGACTAACTGGCACTGGGTGGCTGATGTGGTACTAAAACCATATTGTTAGACTAACTGGCACTGGGTGGGTGATGTGGTACTAAAACCATATTGTTAGACTAACTGGCACTGGGTGGCTGATGTGGTACTAAAACCATATTGTTAGACTAACTGGCACTGGGTGGCTGATGTGATGATAGAACCATATTGTTAGACTAACTGGCACTGGATGGCTGATGTGGTACTAAAACCATATTGTTAGACTAACTGGCACTGGGTGGGTGATGTGGTACTAAAACCATATTGTTAGACTAACTGGCACTGGGTGGCTGATGTGATGATAGAACCATATTGTTAGACTAACTGGCACTGGGTGGCTGATGTGGTACTAGAACCATATTGTTAGACTAACTGGCACTGGGTGGCTGATGTGATGATAGAACCATATTGTTAGACTAACTGGAACTGGGTGGCTGATGTGGTGATAGAACAATATTGTTAGACTACCTGGCACTAGGTGGCTGATGTGGTGATAGAACAATATTGTTAGACTAACTGGCACTGGGTGGCTGATGTGATGATAGAACCATATTGTTAGACTAACTGGCACTGGGTGGCTGATGTGATGATAGAACCATATTGTTAGACTAACTGGCACTGGGTGGCTGATGTGATGATAGAATCATATTGTTAGACTAACTGGCACTGGGTGGCTGATGTGATGATAGAATCATATTGTTAGACTAACTGGCACTGGGTGGCTGATGTGGTGATAGAACCATATTGTTAGACTAACTGGCACTGGGTGGCTGATGTGGTGATAGAACAATATTGTTAGACTAACTGGCACTGGGTGGCTGGTGTGATGATAGAACCATATTGTTAGAATAACTGGCACTGGGTGGCTGATGTGATGATAGAACCATATTGTTAGACTAACTGGCACTGGGTGGCTGATGTGATGATAGAATCATATTGTTAGACTAATTGGCACTGGGTGGCTGATGTGAGGATAGGACCATATTGTTAGACTAACTGGCACTGGGTGGGTGATGTGATGATAGAACCATATTGTTAGACTAACTGGCACTGGGTGGCTGATGTGGTGATAGAACAATATTGTTAGACTACCTGGCACTAGGTGGCTGATGTGGTGATAGAACAATATTGTTAGAATAACTGGCACTGGGTGGCTGATGTGGTGATAGAACAATATTGTTAGACTAACTGGCACTGGGTGGCTGATGTGGTGATAGAACAATATTGTTAGACTAACTGGCACTGGGTGGCTGATGTGGTGATAGAACCATATTGTTAGACTAACTGGCACTGGATGGCTGATGTGGTGATAGAACAATATTGTTAGACTAACTGGCACTGGGTGGCTGATGTGATGATAGAACCATATTGTTAGACTAACTGGCACTAGGTGGCTGATGTGATGATAGAATCATATTGTTAGACTAACTGGCACTGGGTGGCTGATGTGGTGATAGAACAATATTGTTAGACTAACTGGCACTGGGTGGCTGATGTGGTGATAGAACAATATTGTTAGACTAACTGGCACTGGGTGGCTGATGTGGTGATAGAACAATATTGTTAGACTAACTGGCACTGGGTGGCTGATGTGGTGATAGAACAATATTGTTAGACTAACTGGCACTGGATGGCTGATGTGGTGATAGAACAATATTGTTAGACTAACTGGCACTGGGTGGGTGATGTGATGATAGAACCATATTGTTAGACTAACTGGCACTAGGTGGCTGATGTGATGATAGAATCATATTGTTAGACTAACTGGCACTGGGTGGCTGATGTGATGATAGAATCATATTGTTAGACTAACTGGCACTGGGTGGGTGATGTGATGATAGAACCATATTGTTAGACTAACTGGCACTGGGTGGGTGATGTGGTACTAGAACCATATTGTTAGACTAACTGGCACTGGGTGGCTGATGTGGTACTAAAACCATATTGTTAGACTAACTGGCACTGGGTGGGTGATGTGGTACTAAAACCATATTGTTAGACTAACTGGCACTGGGTGGGTGATGTGGTACTAGAACCATATTGTTAGACTAACTGGCACTGGGTGGCTGATGTGATGATAGAACCATATTGTTAGACTAACTGGCACTGGATGGCTGATGTGATGATAGAACCATATTGTTAGACTAACTGGCACTGGGTGGCTGATGTGATGATAGAACCATATTGTTAGACTAACTGGCACTGGGTGGCTGATGTGATGATAAAACCATATTGTTAGACTAACTGGCACTGGGTGGGTGATGTGGTACTAGAACCATATTGTTAGACTAACTGGCACTGGATGGCTGATGTGGTACTAGAACCATATTGTTAGACTAACTGGCACTGGGTGGCTGATGTGATAGAACCATATTGTTAGACTAACTGGCACTGGGTGGCTGATGTGGTGATAGAACCACATTGTTAGACTAACTGGCACTGGGTGGCTGATGTGATAGAACCATATTGTTAGACTAACTGGCAGTGGGTGGCTGATGTGATGATAGAACCATATTGTTAGACTAACTGGCACTGGATGGCTGATGTGATGATAGAACCGTATTGTTAGACTAACTGGCACTGGGTGGCTGATGTGATGATAGAACCATATTGTTAGACTAACTGGCACTGGGTGGCTGATGTGATGATAGAATCATATTGTTAGACTAACTGGCACTGGGTGGCTGATGTAATGATAGAACCATATTGTTAGACTAACTGGCACTGGGTGGCTGATGTGATGATAGAATCATATTGTTAGACTAACTGGCACTGGGTGGCTGATGTGATGATAGAATCATATTGTTAGACTAACTGGCACTGGGTGGCTGATGTGATGATAGAATCATATTGTTAGACTAACTGGCACTGGGTGGCTGATGTGGTGATAGAACCATATTGTTAGACTAACTGGCACTGGGTGGGTGATGTGGTGATAGAACCATACTGTTAGACTAACTGGCACTGGATGGCTGATGTGATGATAGAACCGTACTGTTAGACTAACTGGCACTGGGTGGCTGATGTGGTGATAGAACCATATTGTTAGACTAACTGGCACTGGATGGCTGATGTGATGATAGAACCATACTGTTAGACTAACTGGCAGTGGGTGGGTGATGTGGTACTAGAACCATATTGTTAGACTAACTGGCACTGGATGGCTGATGTGGTACTAGAACCATATTTTTAGACTAACTGGCACTGGGTGGCTGATGTGATAGAACCATATTGTTAGACTAACTGGCACTGGGTGGCTGATGTGGTGATAGAACCACATTGTTAGACTAACTGGCACTGGGTGGCTGATGTGATAGAACCATATTGTTAGACTAACTGGCAGTGGGTGGGTGATGTGGTACTAGAACCATATTGTTAGACTAACTGGCACTGGATGGCTGATGTGGTACTAGAACCATATTGTTAGACTAACTGGCACTGGGTGGCTGATGTGATAGAACCATATTGTTAGACTAACTGGCAGTGGGTGGGTGATGTGGTGATAGAACCATACTGTTAGACTAACTGGCAGTGGGTGGGTGATGTGGTACTAGAACCATATTGTTAGACTAACTGGCACTGGATGGCTGATGTGGTACTAGAACCATATTGTTAGACTAACTGGCACTGGGTGGCTGATGTGATAGAACCATATTGTTAGACTAACTGGCACTGGGTGGCTGATGTGGTGATAGAACCACATTGTTAGACTTACTGGCACTGGGTGGCTGATGTGATAGAACCATATTGTTAGACTAACTGGCACTGGGTGGGTGATGTGATGATAGAACCATATTGTTAGACTAACTGGCACTGGGTGGCTGATGTGGTGCTAGAACCATATTGTTAGACTAACTGGCACTGGGTGGCTGATGTGATGATAGAACCATATTGTTAGACTAACTGGCACTGGGTGGCTGATGTGATGATAGAACCATATTGTTAGACTAACTGGCACTGGGTGGCTGATGTCGTGATAGAACCATATTGTTAGACTAACTGGCACTGGGTGGCTGATGTGGTGATAGAACCATATTGTTAGACTAACTGGCACTGGGTGGCTGATGTCGTGATAGAACCATATTGTTAGACTAACTGGCACTGGGTGGCTGATGTGGTGATAGAACCATACTGTCAGCCTAACTGGCAGTGGGTGGGTGATCTGGCCAACATCACACTTGCCATCTTCACAAGCAAGTAAATGTCCTAGAACCCACTTTAGACTGGGTCAACCTGGGAACAAACACCAGTCCTGAGGGGATTCAAACACATGACTACCGGGCTAATTAGCACACAACCTGAGGCACAGGCTTGAGTGTACACGACCAATCTCAGAAATAATCTGCATTCAACAGCGTTGATAATACATAGAAGATTTTATTGACAAGTCTGTATAGCAATCTCACATAAGATAATGTTATGTAAATATATGTTTCTTGTATGTTTTTTTCTTCTTTTTTTCTCTTGTTCTGCTTTTCTTTTTATGTCTTTCGATGTGAGGTTAGACAAAGCCTTTGCAAGGAAGCATTCATGACTGTTGCCGTTTCACTGACCTACTGCTTGCATTCTGGTCATACACTGTCACTAACTATATTGTCCTGACGTCATTAACTGCTGGCTTAAGGTGCTGTCAGTTACAAGTTGGGACAGGAACCATGCTCCCGTGTGTTACCAGGGCCCAATAAGGGAAGTAAAGAATAGTAACACTGACCTCCCATGCGTGTCAACCAAGGAGGGTTAGCATGATACTGACAGAAAGTCTAGCTGTTCACCAATCATGGACAAGTCTACAAAGGGCTTGGCATAGTTGGTTGAGGCCCTATGCTCCACTGGGAGATAAAACACAGCAGAAAGAAGAAAATATTGAATAGCATAGTGAATGAATGATAGTAATGAATAGCATTTTCACAATAAGGTTGATCTACACTAGAGGTCCACTAACAATCCACAACTTTGACATTACAGGATTTACCTACATCTTTGAATGCAATGAGGACAGAGTTGTCTAACTGTAGAAGTATTACCTGATGTTGACTAAATGGTTGGTCAGTTTGGCCGCTGACTCCTTGTATTCGCTGTCTGTGCTTGTGTACCTCAAAGCTGTGAATATGATAGAAAGTGCTGCTGAGTCATATCTCATAATAAGAATCCACTTTTGACAAATTATTAAAATTACAGACTAGCAAATTCTTGCTAAGCAGTAAATATGGCTGTAATATTTTTCTTCGAATGACAGTTTTATTCATTTTAAGGTGATTTTTTTTTTTTGTGTGGATAAGTTCGCTAAATTGGCATAAGAGTCGGATATTTTTCAATTAATGGTCATAGAGATGACTCACAAAATATCAAGCAAATAGTTATACTTTGACCTGTTACGTATACAACATACTTTCATCTTCCTTGTGAAAGGTGTGGGACATGGATTAACCAAGTAATAAAGAGGCATGATGAGCAATATAAGACTGACAATGGTACGCATCCTCTCAAGCCAACACCTGACCCCCATCTGCAAGAGGTGGACCCTGTTCTCCCCGATAATCCAGCTGAAGGTTGGATTTTAAATGCAAGTGGGAGGAGGACCAACCAGCACAAAGATGGACACAGGTACATCAAACAAGGGGTGAGGTTAGCTGTCATCTCTGCTACTGCTCAGGAGAAATATTTCCCCTAGCCAGATGGGTCAGGGATACGCCCACTATCATACTTAAGTAGTTGATGCTGCACCAGAAGGTGAACAGAAACTACGGTAACTTGCAACCCTCGCATTATTCTATGGATGAGTAAACTGTTAAATCATTCTTGGTGTGCCACCAAGCAGCTGCTGCCAGACTCCGAGCCTCGAGGGAACCAATCCTTGACCGGAGGACCATTAAGACCACATGGAGCCAGGAGATAATAGAGAGAGAGCAACTGACCTAAATAAAAAAAGACAGATAATCCCCAAGTGCCACTAATTGTTGGGAACTACTAAAACATAGATGTATTTTTCATTGGGGAAGAGAGTTAAAAGACAGCATCAAGCAGCCATGTCCATGAAGACAACACTTCCAAGTCCCAATTTATACCCAGTACCATGGGAACAGGCTAGTGATGTCCTAATACTTATACATCCACAAGTAGTCTCACAATTTAATATGAGTATAATGAAGTGCAACAGCCAACTGCTACACTGAGACTGATCCAAGAAAGTGATGCTGAGCAGTTATAGATATGCAATGAGTACAGATGATGTAGCAAGTGAAGGTGAAGGCACCTGTATCTCATATCCTGATAACCACTGCCAGACCAGGCACAGTCCCACTGCTCCAACAACATAGATGAGCTTGAAGCTGTAGAGCAAGCTGCACATGGGATGTCTAACACCAGCTCTGAATATCGCAGGCATCATCTTGAATGATGTACTACACGCCCTCAAAGGTGTCAAGTTCCTACAGCTGAGAAGTCAGTCAGCAAGGCTAGAAAGTGAACCATACTGCAGTGAATACCATCCCATTTTGCAGTGCCCAGAAATTGAAAAGCAAATAAACTTGCACACAAGGAGGTGAAAGTGAACAAGAACATAATGAAGTTTCATACTTTGAGAAAAAGAAAGCTATCTAGACAATGAGAAAAGTACAGTATCAGCCCAACGATAACTACCACTCTTGATCACAGGTGCAGATCACTAGTCTTGGCCATATGCATAAGCTATACCACTATGTATGTTTGGACTCAGCAAATAAGCTGCTCAACATGTTCTGCACGACTGTCCTTTCTACTGTGAACTGAGAAAGATATACTGGTCTACTAAATCAACATTAAACTTCAGGCTGTATGTCACCAAAGAGCTACTCCAAAACACGGCCACATTTAAAGGTAGCAATTATATAAAGAAGAAAGAAGAACAATTAAGGATTACTAATGACATCTGATGGGAGATGCCTTGAAGAGATTAGAACAAGAATCGCCATGGCGAAAGTAGCCTTTAGCAAGATGAACAACATTCTGACCAATAAAAAGATGTCAATTGAAACAAGAAAAAGAGTGTTGAGGGGATACATAGAGCCTGTTCTTTTCTTTGGATGTGAAACTTGGACAATGTGCAGTCAAGCTTAAAAACATCTGATGGCTGCAGAAATGTGGTTTCTGAGGAAAATGCAAAGAATACCATGGACAGATAGAAAAACCAATGACCAAGTACTACATGAGACAAATGAAAATCGTAAATTGATTAGAGAAATTAGACGTAGACAGTCAAAATTTTTTGGACATGTTATGAGAAGAAATGGATTAGAGAACTTAGTGACTACTGGCAAGATCGAAGGGAACAGACCATGAGGAAGACCGAGAGGAAAATACCTGGATGGCTTGGCCACATGGCATGGACGAGACAGGAACACTGAGCTGATCCACGACACTGGTGACCGAGTGAAATGGCGAGTCATGACCGCCCACGCTTTCCGGCATGGCACATGATTGATTGAATGAGAGGACTGGTACAGGATTCTATTTCTTGTAGTCCATGTCGGGTGACGTTGGTGATCCAAGTCTGTCCACAGCTTTCTGTCTCGTGTACGGTGAATCATTTCTGATGCTGACATTCCTTCATGCCATGATGTGAAGCTGCCCAAAATTTGCTCACTTGGTCTCCTCCTGCCTCTCTTCCCCTCCAGCCTGTTTGCTGTGACAGAATACTCTAGGTTTCCCCTTCCATGACATGCCCAAAGAATGTGGACTGTCTTCTTCTGATGCCAGTAACCAGTTCTCTTTGTGAGTTAACTTCTGTCACGATATCTTCATTGCTCTTTCTATCTGTTCACGGTGTACTCATCCTTCTTCTGTAAAACTACATCTCCCCTGCTTCCACATAATTCCACACATGTCCACTAATTATCCATGATTCGTTTACGTACATCTGGATTGGCTCAATATTGCTCTTAAGAACTCTTTAGCAGTTTATTTGGTTCAATATTTAAGACATTGGGGTTACACTGATATAAAACTAAATTCATTAAAAGTAACAAGTAATTATGCATATCACCATCTTGATTACTTAATTAGAAATGTGTTGCAAAATAAATGAAAAATATACCCATTGAATAGATATTGTCAAAGATTTGGTGCATCCTGATAATTTCATAATACAGCTCATCATAACTAGTGGGGTTGGGCAGGAAGGTGTCACCATATGTCACAAACAGATTGAAGATGTTTACCACCTGCAGATGACAGTGGAATCAGGATACATATTCATATTTCATAGTTTTACTTTCATTTCCAAACACTAACATGACAATGTACACCTTTCACAGCTAGATTATTCTCTTTTCACTTCCAAATGTGTGTGACAATTGTCCTTTTACAAGCTGGGCTCAGAAAATTTGCAAAATAAAGATTGGTTATCAAATATGAACTATGACAGCTTTCTTGGCAAAGATTATTCTTTCCGTTCACAGCAATGAAATTTACCTCTGCAAGATAACATCCAGACAGTATTAATAAATGTTGAAGTTGGTCATCAAATTAGATGATATGCTGAAGATGATATATTGATATATAATGAACAAGAAATACTGAAAATGATATACTAAACATAATATACTGAGCATGATATACTGAAGATGATTCCTATAATGATATACTGAGCAAAACATACTGAAGATGATATATTAAACAAGATATGCTGAAAATTATTAAAGACATACTCACAACTGTATACTAAACATGACATACTGAACATGTTATACACTGCTTGATGTACTGAACATGATATGCTAAACATTATATACACAATATAATATACTAAACATGATTCACTGAATGTGGTATATTAACCATGATATACTAAACATGCCATCCTGAAGATGACGTACTAAAGATGATATAGAAAAACATAAAAGGAAGTAAAAGACTCTTTTATGTGTCGAAAACTACTTTGGGCATATGGTGCGAGGTCTCTATTTTCACTGACCATTCAGTACTTGATGGGTAATCTGGTCAGTATTATGCCAGCTATTGTTACTTCTCAAAACAGATCCTGGTACACTTGTTTAGGCCTGGTCATATACTAAACAAGTTATTTTGGTGTGTTTGTGTACACACGCGCATGCATGTATGTGTATGTATGTGTGTGTGTATATACCGGGTGTTTGTAAAGTCTCACTACACTTTGTATGTAGAACAAATTTGAAAAATTCTTTCTTGCGTTGATAACACCATTCTGTTTGGAGTGCAAAATATTATTCCAGCAGACGACAGCCATTCGCTGCATATTGTTTCATGATAGATGTGGAGCACATTTTTTGATGACATCATGGATTTCATTTTCCAAATTTGTTCTACATACAAAGTATAATGAGACTTTACAAACGCCCTCTCTCTCTCTCTCTCTCTCTCTCTCTCTCTCTCTCTCTCTCTCTATATATATATATATATATATATATATATATATATATATATATATATATATATATATATATGAGATATATATTTCTATAAAAGACGATGTATGTATGTATGTCAGTTCTTTATGCGTTCGCGAACGGTCCATCCGATTGAGATGAAATTTTCTACATGTTTTCTTTTCATTCCCATGCAGCCAACTGTCATAGTTTGTTAGTGTACAATCAGCTATTTACTTACTAAAATTTAATATTTAAATTTACATTATCATTTATATATATAGCGAGGGGACTTAACTTAAGAAAAGTTATTTCAAGGGGCATAACTTTTAATAACATTGCTATATATTTTATATATAGATTGTTGCATTGTTTTCAAAGATTTATAAACTCTTTGCCTACAGTTATTTACAAGTATATGAGTTATAATAAATAATGATATAATCTTTAAGGCATTTTCAAAGTTTTCATAAAAATAATGCATCTATTTAAATAGTGAAAATTTTCTAACTCATCTTTTTATGTTTAAAGAAGTTATCTACAGTCATGTAGGTGATTAAAAACAGTTTTCATTAAAAATAATGGATGGTGTGTGGAAGGACATTCTTAAGTTACTTTTTTTTTGCTATATGAATTTAATGAGACGCTCCCCGCCAGGAGCTGGGCAAAGCTGCGCCGGGTCAGACAGACAGACAGATAGTCGGGAACGGGAGCTTATATGACTACTTATATGAATTAAATGAGATGCTCCCCACCAGGGACTGGATGAAGCCGGGCCGGGTCAGACAGACAGATAGACAGACAGACAGATAGTCGGGAACGGGAGTTTATATGACTACTTATATGAATTAAATGAGATGCTCCCCACCAGGAGCTGGGCCAGGCCAGGCCGCGTCAGACAGACAGACAGACAGTCGAGAACGGGAGCTTATATGACTACTTATATGAATTAAATTAGATGCTCCCCACCAGGAGCTGGGCGAAGCCGGGCCGGGTCAGACAGACAGACAGACAGACAGACAGACAGACAGACAGACAGACAGACAGACAGACAGACAAGCAGACAGGCAGACAGACAGATAGATCCCCGCCAGGGGCTGGGCGAAGCCAGGCTGGGTCAGCTAGTATATATATATATATATATATATATATATATATATATATATATATATATATATATATATATATATATATATATATACACACACACAACACCAGCACCTTTCAGCTGTATGTTGATTCCTAGGCTAGATTACTCTCATCACGACTTTCTGAGCGACCGGCTCCATACTCTCGTAAGTCACAGGCGCGACTCGAACCCCTTCAAATTCTAGTGCGCTCACGTCAACCATGAGAGTATTCGGGGTTACGGAGAAAGCTGCTAACCCCTCGGATATAAAGTGTGTGTGTGCATTGCATATTTCCATTCCTAGTTTTTGTGTTCATTGGACAATTTTCAGACTCTCATTTTGATTTTGTCTTTTTTTTTCTTGCTCATTGATAGACTCTGGTGGAAATGTCCACCTGTATCTGTGTGTGCAATCCTTCCTTTTGTCAAAACTTCGTAATCATTTCTTGAGCTAGATCTGAAATAATGAACAATGTCTAGCTGTCATATTCAGATCACCCCAGTGACTTCTAAATGTAGTCACAGCAATCTTCCCTTACAAGCCAGCATCCAGACAGTAATCCTACATGTGGTATATACAACAGCGGTCTACAATCCTAGTACAGTGTGGGATCAAAGACAGAATGCCATTCCTGGAACCAGACAATGGATACCATAAAGAAAGCATAGCTATGGTGCTGACAAATGGGACACAGGGAGCACATATTAGGTGAAACAAATGTGAATCCTTGTGATATCATAAACATTTACCTCAAAAAGATTAACAAGGGTACTAATGGATCAGTTTTATATTTCAGTTAAGTTTTTCTTCCACAAACTGTGCCTGTGTTGAGACTGCATGCAATGTGGCCATATAATCCTGCCCCTGCCTTTGACCTATCGCAATGCTTCCCAAACTTTTCACTTTCACAGGCCGACATAAAAATTTTCTTTTGCACCAGGGACCAGTGCCATTTAAAACAATTTTTCTCCTTGTAATCTGGAATTTTATATTACCTCAATATACATTTTAATATAAATATAAGATTTAACGTAATTGTGGGTGTTGTCCCGGTGCGCTAAATACTGCTCCATAATATTATTGGATTACGGTGATTTATTTAAGGGTGGTCCCATTTTCATGAGTAAAAATTGTATTGTAGAGATTTACAAATAAAGAAATTATTTCAAATGTCAAAACTACATTTGGGTCTTCTTGTAAAGGTGTATATACTCGTATACACATTGGAATAAAAATGATTTAATGATCAGCTGCTAACAGTAACTATTTAATGAGAGGGGTGGGCCTGTTATTTACAAGCTTATCAAATCATGGCTTGATTGTAGACAGCGCTACCCGCAAAGGACAAATTTCCATACTGTTTCTGTATTTTGTCTTAATAATGCTCACTGACGAAAAAGAAATACTCTTCTTTCAAGTTGTCTTTGTATCGATATCTCACAGACACCATCAGAATTGCTAAGTTGGCAATGTTCGTGCTTTCGTCCAGCTGTAACGAAATATACTTTTCAGATGTATCTAACACCTTCACTCGCTCAGACGATGGCAAAATGCATTATAATCGTACAACGAAAATCACGTATGTTCTGCATCTTATGACAATCAATAAATTGTAATGTGCATCTTTCTCACTTTTCGTAAAAAAGAAACAAAAGAAACGCATGTCATCAACAAACAAATGTCGTCGACCGGGCCAGCTTTTAGTACCAATCTCAGCTGGTTACTATTTTTAACTTTCCCATTGAACCAATGATTCGCTTCTCCTTTAGAAAAAATATTCCTTGGGCTATACAGCTGTCGGCTTAATTTATTTTAAAATTAAATTACCATAAAAACGGTAAGGGTTTTGAGAAAAGGATAATCTTGTTTTTTAAAAGTTCTAAACAATCCTCATAGGAGAAAATATTTAACTTTTTTCTTACTTTTGTTCAACTTACGTTGCGGACCGGCAAAGAAAGGCTCACGGACCGGCAGTCTCCTAGGTCCGATAGGTTAGTGCTTCCCAAAGAAGGGCTCGCGGACCGGCACTGGTCCGCTGGCCACCACTTTGGGAAGCACTGACCTATCGGACCTAGGAGACTGCCTGTAGTTAATTTAATGTCAAAAAAACTGTCATTTAACGCCAGTATAGTACCATGCGGTGTATGGCAGGGAGGTCTTGAGCCCAAGGAATTAAGGCCGCCTGGCTAGTGTAGCCGTGAACTGTGCAGATTAGTTTTCTTTCTGCCCTCGACAGAAAAAAACTCCACACCTTACCAAGGATTCAAACACGGGTCTCCCAAAGCCAGCCAATTTAATTTATTAATGACATCAATATTCAGGTCTAGAGAAAATACAAGCTCCTCTACCAGTCCATGATGGAGACAGAGGTCCTACTTGCAGCTATTCCATGTGAATTGACCTACAATAACAGGATCTGACTTTGCAATGACCCCATTAGATCATGGCATACTTTATCAGTTTCTTCACTGGCACTGATATGGAATGAATGACATGTACTTCAGTGTTGGTTGACATGGACTTCAGTGCTGAATGACATGTACTTCAGTGTTGGATGACATAAACTTCAGTGTTGAATGATATGTACTTCAGTGTTGAATGACATGTACTTCAGTGTTGGATGACATGAACTTCAGCGTTGGATGACATGTATGTCAATGTTGGATGACATGTACGTCAGTGTTGAATGACATGAACTTCAGTGCTGAATGACACGTACTTCAGTGCTGAATGATATGTACTTCAGTGTTGAATGATATGTACTTCAGTGTTGAATGACATGTACTTCAGTGCTGAATGACATGTACTTCAGTGTTGGATGACATGAACTTCAGTGCTGAATGACATGTACTTCAGTGCTGAATGATATGTACTTCAGTGTTGGATGATATGTACTTCAGTGTTGGATGACATGTACGTCAGTGTTGAATGACATGAACTTCAGTGCTGAATGACATGTACTTCAGTGCTGAATGATATGTACTTCAGTGTTGGACGACATGAACTTCAGTGCTGAATGACATGAACTACAGTATTGGATGACATGTACATCAGTGTTGGATGGCATGTACTTCAGTGCTGAATGACATGAACTTCAGTGTTGGATGACATGTACGTCAATGTTGAATGACATGTACTTCAGTGTTGGATAGCATATACTTCAGTGTTGGATGGCATGTACTTCAGTGTTGAATGACATGAACTTCAATGCTGAAATGAGAGACTTACATGTTCTTACCTTTGAAGCTAAATGAAAGATGTTATATTTCTTCACCAGCTGTGACTCATGAGACTGGAGAAACTTGAGCAGGTGTATCAATGCTTAATTCATATATGAAACAACAGTGAACATTACAAATGTGCCTCAATTTAGTAAAGTAGCACTATTCAGTCATCATCATCTTCTACTTTTGCCTCAAGCATCATGGGGAGGAATAATTGGTGCTCTAGCGCCCGAGGGTTGCATTGGATAGTGTCATTCTGTGTGATTGTACAATGTCTTTGATGTTGTCAATCCATTTTCTTCTTGGGCATCCTCTTGGTCTCGTCGCAGATGATCTTTGATGCAGAGCCAGTGATGGTAGTTGATGGTGTTGCATTCTAACGAGATGGCCAAACCACTTGATCATCTGCCTTTCAATAAATGTGGCACAAGGTGTTGATCCCACTGTCTATCTGATAACATTTCTTACTCGGTCTCGGATTTTTCAGTTGGCAGCTCTCCTCGGGCATCTCATCTCACAGGTGTTGATTTTGCGAAATTTTTGTGATTTGGATGAAGTCCAAGTTTGAGATTGGTAGCATAGGGTTGGTGTGAATATGCTGTTTATTATGCATTGTTTTGCGGGCATGGGTATATTTGGATGTTTCAGTATGTGTGGTAGTTGGCATGTAAGTGTACTTGCTTTTTGACATCTGATTTCGATTTCTCTGTCCCATCTGCCATCTTCTGTGATCATACTTCCAAGATATTTGAATTCTTTTGTCTTGTTTCAAAGATGTGCTATTTATCTGTATACTTAGTGG
This sequence comes from Cepaea hortensis, assembly GCA_963921405.1. Lineage (NCBI taxonomy): Eukaryota > Metazoa > Mollusca > Gastropoda > Stylommatophora > Helicidae > Cepaea > Cepaea hortensis. Next base: position 124,704,756 of record OY992877.1, on the reverse strand, counting down.
ACTAGGAGAACTGCTAACTTGCATTACTTCAGTTTTGGCTGTATTTATACTAATATTTTATTTGCTGCATGCTGAACACAGATTATTAACATGATTTTGCAGTCTGCCCTTGTCGCTATAAAACAGGCACTGATCGTCTGCAAATAGAAGTTCATTTATTTCCTTTGGATCAGTTGTTTCATCTGAAGTAAAGAGTTCTAAATTTTCTGAATCTGTTCTGTCAAGGCTTTCTTCTTTGGATATTCTGTCCATGTAGATATTATACAGCAGAGGAGAGAGCAGACATCCCTGTCTCACTCCTGTATTGACTGTGTACATATCTGATATACCTTCTTGTGTTCTTACTACACTGCGGCTCGAGTGGTACGTGGCTATGATGTTTTCTAGCAATTGTCCTTGTATTCCATAGTCTTCAAGGATGGTCCATAATTTGTATCTGTCTACTCTATCGAAAGCCTTTTCCTGATCTACAAACACAATATTCTGCTGGTCACTATATTTGATGGCTTTTTTCACATATTTGATGAAGTGTAAATAGTGCATCAGTGCAACTTTTACCTTTCCGAAAACCAAACTGTACTTTGCTTAACTATTGTTCAACTATGGTCTAGCTCGTTGTTCTAATAGTTCAACAAAAAACAGACCAAAAAATGCAAGCCTGTGAAAAATTATGAGACAAAGAACATCATGAGATCAAGTAATGGTTAGGCTGTGTCATATGAATGAAGTCCACGGGTGCAAACGGCACATGCTGAGCAGTTACAGAGCCCAGACCAGGGAAATGACAAAGAAACAGTTTGAGCAAATAATACACATTGATAGCTTCATGGCCGAGTACTGGTTACTACACTGGCTTGCCAACAGATTCTGGATTTGATCCTCAATAGCTGCAGGATTGTACCAACTAGCGCATTCTCACAAACAGGACATTAGAGACCTCCCTGAGATAGTACAGGTGGTTCAAATGGTTCTGACCTTATCAGTCTTCAAGCACTAACTACTTTTGTGCCCGTGTAGTAAACACTTTCTACTTTTGTTCCTGAATAGTAAACACTTACTACTTTTGTGCCTGTGTAGTAAACACATTATCACTTGTATCCCCCAGCATTAAACAAAGTATCATTGAATAATACATGTCAGCATAAATCACATTTATAGTGCTAAATAAAGTACTCTGAGGAAGAATGTGTGATGTTAATGCTGTTATTGATCAGCGTTTTGTTAAGCTCGTCTCAACAGTGATTTGAGTACCAGAGGTTGATAGATTTTTTAGTGACACTTCCTCGGGATTCATCTTGCTAATATGTGAAAATTGAAGAAAATGTTTATCCAACTATTGTTTTGTTTTGCTTTTTTAAAAACTTTTTCTGTGTTTATAAATGGGGTAACTACAAAAATGTAGAAGTTAGACTGCGCTGCAAATAAAAATATTCATCAAAGGATTTGCAAGTTGGAAATGTGTTTCCAGATTTCTAAATTATTTTTAGCATGCAGTTATTTTTTCAAGAAATGCTAAGCATTCAATATTTCACAACAGTAAAAAGATCTGTAATGTCTCTCTTTTGCCTTTTAATAGTTTAAATAATACATTATAGTGTACAAACCCTTGGGAGTAATATAGATCAGCATGGCTGAATAGATAAGAGCACGTGTTTTAAAACATCTGATGTGCTGATGCCGAGGTAAGGGGTTCAACTCCTACACAGGACAGTTGGACTAAAATGTTGACCTCTCGTCTTTGACTTGGGTGTGTAAATTACAAGCATCTCTGAAGTCGCAGTGGGTTCGCCTGATGGTGAGGGACACTGTTAATAGGGAAAGCTAATCCACACACAAAATTCAGTCCAGCACTACTACAAGTAGTGTGTATGGACTACACTTGAGTTCAAAGCAAGCGAGTGCATACACAAAAATATTAAAGCAACTGTAAATTATACTTGTTGATTTTTTGTGTTTGATAAATAACAACGATAAACAAACATTACCTGTCCACAGATTCTTCCATGGGTATTGTATTCGAACCCGAAGCTTTTTCTGGTAGCACAGAACTCGGTGAATGATACCCAAACATCGACTGAAAATGCCAACATAATGTCAGTGAAAGCACACAGGACTCATAATTTGATATACTACATGAAAACCTAAAAATAAAAGCAAGATTTGGCTGTAAGCTCACAATTTCATATTCTTTATTTAAATGCCCTTGCTACCAAATATTGTAAGTACAGTAACATCTATAAAATTGTAATCATATCCCAATATCTGAAGTTACTTCAGTAGCATATTTGATTACCTTTAAAGTAGTATATCACTCATAATATTATGTTTAAAATTAGCAATTAACTTTGAGTGAAACACAGACACACTTATGGCTAACAAATGAAAACAAATTAATTCTATCACAATGTGTTTAATCCGGTAGTTAATGTGTCTACATTGATAATGAAATAGAGACAATAGGTTTAATGTCGTAGTTAATGTGTCTACACTGATAATGAAATAGAGACAATAGGTTTAATGTGGAAGGTAATGTGTCTACATTGATAATGTAGCAGAGACAATAGGTTTAATGTGAAAGGTAATGTGTCTACATTGATAATGAAATAGAGACAATAGGTTTAATGTCGTAGTTAATGTGTCTACACTGATAATGAAATAGAGACAATAGGTGTAATGTGGTAGGTAATGTGTCTACACTGATAATGTAGCAGAGACAATAGGTTTATTGTGGTAATTAATGTGTCTACACTGATAATGTAGCAGAGACAATAGGTTTATTGTGGTAATTAATGTGTCTACACTGATAATGAAATAGAGTAGAGACAATAGGTTTAATGTGGTAGTTAATGTTGAAGGTAGCGTTCAAAATATGGATCACAACCAAATCTGAACAAGACTATGTTACTTGTAGAATTGCATGACGAAATGCCAAATGAACAATTAGAACATCTAAAGATGAATCCTGGAGAATCTACGGTGAACAGATGGCGACCCTTAGCAAAGACTACCCAAGAGAATTTTATAAACGTGTCAATACAATGAGAAATAGAGATGCATGCTACAACCCAACCACCATCATAAACAGCAAAAGAGGTATGCCAATATTTAATCCACAGCAAAGTCTAGCAAGGTGGGCAGAATACTTTCAAGAACTACTTAACCCCACACATAACATAGAAAATCTAACTTTTGTGCCTACAAATCATGGACAACAAGAACCAAATTTTATACCTGCAGAATTCAAAGCAGTTATACAGAAAAGTCCTAAAAACAAATCGCCGGGTCCAGATGGAATAACCACAGAAGCTGTTCAGGCCTGTGGGAAAACAGGAGTTAAATGGCTAACAAGACTTTTCAATTAAGCATGGGATGAAAGAAAAGTCCCAGATGATTGGCAACAGGCAATAATAGTACCAATATGGAAGAAGAAAGGCAATATGAGAGAGTGTGAAACAGACAGAGGTATATCACTCCTAAGCCATATAGGGAAAATGTACGCAAAACTATTGGAACAAAGAGCATAGACAGAATATCCAAAGAAGCAAGTCTTGACAGAACAGATTTAGAAAATTTAGAACTCTTTACTCCAGATGAAACAACTGATCCACAGAAAATAAAAGAACTTCTATTTGCAGACGATCAGTGGCTGTTTTACAGCGATGAGAGCATACTACAACATAATATTAATAATCTGAGTTCAACCTGCAGCAGATACAATATGAGTATAAACACAGCCAAAAACGAAGTAATGCAAGTTAGCAGATCGCCAGGCCCATTAAGTATACAGATAAATAGCACAACTCTGAAACAAGTTAAAGAATTCAAATATCTTGGAAGTATGATCACAGAAGATGGCAGATTTGACAGAGAAATCAAAATTAGATGTCAAAAAGCTAGTGCACTTACATATCAACTATCACCCTTACTGAAACATCCAAATATACCCATGTCCGCAAAACGACAGATAATAAACAGCATATTCACACTAACCCTATGCTACCAATCGCAAACCTGGACTTTATCCAAATCACACTTTCGCAAAATCAACACCTGCGAGATGAGATGCCTGAGGAGAGCTGCCAACCTAACAATCCGAGACCGAGTAAGAAATGCTGTTATCAGACAGACTGTGGGATCAACACCTTGTGCCACATTTATTGAAAGACAGAAGATCAAGTGGTTTGGCCATGTCGTTAGAATGCAACACCAACAACTACATCACTGGCCTTACATCAAAGATCACCTGCGACGAGACCAAGAGGACGTCCAAGAAGAAAATGGATTGACGACATCAAAGACATTGTACAACCACATGGAATGACACTATCCAGTGCCGCCCACCGGGCACTGGAACGCAAATTATTCCTCCCCTCGACGCTTGATGGCAGAAGTGGAAGATGATGATGATGATGATGAATGTTTCTACACTGATAATGAAACAGAGACAATAGGTTTAATCTGACAGTAAATGTGTCTACACTGATAATGTAGCAGAGTCAATAGGTTTAATTCAGTAGTTAATGTGTCTACACTGATAATGTAACATAGTCAATAGGTTTAATTCAGTAGTTAATGTGTCTACACTGATAATTTAGCAGAGTCAATGGGTTTAATTCAGTAGTTAATGTGTCTACACGGATAATGTAACATAGTCAATAGGTTTAATTCAGTAGTTAATGTGTCTACACTGATAATTTAGCAGTCAATGGGTTTAATTCAGTAGTTAATGTGTCTACACTGATAATTTAGCAGAGTCAATGGGTTTAATTCAGTAGTTAATGTGTCTACATGTATAATTTAGCAGAGTCAATGGGTTTAATTCAGTAGTTAATGTGTCTACACGGATAATGTAACGTAGTCAATAGGTTTAATTTAGTAGTTAATGTGTCTACACTGATAATGTAACATAGTCAATAGGTTTAATTTAGTAGTTAATGTGTCTACGCTGATAATGTAGCAGAGTCAATAGGTTTAATTTAGTAGTTAATGTGTCTACACTGATAATGTAGCAGAGTCAATAGGTTTAATTCAGTAGTTAATGTGTCTACACGGATAATGTAGCAGAGTCAATAGGTTTAATTCAGTAGTTAATGTGTCTACACGGATAATGTAACATAGTCAATAGGTTTAATTTAGTAGTTAATGTGTCTACACTGATAATGTAGCAGAGTCAATAGGTTTAATTTAGTAGTTAATGTGTCTACACTGATAATGTAGCAGAGTCAATAGGTTTAATTCAGTAGTTAATGTGTCTACACGGATAATGTAGCAAAGTCAAGAGGTTTAATTCAGTAGTTAATGTGTCTACACTGATAATTTAGCAGGGTCAAGAGGTTTAATTCAGTAGTTAATGTGTCTACACTAATAATGTAGCAGAGTCAATGTGTTTAATCCAGTAGTTAATGTGTCTACACTAATAATGTAGCAGAGTCAATAGGTTTAATTCAGTAGTTTATGTGTCTACACCAGTGGTTCCCAAGCTTTTCAAGCACAAGGCCATATCTACTATTTTCGGTAGTTAAGCGGGCCACAACGTTATAAAATTATAAAAGTTGTGCAATATCATTCTTACCTTTCTTAACTATTGTCAACAAAATTCTAAAACTTTAAAGGCAGTCAGTGTCAGTACTACACCGCGGTCGTGTTTTGGTTTAAAATAAAAAGTTCATTTAACAATAAATTTTTAATCAGTTTCGAAAATCGCTATTAATGTAATTAATTTTCAATTGTAATTGTTCTTCACAACCAGTTACTTAAGTTCAGATGCCAGTTTACCAATGTCTGGGCACAAATCTGTCATGCCCAAAGTCATAATCGCAGCTAGATTACTGTCGGTGAGTCTGAAACGTTGCTTGATTTTTTTTATAACGGACACTGCGGAAAATAACTGCTCGCATCTGTAAGTCAAACCAAAAAGACAAATATATCTCTGGGCGAATGAACGCAAGTGTTCAAATAGTTCGACAGGCAATAGTCACCAGAATAAAATCATATGATCATCTGAAGGTGAAGCAAGCAGCTCCAGAAATTTACATCTCAGTGTGTTTCAAATCAATTACTTCATGCTGAAGGTTTTGCTGTAATTGACAGGGCTTGGCATCAGGAAATACGAACGGATTTATGAAGAGGACATTATCCTCCTCTATTGTGAACTCTTGACATCTCGACTCAAAGATATCCAGAAGACTTTCAACTTTTACTTTGTACTGTAACAAGTCACATTTCTTTTCCACCACAAGCGTCTTCAGAGTAGGAAACGCCTCTAAAGTAACTCCATTCATCTGTCCGATAAACAGACGTAGTCTCATTTTAAATGAAGAAATGTCATCGCACAAATTTGTGAATGGTTTGTTTTTTCCCGCGGATCCTCGCATTTAAAGATGTCCACCCAAACTGCCAGGTCATTAAGCCAGTCATCTTTCAGCAGACATTCCCATTCTGTACGCAATTCATTTATGTTAGACAGAAACAGATAGACACTATTTTCTGTGTCCAGAAACGTGACAGAACTTTCCCTTTAGATAGCCATCTGACATCATAGTGTAACAGTAGCTTACCGTATTCCTCGTTCAGGTCTGATAGAAACTGTCTGAATTCGCCTGTTCAGTGCCTTACTTCGAATTTTGTTCACACATCTCAGAACAATATCCATGACATGTTTCAGATTTAATGTCTTTCCACACAGAGCTTCTTGATGAATGATACAATGATATTTTAATATAGTGCGGCCAAGAAACTGTTCCAATAATGCTAGACATCGAGACTTGTTACCTATCAAAGCCGTAGCACCGTTGGTGCATGCACTGTCAAATTTGATCCATTCTATGTTGTTTTTCTCTACACACAACTTCAGTTTCAAACAGATCAGTCCCATTGGTATTCAATGCATCGATTCAAGTTCTAGAAGTTCTTCAATGACTTCAAAATTATCGTTTATTACCCGAATAAAAACTGCGATCTTAGCTGTGTCAGAAATGTCAGTGGATTCATCCATTGCCAATGAAAAAAAAATTTTAATTTTTAATATGTACTGCTACTTGACGAAGAACACTATTGGCTAATTCTTCAACTCGCCTGGCCATAGTATTATTAGCCAAAGGAATCTGATCAAATTTTGTTTCACACTTTTAATCGCCAAGCATTCTAGCAGCAATTTTAAGGGAAGGATTGATTATTTCTTCTGCATCGGTGAACGGCTTATTTTTGCGAGCCAACAGAAGAGCGACTTCGTACGACGCAACAACAGCACTCTTTGCTCTGTTCGTTAGCCTTGGTGAAAAATGACTGCTGCCTGGTCAGAGAACTTTCTTTTTTAGCTATGAAATCTTTTCTTAACTCTGAATTGATTGGATATTGAGCATTTATGTCTGAATGTGTTGTCGCGAAGTGTCGTTCCAGATTAAGTTGTTTTTTTTTTTTACACAGAAACACAAAATCCGCAGTTTAAGCAAACTGGTTTACCAATACGGTTAGGCATAAACAAAAATGTCTATGTCTAATCTTCGTTGAATTCACGACACGCAACATCTTCACATTTTCGCTTTTTACCATTGTTTGATTTTAGATTTTCCCCACTCATGTTTATAGGCTTTAATGATAATTTTTATTTGAAAAAATCTAATTTCAACACAATACTACTGACTCTGCTAAACAATTGTAACAGACGACAACATGGCGCCTTCCGCACTCTGATTGGTCGACTAGGCTGGGATATGAAAACATCATCTTTCCTTGCGAACTGAACAGGCGCATTCGATAATATCTGAGCATAACAACCACGAGCAGAGTAAACTATCGCACGCTAAAGAGGTGCTCCAAGTGCATTTATTAAATTATTAAAATATATTATATTAAACGAGGCCTCGCGTGCTACTTTCTGACAGCTGGCGGGCCACAAGTGGCCCGCGGGCCGTGGTTTGGGAACCTCTGGTCTACACTGATAATGTAGCAGAGTCAATGTGTTTAATAAAGTAGTTAATGTGTCAACACTGATAATTTAGCTGATAACATGGAATGTATTTAATGTAATGCAGTTTTGCTTTCTATTCTAATTTAATAACAAAATTAACACTGACAATAAATAATCACACGATAAGATAAAACTATTGTAAAACATAATAGCAGTATTAGCAAGAATGTACAAGGGGTGGTAAACTTGCTGTGTACTCACACATACAGTTCCATAGGAAATGTTTTCATTAAATGGCTCAGAATAAACTCAACCATCAGGTCTGAAATAGATCAATTTCAAAATACCAATATAATGAAGACACAAACAATAAATTGACAGTTTATTGCCTGGAATATTTTGTTGCATCTCATTAGATGCATACTGCAGAATTCACACAACAGAAACCAAATCAGCAAGATAAATCATTGAAGCTGAAATATACAACACACATATTCACACTGTAATTTAAATTACTGTGATACTATGTGTAGTATATATTATTGTTCATTATTCAAATTCATAATTGGAAAACATGGAATTTAACATAAATATAACTCATTTTGAGAATTCAAGAATATAAAATAAAAAGCTTTAAAACATATAAATTTAGCATCACATTGGCTACACAACCCCAAGTCTAAGTGAACCAATCTGTCAAGAGGTGGAATGGCTAATGGGAGAGCAGTCATGAGCATTGGATGTGGGCAGGTGGGGTAGTGCCAGGCACAGAAACTTTGAGACATCTGTGGCTTCTTACTTAATAAGGTGGCTCTACCAGATGGACTATTTTTGCCCAATAATTATTTATAATCAATTAGGAATTCTAATTTCATACAGAATCTTCTTAGGAGCTATGGTAAGCACAAATGCCACTGAAATTGGTATATGATTTCAACATCCTCTGGGCCCAGCTATGCCACACCCTTCATGTGGCTTCACAAAGTCAGACAAGAGTCAAGCTCAACAGGGTCTTCTTTCCCCACTGATTCTACCAAGCCCGTTGACTAACCATACAGCCAGTATACCTCATATGTGGAGAAGAGTCCTTGACTTTACTTTTACTTATACAGACTTCCAAGGTACCAGAGACCTGAAGTTGTGTTCCTGCATTCCTGGACAATGCAGTATCTTAGTTTTGCCAATCTGCCTGCATTTTAAATTCTGAAAATGTTTGTGCCTAAAGTCTGATGGAGTAGACTAAAGTGTTGCAAGCCGTGCACAGTGCAAAGGTAATGGCAAATATATTGACTTGCCACTCAGACATTTGCCAAATATATGAGGTTGGGTCAAACCAAAGATCATCAATCAATCATGTGCCATGCCGGAAAGTGGGCGGTCATGACTCGCCATTTCACTCGATCACCAGTGTCGTGGATCAGCTCAGTGTTCCTGTCTCGTCCATGCCATGTGGCCAAGCCATCCAAAGATCATACTAGCCAGAAAAGTTTCAATATTACAGGGATCTAGTGATATTGATACATAAATCATGTTATTTATCAACTTAATCAAGCCTGTTACACTGCACAGTTTCAATGAGCCTATGAATCATTTCATCCAATGTCAACAGATATTTCCTACTGATTTGCTGACCCTTTGACTGTCCCCAAACTGCCTGCAAGACAGCAGGTAATTTTGGTGTTTCTCTCAGTTTGGTTCAAACCTGTCCAACTTGCAGATGCTGGCAGCAGTCAGCTGACATAGCTCTAGAGGTGGTTGGGACACACAAGCCCTCCACCTACAACTACACCATGCAGACTTGTTCTACAAACAAAGTTACAGTAATATAATACTTCACAAGACTGCTATGGAGGCATGAACTGCTCAGAATGTCACTCAATCACAGCTTACCTAGGAGAGAACAGACCAGTGGACGGGACGGTGGGCTAGCTTCTGTCCTAGCCTTTCTGTGTCTCATGGGCTGTGAAGTATAAATGCAAGATTGATGTTGCTTCAAAATGACAAAAAATAGTAGCAGTAATTAATGTGTTTTCTCCGAGACAGACTCCTATAAAGTTTTTTTTTTTTTAATTTAATGTGTACTCCACCATAAATCTAGCTTTGCTAATGATCATAAACTTATTTTTGGAGACTTACATGCTATAACAGTTATATTATATAACTCTAAGTGACAGAACTGGAAATCAGATCTAATATTGATACAATGGTGTTTTAAGAACATTGCAAGGTCATATAAATTAATGTCAGGAACAGACATGGCAGTGACCATATTCTAGTCATGTGCAATATGAAAGCCAAACTGAAAACAACTCAAGAAATCCTAAATAATTCCAGTTCTAAACAAATATACTGAAAGCTAAAAATTACATTAGAGATAAGTTCCCCAAATCTACCAGAAATACATGTAAAGCCCTTACATGTTTCAATTCAATAGAAGACAGATGGCAAGAATTCAATAAATGTATGAGATATCAATGCAAGAACATATCCCCAAGCAAAACAAAAAATGAAACATGGAAACTGAGATCTCATAGAATCATAAATTAAACCCAGAAATCAAAAAGAAAGCAAAAGAATTTAAATAGAAGGGCTCAATGAGCAATGCAACGAAACTTAAAACATGAAGACTGACAATAACAACGCCTTGCACAAGGATCACATCAGGAAAGCATACTCGTATGCAGTGTGTGTCAAGTCAACGGTTGGAAACAGCTAATGGACAAAATGGATCTCTTATGCAGATAGTCGGGATACATAAAAGAATGATTTGATGGTAGCAGCCCCTGTGCTGTGTGTACACCTGGTTGCAGTAGAGGGGCTAGCGTGTTCTAATGATCCCATGAGTTTTGCCGACAGTAGCGCAGCTCCTATGTCGGACAGGTCAAGTGGTATGGACCAGTTGAAGTGATCCACAAACCTGCCACCCTGTAGGTAGAATGGGGACAGTCAAAAACTAGGGAAAGCAAGCCCCAAGAAAATGCTTGTCAAAGTCATGTTATTAGCCACAGGCTGGACAAAACAGCGCAATGCAACTCACTCGATGATGATGGTACCAGAGCTGATAAACCAAATATAAATAAAAATATGACTGGCTCATCCATAATGAAAGATGCGATAACAAATGCTATTAAGAAACGAAACATGGTAAAGCTCCTGGGTTGGACAATATTACTGTACAAATATATGATATATAGGAAATAACTTGACAAAGAGGAAATAACAAAGATCCAGAATTATGACACCAGAGAGATCCCATCAAACAGCTGCAGGTAAGCTTTCAGATCCGAGATGCAAATGCCATTATAGGATTCACTTCTACCCTGTTATTCTTTACCGCAAAATTACCCATACGGGGTCAGGAGTCTTCTGTGTAAATTGTCCATTATTTGATTGCTGGGGAGATGTATATTTACTAAGGTCCTCATCACTTCCACAGTCGAAAGCCATTATGTCTGTTCAAGTTCTGACATGCTTCAAGTGTCATACTCTGCTGGTTTGCTTCAAGAACTATATATCTTTAATAAATTCCTCCACCTCTCTCACCATCTCAGTCTTTGTGAAGTGGCAACCGACACTGCCTTACTCATCTTACTCAGAATTTATTCATGTAGTTTTGCCAGTCAACTAAGACTGCTGCCTGGGTGTAGTAATTGCTGTACATAAGCAGTATCTGAGAAGCTATTCATCAGTTATACAGAGAGGGGAGGACCAGTGGAGGTCCTGACTATCCTAGAGAATATAGTTGTCACTCAATGTGAGCAACTATTGCTTTGTATCTACCACATAACACTTTATATTCTAGTGATTAACTATGATAACTTTAATAGAAGTTGCTCAAATATAAATCTCCATACCAGTTTGTGTAAGTGAACTCTGAAAGCCATGTTTGCATCATGCATGATCGAATTGGCATACTGATCCTGTAAACAATGAAAGACAGCCAATTAATAAACAACCTCTGACATTGGTAGTTAGAACAGTTTAAAGAAGCAGTTTCTGGCAAAATATAAAGTCCAAGGTTGGCTTTCTTGAGCAAATGTAGATCTAGCATTAAAAGAGAAAGCAGAAAGGAAATATCAATATTATATTTTTGTAACAGTTGTTGGCTGAATAAATGACTGTTTGTCTGTTCATCCATCAGTCTGTATATGTGTAGTATATTCATGCACACAACTGTCTACTCACACACACTCCACCAACTGTTCTGACTAAGCTAACAAGCGTGTATTCTCAAATGCTGACTCACATATGTATGTAACGATAAATATTAACAGCAACCTTGCCGTGTGTGGGTAAAAGAAGTAATCCTATGGCAGATATGGCCACAGGGGCCTGATGTGTAAATCCTTTACACAGAAATTCAGAAATCCTTACAGTACCCATTGTACAAGTTTAGGTTAATCCCAGTGCCATTCTGCCACAAAAAATGCTGTCACAATTTGGTATTAAACCTGGACAGCCGTTTTAGTCAGCAAAGGTGCACCAACCTCTATGTTACGGTGGCATGTGTTGATACAAACAAAGATAGCTGTAAAAGTACACAGAGGTGTCAAATGCTAAGGACTTAATCTATATAGGGTAAGTGCTTTGTGAATAAGAGTGACCAGTTGCCTAGCTCAGCATTCTCCTGTCCCAACTCAAAGTCAGGGGACCAACTACCCCTTCTCATCTTATCCTGTCCTAACTCAACATCAGGTGACCAACTACCTCCTTCATAATCTTATACTGTCCTAACTCACCATTACTGTACTAACTCCTCCCTCATAATCTTATCCTGTCCTAACTCACCATTACTGTACTAACTCCTCCCTCATAATCTTATACTGTCCTAATTCACCATTACTGTACTAACTCCTCCCTCATAATCTTATCCTGTCCTAATTCACCATTACTGTACTAATGACCTCCCCCATAATCTTATCCTGTCCTAATAAGACAACATCAGAAAAGAAAGACAACTTGCAGCTGTTATAAATGTAACAAGACAAACATTAGAAATGAGAGACAATGTGCAGTCCTTACACCTTTAATAAGACATCAGAAATGAGAGACAATGTGCAGTTCTTACAACTATAACAAGACAACAACAGAAAGGTGAGACAATGTGCAGTCCTTACAACTTTAATAAGACAACATCAGAAATGAGAGACAATGTGCAGTTCTTACAACAATAACAAGACAACATCAGAAAAGAAAGACAACTTGCAGCTGTTATAAATGTAACAAGACAAACATTAGAAATGAGAGACAATGTGCAGTCCTTACAACTTTAATAAGACAATATCAGAAATGAGAGACAATGTGCAGTCCTTACAACTTTAATAAGACATCAGAAATGAGAGACAATGTGCAGTTCTTACAACTATAACAAGACAACAACAGAAAGGAGAGACAATGTGCAGTTCTTACAACTTTAACAAGACAACATCAGAAATGAGAGACAATGTGCAGTTCTTACAACTATAACAAGACAACAACAGAAAGGAGAGACAATGTGCAGTCCTTACAACTTTAATAAGACAACATCAGAAATGAGAGACAATGTGCAGTTCTTACAACTATAACAAGACAACAACAGAAAGGAGAGACAATGTGCAGTTCTTACAACTTTAATAAGACAACATCAGAAATGAGAGACAATGTGCAGTTCTTACAACAATAACAAGACAACATCAGAAAAGAAAGACAACTTGCAGCTGTTATAAATGTAACAAGACAAACATTAGAAATGAGAGACAATGTGCAGTCCTTACAACTTTAATAAGACAACATCAGAAATGAGAGACAATGTGCAGTCCTTACAACTATAACAAGACAACAACAGAAAGGAGAGACAATGTGCAGTTCTTACAACTTTAACAAGACAACATCATAAATGAGAGACAATGTGCAGTCCTTACAACTATAACAAGACAACATCAGAAAGGAGAGACAATGTGCAGTTCTTACAACTTTACTAAGACAACATCAGAAATGAGAGACAATGTGCAGTCCTTACAACTATAACAAGACAACATCAGAAAGGAGAGACAATGTGCAGTTCTTACAACTTTACTAAGACAACATCAGAAAGGAGAGACAATGTGCAGTCCTTACAACTTTACTAAGACAACATCAGAAATGAGAGACAATGTGCAGTCCTTACAACTATAACAAGACAACATCAGAAAGGAGAGACAATGTGCAGTTCTTACAACTTTAACAAGACAACATCAGAAATGAGAGACAATGTGCAGTCCTTACAACTATAACAAGACAACATCAGAAAGGAGAGACAATGTGCAGTCCTTACAACTTTAATAAGACAACATCAGAAATGAGAGACAATGTGCAGTTCTTACAACTATAACAAGACAACAACAGAAAGGAGAGACAATGTGCAGTTCTTACAACTTTAACAAGACAACATCAGAAATGAGAGACAATGTGCAGTTCTTACAACTATAACAAGACAACAACAGAAAGGAGAGACAATGTGCAGTCCTTACAACTTTAATAAGACAACATCAGAAATGAGAGACAATGTGCAGTTCTTACAACTATAACAAGACAACAACAGAAATGAGAGACAATGTGCAGTCCTTACAACTATAACAAGACAACATCAGAAAGGAGAGACAATGTGCAGTCCTTACAACTATATCAAGACAACATCAGAAAGGAGAGACAATGTGCAGTTCTTACAACTTTACTAAGACAAGATCAGAAATGAGAGACAATGTGCAGTCCTTACAACTATATCAAGACAACATCAGAAAGGAGAGACAATGTGCAGTCCTTACAACTAGCAAGACAACATCAGAAAGGAGAGACAATGTGCAGTTCTTACAACTTTACTAAGACAACATCAGAAAGGAGAGACAATGTGCAGTCTTTACAACTATAACAAGACAACAACAGAAAGGAGAGACAATGTGCAGTCCTTACAACTTTAATAAGACATCAGAAATGAGAGACAATGTGCAGTCCTTACAACTATAACAAGACAACATCAGAAAGGAGAGACAATGTGCAGTCCTTACAACTATATCAAGACAACATCAGAAATGAGAGACAATGTGCAGTCCTTACAACTTTACTAAGACAACATCAGAAATGAGAGACAATGTGCAGTCCTTACAACTATAACAAGACAACATCAGAAAGGAGAGACAATGTGCAGTTCTTACAACTATATCAAGACAACATCAGAAATGAGAGACAATGTGCAGTTCTTACAACTTTACTAAGACAACATCAGAAATGAGAGACAATGTGCAGTCCTTACAACTATAACAAGACAACATCAGAAAGGAGAGACAATGTGCAGTCCTTACAACTATATCAAGACAACATCAGAAATGAGAGACAATGTGCAGTCCTTACAACTTTACTAAGACAACATCAGAAATGAGAGACAATGTGCAGTCCTTACAACTATAACAAGACAACATCAGAAAGGAGAGACAATGTGCAGTTCTTACAACTATATCAAGACAACATCAGAAATGAGAGACAATGTGCAGTCCTTACAACTTTAATAAGACAACATCAGAAATGAGAGACAATGTGCAGTCCTTACAACTATGTCAAGACAACATCAGAAAGGAGAGACAATGTGCAGTCCTTACAACTATGTCAAGACAACATCAGAAAGGAGAGACAATGTGCAGTCCTTACAACTATATCAAGACAACATCAGAAAGGAGAGACAATGTGCAGTCCTTACAACTATGTCAAGACAACATCAGAAAGGAGAGACAATGTGCAGTCCTTACAACTATAACAAGACAACATCAGAAAGGAGAGACAATGTGCAGTTCTTACAACTTTAACAAGACAACATCAGAAATGAGAGACAATGTGCAGTCCTTACAACTATAACAAGACAACATCAGAAAGGAGAGACAATGTGCAGTTCTTACAACTATATCAAGACAAACACAAAACATACTGAACAAATGTACAATAGCATACCTCAGCAATACAAGTGAGAATAATGAGACATAACTTTGCATTGTTGTATCTGGTAGCATCTGAAATATAATTAGGAGACAATATTGTTTCTACTCTTCATGCTATATTCTCTCACACATTTAGTCTCAGTCACATATACTAGATCACTGTGTAAATGGTATAGTTATCAGCTATCTTCTTGCCACATGTATTTCCCAGTCATTTCTTCAATGATCTAATTATGTGTCCCAAGACCTGGCCAACCCTAGAGGCCTACTGGTAGCAACAAACCCTGCCACTACAGGAAATGAAACTGGATCTCTGTGTTGGTAAACAATTACTCAAACTCCTATACCACAGTGATAATCCATGTGTTCATTTATCAATATTATATTCCATCTATGGTAATCCATGTGTTCATTTATCAACATTACATTCTATCTATGACAGTCCGTATGTTCATTTATCAATATTATATTCTATCAGCCGGTCTCCCTGACATAGGGGCTAAGTACGTTGTTCGTAATCCCTTATCCTCTCCTACGAAACACAGCTGCGCGAGATTCGGCAGCGGATCGTGTCGCATTGGTTACTTATGGAGTACGTAAGCCAGTCGTTCAGAAATCAAAAGCAACTATAGAACGTAAAACTTGCCAAGACATCAACAGCAGCTGAAATATGCTGGTGTTGACTGCAATGTCTTTTAAAGTATATGCAAAGAAACAAAAGAAAAACAAAATATTCTATCAACAACAATGCATGTGTTAATTTCCAAATACGATATTTTATCTATACAAATCCATGTTTTCATTTATAAATATGACATTTTATCTATGACAAACCATGTGTTCATTTATCAGTATGACATTCTATCTATGTGACAATCCATGTGTTCATTTAACAATAGGACAATTTTGTTAATGATCAAAACTTCCAACAGCAGCAACACCCAGAAATCGTCTCCGGACATCCATCCATCCACCATGTGTCATGCCGATACGCATGGGCGGTCATGTTCTGCCATCTCACTCGATCACCAGAGTCGTGGATCAGGTCTGTGTTCCCGTCTTTCCCTTGGTCTCTTCCCTTCGATCTTGCCAGTCGTCACCAAGTTCTCCAATTCATTTCTTGTCATAACATGCCCAAAAAATTATGCCTGTCTATGTCTAATGTCTCTAATCAGTTTACGATCTTCATTTGTTTCTTGAAGGACTTGTTCATTGGTTTTTCTGTCTGTCCATGGTATTCTTTGCATTTTCCTCAGAAACCACACTTCCGCAGCCATCAGCTGTTTTTCAGCTTGACTGCTTATTGTCCACACTTCACATCCATACAAAAGTATAGGTTCTATTTAGCACTTCAACACTCTTTTTCTCGTTTCAATTGATATCTTTGTATTGGTCAGCATGTTTTTCATCTTGCAAAAAGCTACCTTCGCAATGGCAATTCTTGTTCTAATCTCTTCAAGGCATCTCCCATCAGATGTTATGACTGTGCCGAGGTAACTGTATCGATTCACTTTCTTAAGAATATGCCCATTTACTCGTATATCACATTGTGGTATTTCCTTCTTCCCAGTGACGACCATAATCCGTGTCTTCTTAATATTCAATTCTAACCCTAGTTGTTCACTGTGTACAACAACCGCATCTACTAAATTTTGCAGGTCTTGTTCACTGTCTGCAACCAAGACTGTATCATGTGCATATCTAATGTTATTGATGTATCGTCCCCCAATGTTGATTCCTTCCATATCTTCTATATTTCTGAAAATATTTTCACTATACAGGGAAAAAAGATCTGGAGACATTACACATCCCTGTCTCACACCTCTTTTAATAGGCTGATATTGACCTACATTGTTATCAATTCTGATGGCAGCTTGTTATTTCCAATATATGTTTTTTACAAGTCTAAGGTCTTTTCCATCAATTTGTACATCTTCAAGCATCCTTATCATGTCGACATGTCTCACTTTATCGAAAGCCTTTGTGTAGTCAATAAAGCAAAGATATAGATCTTTGTTTACTTCTATAGAACGTTCAATTACTGTTATCAGTATATACACAGCATTTACTGTGCCCTTGCCTTCTACAAACCCACATTGTTCTTCTCTTATTTCAGGTTGTATTTTCTTCCTGACTCTTTGCATGGCAATTCTCAGCATAATCTTCATGATGTGGCTCATTATACAAATTTCTCGATGTTTATCGCATTCCAAGGCTCCTGATTTCTTCGGGATTGTAATAAATATAGAATTACATAATTCAGGAGGTATTTCTCCAGTATTGTATATTGCATTCAGCATTCTGGTGACTTGGTCTATTCCATATTCTTCTAAGGCATTGATCATTTCTATTTTGATGTTATCCGGACAATTAGCATGTAAATCCTGGGCTGTTAACTTCTTCTTCTTCAGCGTTCCGAGCCATTGAGGTTCTTTGCTGCAAATACAATCCGTCTCCATTCGTCTCTCTGGTGGACCTTCTCTTGCCAGTCGTTGATTCCAAGTGCTTGTAGGTCTGTACATGTATTATCTCTCCACCGCCTTCTTGGTCTACCTCGGGGTCTACGGTCATTTATTTCCTGAGTGTAAGCGAGTTTTGTTTCCCTATTATCTTCCATTCTTTCTATATGCCCCAGCCATTGTAGTCTATTAGCCTTCATGATACCAGTGATTAGCGGGGACTTAAACAGATCATAAATGTCTTTGTTACTTCTTCTTTTCCACTCTCCACTTTGTGTATCCCTAATGGGTCCAAAGATGCGTCTTAAAATTTTGTTCTTAAAGGTTTGTAACAAGGCTTCGTCTCCTTTCGTTGTACTCCAGGTTTCAGAGCCATACAGCACAACTGGTCTGATCAGTGTTTTGTATATTGTGATTTTGGTGTTACGAGATAGCGCCTTTGATTTTAGTAGATGTTGTAGTGCATAGTATATCTTATTTCCAGAGTTGATTCTAGTTTGTATTTCTTCCCTTATGATGTTGGAGCAGTTGAAGATTGTACCCAGGTATTTGTATGTTTCCGTTCTTTTAATGGTCATATTATCTATTTGTATGTGGCCAGAGTTTCTAGCCATTCCGTCTCTTGAAATTACCATATATTCTGTCTTATCTTGGTTGATAACCAGCCCCATCTGTTGGGCTTTTCCCTTTAAGTGAGTCAATATTTCCAATGTCTTTTGTTCACTTTGCCCTATAATATCTATATCATCTGCATAACCAAGCAGCTTGGATGTTCCTCCAATATCACATTCCTCCTTTACCTTCCTTACAACTTTCTCTAGAGCCAGATTGAAGAGTAGCGGCGATAGTGCATCACCCTGTTTCAAGCCAGATGTTATTTGGAAGGGGTCTGATTTCCTGCCTTTATATGTTACTATATTATAAGTATCTTCCATGCATAGTCTGGTCATGTTGATTAACTTCCTTGGTATTCCAAATTCCTGCATAGCATTCCATAGACTATTCCTATGGACACTATCATAAGCCTTTTTAAAATCCACAAAAATGTTATGGAGATCTCTTTTATATTCCCAATGTTTCTCGGCTATTTGTCCAAATCTCAAAAGTCCTTTAACGTTCCAAGGTCGTTGTCCAGATAAGTCAGTCCGATATCGAGGCTCATGTATTTGTTTCGTAACATAGAAAGGTTTTTACAAAGGTGGGGATGTTAACCCCACGCTTCAACCCCCAACCTGGAGGACCAGGGTGTTTCTCTTTGTCTGTTCTCTACCCTTTGACCTGTCCGGCTTGGGAGGCCCTGCTGGTAGCTACGCTACCGCCGGCATAGCTCTCAGGGTCATTGAGAAACTCAAGCACCCCCACCACGACAAGGTGGAAACACCATCGGGGACTGTTAACACCA
The DNA here is from genome assembly GCA_963921405.1 of Cepaea hortensis. Lineage (NCBI taxonomy): Eukaryota > Metazoa > Mollusca > Gastropoda > Stylommatophora > Helicidae > Cepaea > Cepaea hortensis. Next base: position 124,685,043 of record OY992877.1, on the reverse strand, counting down.
TATGAAAAATCAGAAATGGATGTGAACACTTATGAAGTAAAGCAAGCCAGATCAGAGAGCAAATGTTCCTAATACTGCAGAACAAGCATGCAGCAAGATACAACAGAACATTGTTCATAGTTTTCATTCTCATTGGTAGTTGTGAAGCCACACATGGACACTCACAACAGTGGGAAAAGAAGAAAAAAACATGATAGAAATGAAATATCTGGAAATGTAAGGATTGATTGATTGATTGATTGATTGATTGATTGATTGATTGATTGATTCATTGATTGTTTTAGGAACCAACATCACAACACTCTGGGCATTCCCATAATCGCTCCGTCTCCATCCTCAGCAGCCAGGGAAGAGTTCCAACACCAATAGTACCAGAAGCAATCTGATTATATGTCCATCTCGCCTTTCCTCTGAGCGTCGATCGTCGGCCAGATCCCCTCGCCACACCTCGCTGCCTCATTCTTACCAGACTATGGTGATCCATTTGCTCCTCCGAGGTGTACACGTACTCCCACAAGGCCGCAACCACGTCTATCTTGTCATGCATCAATACTCCACCAAGTTTTGCCAAGCCAGCCAATCTGTCCGCCTGTTCATTCCCCAGCATGCCCTGAAGAAAAGATCGATGCTTGTTACCCGTGACCTCCGAAGCGAAGCAAGCCACTCTGCACGAAGCCTGCCTGTTCTCACCCTACTCAGCATGCTTTCTGTGTCAGTTACAATCACAATGTGTGTATGTATCATGTTCTCTATCCAGCGGAAAGCTGCACCGACCACCTCCACCTCCATTCTTAAGCTAGATGTTGTGTCATCATACGCCAGGCTCTCCTGCACCAAACGCCGCCCATTAGCTTTTGCTAAGAATCCCCAGGCACTTCTCCTACCTCTTAACACCGACCCATCCGTGCAGATAATCACATCACCCGGGAAATGTAAGGAGAGACAAGGCAAATAAATTATATCAGAAAACTAGACAGCATAATATCAATGTTAACCTGTTTCAATAAATACCAAGTAAACGGACTTGGTTACATATTATAACAGCCACAATATCAAATATTACACATGTAAAGCTGATATATATATATATATATATATATATATATATATATATGCCTAGTATATCATGATTCGCTTAAAGACCGATCATCGCAAGACAAGGACAGAGACGTTAAAATTAGCAACTTGGAACGTTAGGACGTTAAACAACGACGGAAAATTAGAAAACATAAAACAAGAAATTGAAAGAGAAAAAATTAATATTTTAGGTATGTGCGAAACGAGATGGACAGGAGCTGGCATCAAGATAGAAGAAGATTTCAAGATTATTTATTCTGGAGGTGAAGATCGTCATAGGGGAGTGGCAATTATTCTGGACCGGAAAACATCAAAATCTATTCAAGGATATTGGGCCGTGTCGGATAGAGTTCTACTAGTTAAATTAAGTGGCAGACCTTTTAGCATAAATATTATTCAAGTATATGCCCCAACAGGAGAATCCAGTGAAGATAGTGTAGAAGAATTTTATAATGACATAGAGTCTGCCTTAAAGAAATGTAAAAATTCAGAAATAAACATCATAATAGGGGACTTCAATGCAAAAGTAGGAAATCAAGGAGATAGATACAGAGTAGGAAACTATGGTTTAGGAGAGAGAAATGAAAGAGGATACAGACTCGTAGAGTGGACAAAAGAACAGGAAATGATTGTAGGAAACACCTGGTTCAAACAACACCCTAGAAGATTATGGACATGGAGGAGTCCTGATACCAGGATTAGAAACCAGATTGACTACATTCTGATTAGCAGAAGATTTAGAAACGCATTAACAATAGCAAAAACAGTTCCCAGTGCTGATTGTTATAGTGACCACAGATTACTCACAGGAACATTGAGGATAAAGTTGAAGAAAGTCAAGTATATAACAGGAAACACTAAATATGATTTGTGTACATTGAGTAATGACAAGGAAATACAAAACAAATTCAACATAGAAGTACAGAACAGATTTGAAATTTTGTCTGATCTAGAGATCCTATTCCAGGATGTGGATGATCAATGGGAAACGTTGAAGAATTCAATCAATGTGGCTGCAGAAACAACTATACCAAAATTAAAGAAAGTGGGTCGTAAGAAATGGATGACTGAAGAAATTTTACACCTCATGGAAACAAGAAGACTCAGCAAAAATAATTCTGTCAATTATGAAGAAATTCACAGACAAGTCAGAACATTATGTAAGGAGGCAAAAGAAGCATGGCTTGAGGAAAAGTGCTTAGAAATTGAAAGCCAACACAACAGTCAAAATACCAAATTAGTGCACACAAAAATTCAGGAACTTACTAATAAAAGAACAAGTACATCAACCGGGTGTCTAAAAACTGAAGATGGCAAAATCATAATAGAAAAAGACCAGATTCTACAGGTATGGACAGATTATGTGAAACACCTTTATGATGATAACAGAGACGAACAGTATGATATTAGATTTAATAATGAAGGACCGCCAATTTTGGAGATGGAGGTTCGAAATGTTCTAAAGCATATGAAAGCTGGCAAGTCCCCCGGTGCAGATAACATCACAACAGAAATGATTAAAGCTTTAGAAGAATTTTGACTAGATCAAGTCACCAGACTGCTGAACACATTATATGATACTGGAGATATACCTCCTGAATTATGTAACTCTATATTTATTGCAATCCCAAAGAAATCAGGAACCTTGGAATGTGATCAACATAGAACAATTAGTATAATGAGTCACATAACAAAGATTTTGATAAGAATTATCATGCAAAGAATGAGGAAGAAGATACAACCTGAAATGGGGGAAGAACAATGTGGGTTTGTAGAAGGAAAGGGTACAGTAATTGCTGTGTATATGCTGCGAACAGTTATTGAACGTGCTTTAGAAGTAAACAAGGATATACATCTTTGCTGTGAAGTTGGAACTGCGACTAACTAACTAACTAACTAACTAACTAACATCTTTGCTTTATTGACTACACAAAGGCTTTTGATAGAGTAAGACATGTCAACATTGTGGATATGCTTGCAGATCTACAAATTGATGGGAAAGACATTAGACTTATAAAAAACATATATTGGAAACAACAAGCTGCAATAAGGATTGATAATGAAGTGGGACAGTATCAGCCAATTAAGAGAGGTGTTAGGCAGGGATGTGTGATGTCTCCAGATCTTTTTTCCCTGTACAGTGAAAATATTTTCAGAAATGTAGAGGATATAAATGGAATCAGCATTGGAGGACGAAACATCAATAACATTAGATATGCAGATGATACAGTATTAATTGCAGACAATGAGCAGGACACAGTGAGCAACTGGGGTTAGAATTAAATTGTAAAAAGACTCAGGTTATGGTCGTCAGTAGGAAGGAAGAAGTGCCACAATGTAATATACAAGTAAATGGAAATATTCTTCAACAAGTGAATCGGTACAATTATCTTGGAACAGTTATAACATCTGATGGGAGATGCCTTGAAGAGATTAGAACAAGAATCGCCATGGCGAAAGTAACCTTTAGCAAGATGAAAAACATTCTAACCAATAAGAAGATGTCAATTGAAATGAGAAAAAGAGTGTTGAGGGGATACATAGATCCTGTTCTTTTGTATGGATGTGAAACTTGGACAATGAGCAGTCAAGCTGAAAAGCATCTGATGGCTGCAGAAATGTGGTTTCTGAGGAAAATGCAAAGAATACCATGGACAGACAGAAAAACCAATGACCAAGTACTACAGGAGACAAATGAACATCGTAAACTCATTAGAGAAATTAGACGTAGACAGTCAACATTTTTTGGACATGTTATGAGAAGAAATGGATTGGAGCTTTCCGGCATGGCACATGATTGATTGATTGATTGATTGAAAGCTGATATGTGTCCCTACAAAACACTAAACATCATAGTGTAAGAGGAGCATGTCAGTGCTCTTTTCTAAACTCTCTTCACATATCTTCAGGAATACAGACAACAAGGAAAAGAACAGAAAAATAAGAAGCTGACTGCGGACACCTGTCATTAATGAGATCTAAACTCCTAACAACTGCTAAAACTTATTAGATGAGAATGCTGAGGACAATGGGTACAAGACATTCATGACAATGCCAGATTGCATACTGTGTTAGATTGTAAACCCTTTAACAGATGCTATGTGCTGAAGAAACTAACCACTTATGGGTTTACCTGGAGTGCAGAGATGCTGGTGTTGTTAACAAGAAATAATTTTTTTTAAGTCTTAAAAATTGAGAGGATTGATTTCATTGCACCAGGTTTTATCCCATATGGCTTGGTCTCTTTCCGCAGGTCTATCTACTGAAAGCGTCGCACAAATCACGAACTCCATAGCTCCAGTGACGTCCCCCAGGAGTCTCCGAGTAAAATGCACTCGTGAACCAAAAGGCGTAGCCTGAAATCGAACCGACAACCTTCGGAGAGCGAGGCATACGGTTTGACCACTTCACCACAGAGACTCCCAAGAAACAATTAAGAAGCAATTTAACTAAAACAAGTAGTAAATAACAGTGAATTACCCTTTGTTTCTTGAGTAACAATGGAACTGTACTGCAAGAAAGTCACAACAAGATTTGTGGGTTGGGGTACATTGTTAGCAGGGAGAAAAGTTGGACTTGGTGACCTGTCTTGTGTTGGGCTGGGTGTTGCTGAACCTATCAGATTATACAATGTTGATTACTAAAACATGCATGGACTAAATTCAATCTTCAACGTGTGAACACTTACATAAAGAATGGGAAACTCACTTTAAGAAATAATGCTTCCTTCTGAATGTTTTCATGCTAATTAATATTTTTATTTATCACTATCATATTGCACCATGCTGATAAGTGCGAGTGCAAACTTCACTGGTTTCTGAGCTTGAATAGAAGGAGAGCTCTGCAACAGTCCTCATGGAGATAGGACTTTGGTGCCTGATCAGGACAAAAGTCTCTTCAATAATCTCAATCCAATAAATGTGAGAGACACTGTAGCATAGTGGCTAGATGCTCATATGCTGACCATTTGTTCATGGTTCACATCCACGTTGGTGCAGATTTGTAAAACCACTAACCTGGGCTCCCAGGTGAACCCAGCCTACAGTGAGTACCAGGTGAGCCCAGCCTACAGTGAGTACCAGGTGAACCCAGCCTACAGTGAGTACCAGGTGAACCCAGCCTACAGTGAGTACCAGGTGAGCCCAGCCTACAGTGAGTACCAGGTGAACCCAGCCTACAGTGAGTACCAGGTGAGCCCAGCCTACAGCGAGTACCAGGTGAGCCCAGCCTACAGTGAGTACCAGGTGAGCCCAGCCTACAGTGAGTACCAGGTGAACCCAGCCTACAGCGAGTACCAGGTGAACCCAGCCTACAGTGAGTACCAGGTGAACCCAGCCTACAGTGAGTACCAGGTGAACCCAGCCTACAGTGAGTACCAGGTAAACCCAGCCTACAGTGAGTACCAGGTCAGTCTGGAGAAGTAAAGGTGGTCCTAATGTGGACTGTCTACTCCTGATGCCAGTAATCAGGTCTTGTTGTGAGTGAACTTCTTTCACGATATCTTCATTGCTCCTTCTATCCGTCCATGGTATTATCATCATTATTTTATAAAAACACATCACAGCTGCTTCCATAATTCCTCACTTATCTGCTAATTGTCCATGATTCACTTCCATACATCAGGATTGGCTTAATGTAGCTTAAGAGCTCTTGTTCTCACCTCAACTTGACAGAGATAAATTGCAGAGAATATTCTTCATCTTGTGAAATGTTGTCTTTGCTTGGGCTGTTCTACATCTAACTTCCTGAATACATGATGTTTCTGCTGTTATTAAAGTATCCAAATACTTAAATACATTGACTTGTCTCAGACTCGTTCCATTCACTTTGATTTGCATTTGGGAATAAACTGTTTCTTTGTAATAACCATTACTTCTGTTTTTCTATTATTAATACCAAGTCCTTTGTTTTGACTTTATGTTGCAAACATATCTATAATTTCTTGTAAATGCATTTCATTTTCAACAATCAAAACCATGTTTACATTATGCCCACCAACAGATATTCCTGATAAGCCCCATTTGAATCTCATTATTATTTCGCTGAACAAAGTGAATAGATTGGGTGCTGCTGAAACAGCACCATAAATAACAGGAAACATATAAGACAGACACAATTAAAGAAACTCTATGCATTTTAAAAATGCAATTAATGTCACACAAATGGATCAAGAAGATGATAGTTTCTGTACAATTAACAGTGAAAGTGGACTAAAATAAACAGAATACAGATAACCACTTTTGGGTGACAATTCCTATCCTCATCATCAGGCTCCCAATACAAAGTAAAAAAATAACTTTTCAAGCTTATCCAACTGAACGCATGACGTATTTGTTTCCACATGAACACTTCCGGTGACATATGACACAATGTATGGTGATTCCATGTCAAATTATGTTCAGAAGGTTTTATTTCCAGTCATGTCCTATTTCAAAACTTGTTAATCACACACTGACCTGACCCAAACCCCCACAAATATGTGAAATGCAACTGTTTACCTTCAAAGACAGCAGGTGGTGTTGAAATCACAGGTGATGATGGGGGAGTTGTGGCTGATGTTGGAGTGTGAGACTGAAACAGAAAAGTGTGAAACTGTCAGTCTAGATAGCTGTATAGTCTTGAATGAATGTAGAACGAATGTAGGCAGACACCTCAAACATTTACAAACTGAGAAGTGCATTATGTAAATCACCAAAAGATTCTTTGATTTTGAGACATAGAATCCTATTTATATTATTATTATATTATTATTACTCTGTTGGACATGGAGGTCTGCCTTTGCCTTGTCAGGTGGGTTGCGGCAGTCCTTTATGAGCGTAAGGTTACACTGCGCATGGGTTCCTGGACTTCTGATCCCTATACGATTACACCTGATTTGCCACATGGATCTGCCATGTCCCCAGTGCTCTTTAATGTCTACACCAGCAAAGTCGCAGCTATTGAGACATCAGGTGTTGGTAGAATCTTGACATTTGCAGATGATGTGCTGGTGTACAGACAGGGCAGGGACAGGGAAAGTTTGGCTGCAGATTTACAGATGGTAGTAAACAGGGTGGTGGAGTGGTGCAGGGATGCGAGGGCTGTTATAAACCCAGACAAGGCATCGCTTGTGTGGTACTCCCTGGATAACCGGATTGTGAGGGCAGATGTCCTATGTATTATATTGAATGGATGTCTTCTTAGTAGAGAGAGTAAATTGAAGTAATTGGGTATCACCTTCGACAGGTGGATGTCTTTCAAAGATCATGTGGAGGCTTTGGTGGTGAAAGCTGGTAGGGGACTTGATGCTTTGAGGGATGGCAGCAACCAGGGTAGAGCAGAGGATGCTTTACAGGCTCTTTCAGCAGTTAATAATTTCTGTCACTGAGTATGGTTTGGGGCTCCTGAGAGTATCAAAGAGCCAGTTTGAAAGGTTGGAGCGCAAACAAAATGCGGAAATGCGGGTGATTCTGGGGTGCACAAAGAACTCACCAATATTATGCATGAGGCATACCCTGGTGCTACCAACAATGGCGGATATCTATACATCAGGTGTGTGATCTAGACACCACCAATCGTGAAAAAGAGTGTGCTGAAGCACTGACAGACAGGACAGACTGGCACAATGTAATAGTAACACTGGATCATGAGTGCAGAGAATGTGCAGTTGGCCGCACAGTTTGAGGTGCAACAACTGATCCAGAGTAATACACATCAAGGTAACAAAATGATGTATACTGATGGGTCAGTGGTGAGAAACAAACTGAGTGGTTGGGTTTTCTTTGCAAAGGCTAATGGATGATTCTTGAAAAAGGAGAGTGTGGTATATGAGGCTATGACCTCCAGCATGAAAATGGAGGTGGAAACAGTCACAGAGGAATTTCATTGGTTAGGGGAGACCACTGCAACACACATTGTCTTTATCATGGACTCAAGGAGTATGTTTAGTAAAGTGGAGAAATGAATGTTTCTTGTGGAATGGCTCACATCGCTTCAGAGGTCGCAGATTGTGAGAATTGTATGGATTTTTGCCTGGGCCATGCGAGAGTGCGGGGGAATGAACAGGCTGATAGGCTGACAGGGAATGCGCCTCCTGGTGGTAGATTACCTATGGAAAAGGGAGAGGTGGTCGTGCACCTGTGAGACCAGGTGGAGAAACAGATTGAGAACCTGTATATGGAAAGGATGAGATTGCGGGGGATTGGCAGGGGTTCTGGTAGAATCTCAAAACTGAGAGGGAAGACCAGGAGAACTTTCAATCAGATAGTGGTGGGAACGATTAGTAGTGTGACTCTTCGCTGGCTTTTGAACAAGGGGACGAACGCATGTGGGAATGTCCTGAGTGCAGTGATGTCGGTTGTTAGCTCAACTCAACAATATTTGTTAACATGTATTGTTATTAGCCACCATGTGAACCATAACTTTGTGAACATATACTTAACACCCATTAGCTAATGTTGAGCCTGTTATGTTGCAAATTATGTCACATATGGAACATCTTAAGTCTATTAATAGACAGGAAACAGATAAGCTACAGAATGGCTGAACTGGTTACAAACTCTCACCGAATACTTCTCAACCTTCACAGGTCAGCAAGAGACCATGTTTATTTGTGCTGATTCTACATACAATGACCTATGTGACTTGTAATTATGTGTGTGTTTGTACATTGTTCTCATATACACAAACCATCTACAGTCACATAACTAATGTCAAGCACTTAAACACAATTACCTCCACAACAATCACCCTCATCCATTCTAGACCAAGCAACTTATCATACGTTGATCAGTCATTCCCTGCACAACCAAACATTTTCAACTGTCTTTGATCATGCTTCACTATGAAAGACACACTTGCCTACAAACACAGTGATCCTGGGTTGATCCTCAGTAATGGCCAGACAGATGCTTTCCTCACCAATATGACTGTGTTCTTAGTTTAACAATCAACATCACAGCTCTATAGACAAAACCACAGATGCTCCGTCTTGCTCAGCAAATGTCATAAGGTGTGGATGTTGATTATTCCAGTCATACACTGGCATAAACAACGCAGGTTAATCCCTACATAACTACTGAAATTATACTTACATTCAAACTTAAGCATCCTTAAATATGTAGTTTCATGTCGTTGTCTTCAACCAGCAGTCATTTACAGTCTTATCTTCCTTGTCCATTATCAGTGTTCCAACTACTGGCACTTTTGAAGCAAACAAATTCATTTGCTTGTTGCTCGCACTTCAACATTACCTGGACAGTTTATCAATTTATCAATCTATATAAGTCCTTGTATGAGAGAAGTGTTGTATACTTGGAACCTACTCCTCTGCTCATTTGGAACTTTATATATACAATAAGGACTGAGAATCAGACACAAAGAATGCTCAACTGCTTTGAATGTCCTCCTTCATAGGCTGCCAAGTGAGTCTACGGTGGCTGAATACTCTAGTGATGGGACACTGATTTTTACGGGTGAATTTTTTTTTATAATGGTTCAAAATTATATTGACGCCATCCAGGTTTATTCTTCTCCTTCTCCTTCTTCTTCCTCTACTTCTGCCTTTTATCCCCCAAAATAGCACAGGCCCTCAACCAACTCATGCCAAGGCCTCCTATCTTATGCCATTTCCTGCAGCACTCTCCATGTCTTCCCCATATTCATCTCCTTCTCTAATTCTCTTTTTCGTGTGTTTTCACATCTCCCTGTGACGAAATGATAAAAACTAACAAGGATTGAAAACAAGAAAAATATAAAAGCACGCCCACGCCATCATTTCTATAATGTTATCCTGCGCCGCCGGTAGATCATAGATCAAAGAACCAACGTCTAGTTTTTACATCTGAGAAATCTTAATTTTGATATCCTGATCAAACAAATAGTCCAGACAAGGTGGAGACAAGAAAACTTTTGAAGTGCAGCTCGGAATACCTAACACCTCATCGCGTCTGGGAGATAGGGGTTTCAGTGGACAGACTTGTGATCTTAAGACGGCAATATAATGCAAACCTAACACCTTGACCGCAACCCAGGAGATAAAGCAAGTTAATTCCCGGAAAAGCGAGAAGGCAACAGCAGATTGGAATGTAGGAATGATGCAACATCCATTGCATCGCCGAAGCATGTTTCAAGACACATGAAGAAGAGTAAGTCATAATTGATTGACAGATGAAACTACAATCCATGAGGACAGGATGAGGTGTGAAAAGAATTTGGGACTTAATACATCCTGGTAACTCATCCTACGGGAAAAATAAGAGGGGTTAACAGGAGGCTGGACATAAATAATTATCCCACATGAAAAGAGGAGAAAGATGGAAAGAACGCCATGGACGAACTGAATATTTAACAACGGGCATGGCCAACAAGACTTCAGACTCTTTCACAATAGCTTACAAGGGAAGCCGGAATTTCTGGTCAGAGATTATCCTCTTGTTTTGTTAAACTTCAGTATGAAGTCTTGTGACAGAATTTCCTAGGTAATACCAATATATTACTCAGGTAATACCAACTTGCCGGTCTCTCTGGCTGTGGGGTTACAACACTTTCTCTCTGTAATCCCGTTTATCACGCAGAGTCTCGCAGCGGAGCGAGAACTGAGGTGGTTCGACCCCCGCTCGTGACTTGCGGATACTGAGCCGGCCGCTCAGAAAGCAATGGCAAACTACTGAGCGTAATCTTGCCAAGAGATCAACAGACAGCTGAAAGATGCTGCTGTTGACAGCTAAGTCCTGTAAAAGGATACGCAAAAACATAATACCAACTTATTATTCTGATTAATTTGTCTGCTATTCTGAGGCCTGTGTAGTTTTCTGTTTCTGTATAAGTATATTCTCCCAAACTTTACACTGGTGGATTGTCTTTGTACTTAATGTTAAAGCTCTAGCTTTTACGATTTCACCAAGAATTTTGTTTTATTCTTCTTCTTTCACTCGCTACTTTGTTTTCTGATTGGTTATAGATATGGTTGATAATTTGGAGAAATCCAACATTATCCAAGCCATGTGAGTGTGTGGCCTATTCATGTACAGGAGATACATTTAGATTCATCCTTATGAGGTCGACACACATTGGGGAGATTAACTACTTAGGAGAAATTCCTGAGAGCAAACAGTTTATTGACAGTGTCCAAATTAATGTTGATTATTTGGACCAACACTTTGAATGCCTCCCAAGATTAGTGTGAAACCACTTGGAGGGAGGAATGGCACCTTGTCTGCATGATGTCTGCATGAGGACAGTATGAATTGGAAACAAATAGGTATATTTAGCTCCTGCGAGAAGAAACATACTAAACACAGACACGTTGAACATACCTTACAAGGAGATCTATCGTACACAGGTGAAAACAAAGTCAGTGGCTTATCCAAAATCAGAAGCAATAAATAAATATATAAAATGAAATAATAAACTAAAAACCACACAAATACGTACAACAGGACACACAGTACGGCCGAATCTTTGTCAAGGACAGGACAACACAAATAGATAAAACAACAAAAAACAAAACACAAAATAATGCAACTACTCAGTTCCCATGTGGGAGCAGAAATGGCGGTTTGTGCATGAGGACAGATATGACTTAGGATACTTTTTTCCAGACAGGTGCAGGGAAGGCCGTTAATGTGCGACGGTAATGTACGACTGAAGCCCTTCCAACAAAACAGTGTGAAAGATAGAAAGGGAGAGAGTAAGTGACGTGAACTTATATGGGAAACACTCCATTATATTGGTGGAGGTGAATATGTATGTTTTGCGCTATAGATGTTCTAAATGATTTTATGAATATATACATATATATTTATTTAGAACTAATATATGTTTATGTAACATGAGATTAATGTATGTTTATATGAATATATAGACATGTGTTTTGAGTTGTGTAAATGTAGATACTACCAATCTCTGTTGTTCGTTTCATTCTAGCTCTCTTAGGAGCCATGAACAATCAACAACTCACATCAGGGAGTGACTGAGCCTAGTGAAGGCACCAATTTGGACTCTTTCAAGCTGACAGTGAACGGCGTCTCATCGGGGGAAGCATGACCTATGTGCCCTCTTAGCCAGATGAGTTATGTATAACATCATTATAATCATCATCATCATATTATCATCAGGAATCAGAAATAAACACAGTTGTATTTTAAACTCAGTTTGTCTGTATAAATTCTAAATGTCTATAAATGTTTGTGTAGCTTAAATAAGTGATTACACGCATTTGGAAAACATTTTGTGGGGGTTCGTACATATATTCCAGGACTAGAATATGTCAGGGAGGCAGCCCTTAAGTAACATGCTTATCCTGCATATCTGAATTCCTCTTTCTTACTCCTGGTGATACCAAAAACAGCTAAATCTATCTTTTCAACGAGCCACTTCTTGGCTGTTTTCTTGAGTATCCAGGGACTATGTCTTCAATCAGCATAACAAACATTTGTTCCCGGGAAGGTTAACCCGGTCAACAAATGCCCGCAGAAGTCGGATGTGTCGGCCTAACGGCGCAAGAACGCAGCTCTACTGTAAACAGGCACAACGCAATCACATCCGGAAAAAAAACTCCGGATGAACGAAGAAGAAGAAGAAACATTTGTTCCGCGTTTTCTCTCTGAGATCTGGGGTGTTAATTAGTCCCTTCTGACAGAGTTAAGGGATCTCAAACTGCACCCAGAACTAAACACAAGTAGGAGAAAATGATTTTTGACTGAGTGGTTGCCGTCCAGGAGCTACTTCAGCCAATTTAGAGACACTCCCTCAATTGTTTGCTCTGTGTGTTTCAGAGAAACAACTGTCTAGTTATACAATTAACAGGTGACCTAACTGTGTGTCCTATCCCGCACCAGTCTTTTCCTGACCTCATGATTCTCTGGAAACTTTTGATAGAAATATATTTTTAAAAAGTAAAGACCTCTTGTCCACAGCTAGAGAACATTGAGTGTATGGTGCTAACCTCATTTGTTGATAGAGCAACTGACAATTGATAGGTCATGTGGTATCATGATGAATGCCTTTACTTCCCAGAGCACTTCCTGGAATACAGTTTTAGCAGGGTCAACCTGGGATCCCAGGTCACTGTTTTTTTTTTTTAAATCCTTGCCTCATTAAGGATTCTAACACATGACCACCAGACTGGTAGGTAAGCAGGCTAGAAACTGCACTAACCTCACTCCCATATCTCCTTGTTATGTTCTGTGCATTTCTCATGGGCTCTAACTTTAGTAGATCTGGTTTTGCTGTTTAAACCTGTCTTTTTAAATTTTAATTTCCTCTATTTTTTAAGGGTTTCTGTTACTAGCTATACAAGTTTATGAAGGGAATCTGTTTAAAAATTATAACCAGAAACAAATTGTATGGTAAAAGTGACAAATCATGAATACTGGTTTCCTATCATTTAAGAGTTCCAACCTAATAGTGAACTCCTTCTTACCCATCATTCCTTCCTACTCATCGCAGTCAGTCACATACAAACACTATCAAACTACAGCACAATATAAATAAATATTAACCACTAACAGCACAATGGCATGAATCTAAACAAATAATGCCACCAACAGTTCCTGGTCATTTCTTATTTTTATCTGGACAACAACAGAAGATGAGAGTGGAATTTGACTTCATTGTCCTACTTACATGTGTCAGTGCTGTAATGAAGTTACGGTTCAAATGAACTGCTTCATACAATGCAAGAAGAACTGAATCGTTGGCTCTGAAGACAGGAAACAATAACACAGTACCGTGAGAAGCTTACTGAGATCAATATTCATCAAATGTCAAAATTCAGTGGTGCCAAAGTCACAAAACATACTATTGTATTTCAAAGAAAATCCAAACAAGTGAACCATGCAGCTATCATTGAACTTCTGTCCCAGCCAATTGTTAACTGACACTGTTCATGTTACTTCTTTAACTACTTCTTTTATTATTATATTTTTGAGGAACACAATATACATTTTATTATTAAGCTCTATTTGTGATGTGTCTGTTTATAGCACAGCTGCAATATTTGTAGCTTCCAGTCAAAAATCTGATCCACTACGTCGAGTCAGTTGGACTTACTTTGGACACTTACCTTACAAATTAATGCAGTGTGGGTGGCTGAGGTTGATTTTTACCTTAGAAATATGCAAGAATGGCCATTTCTTTTCAAGGATTAACTAGACATTCATTGTCACATCGATCCCGTAAGCATTCATTATAACATATTTGGCACAAGAAGAGCTTTTCTCCAATGTTGAAAAACTTGTGCATACAGCAAGGTTCTCTCGCCTAGCAACATGTCATGTATTCTTGTCATTTATTAGGATAGGCTTTTGATGGACATTTGAACAAATTCAAAATTTAGTAGAACACATCCTAATGAACATCATTAATTCATGTTTGGGTGTGGGCTGATGAGTGCTAGAGGTTTGTGCCATCTCAATGTTACTGGTCACTATTTCTCCAGAAACCCTCTAGATCTGAGAAACAAAACAACTTAGCGCTGATTACATGCCATGAAGGCAGATTAGAGATAAGGTGAAAACAAAGGCGATCAATAAGCACACAGGTAGAGTAACATGATCAGTGGCACATCGACAATGTTGACTTTCCCAGAATTATGGTGCCTATTTTATGAGGCTGGACCTACCCTCAGAACGCTGCTTCTACTAGGCATTAAAACCATAACCACAGGGTTTCTTGACAACTGCAGAAACAGAAATACCCAAACAATACCATGGAGAGTCCATTAGATTAAAAGATTATGTACAAGATATTTTATGAAAATCTATAAATTCTGCAACACACAATCAAGATTCTAGTGTGAGAAGATGTATTTTTCAAGTGAGGCTAAAACTGCAATAGCTTTTCACACCTACCTCATTAGTTCCATTTTCTTTTCTTCTGCCACAAACATGCTCCCAACCTGACAAAGAAAGCCACAGTGACAAGATATACTACTTACTGCACAAATGTCAAATGTCATTGAATAACTGTGTTATATCAAAACAATGTTTACCCACTGTAAACTTCAACAAAGCAGAAACAAGCAACAGACGTCACATCACAATTTGCTGCCTGGCATTTTCTTTCTTTTTATGAAGCCTTTTATCTCCTAATGGAGCATAAGCCCTCAAGCCCACTCACACCCTGCTATCCTTGGCTGTCTCCTGCAGCCCTTTCCATGTCCTGCCCATATTATTCCTCTCTGCCTGGAATTCACTTCTCTGTGTTTTAGTAAACAAGGTCAAGGACCCCTGTTCACACTGTGAGCCATATCGTGCATATGGTGATAGCTTCATATGTGTTACCAACTGGCACTCAGTGCGTGAGTGGCCAATCATGATGCAAGCATGTGTTTTAGTCTCCTTCTATTTCTTGTACCTTGTGGGTTCCTGGGGAATGACTTTCTAACTTTATTATTAAGAGGTTTTCTCGATGCTTGTCTATGCAACACAAGTAACTTTTCCTCACTGGGATTCACTGGGATTTATTAGTTCTCTCCATGAACTCCACGCTGGTGATTTTGTTTTACCATTATAGCCTTTTTGTTTGCTGCCTGACATATTTCATTGCATCTTATCAGGTATATACTACAGAACATGTAGTTGAATATTAGTGAGTCCATTTTTTATTTTTGGTCTTTTGGCCAAATGGATTCATTTGTTCCAGTTAACTTCAGTTGTTTTGTATGCACGTGACAACATTCAATTAAACATGCTAGGCAATAAACTGTGCTTCTATTGCTAGTGGCTTCTTTGTTCAGATCTTTATAAACTCAAACAATCACTTAAAACAAAAAAACTCAAACAGTATGTTACATAATGAAATCAAATATGTCAAAATGACATATAATAAAATCAACAATGTGGTGTGTAAATCAAGATAAACTTTCAAGTCTACCAAATATTGAGCATGTTAGTACAGTTATATGGCAATAACTTTTATCAAATACTGAGCAATATAGTTAAATAACAATAACTATCATCAAATAATAATTATTAGAGTTATATGGGAATAACTATCTTAAAATTCTGAGCAATAAAGTTAAATTGCAATAACTTTTGTCAAATAATAAGTATTGTTGTTATCTGGCAATAATTATTTCAAATACTCAGCAATATAATTCAATGACAAATTACTTTAATCAAATATTAAGCATAATGGTTAAAAGACAGCAACATTAATCATGCAGAAGCTGTTAATAAACAGTGTACAAAATGATAAAGTATGCTTCAAATCTGATGCTACAAGAGAACATGATGATGGGCTCGAAGTGAACCACTTGTCTGACATACCACACTTGCAAGTGTAGAAAACCATCCTGTGGAAGGCTCCTCACACTGGTTCACATAGTCACTGAGGAGAAAACACGATAGTTCCGTGTCGTCATACAGCCTTCTAATTTTAGTTTGGCTACACTAAAGTATGTCAGGCAATATTCAAACTGCCTGATGCACTAATGCACACACGTAAATACGCTCACACATAATCTGAATGCTTATATTATGGTATTTCTGTACATACTGAATACAATAAATCAGAATTAAGAAAGAAAGTTGCCAATACAATCAAGATTTCCAACTCATAACATGCTAATGAAACTAACACTTTCCTGAAGCAAACGAATGTTACTTGCAGCTGTCTTTCTTGTCTGTTGTCTGATGTTCTTCTAGCTTCCATTGATTTTCCCTTCTATGATGGCCTTCTTCTTCTTCCTTCTCATAACTCCACTTGTGGGTCGCTGGGATGAATTCAAGAGCTAACTATTTATTTACCAATTACAGAATACAAGATTCCCCAGTGTGGGTTGCCTTTCTATATGTATCTCCAACTGTCTGCACACAGATATCATCGATTTGACTGTTCCATTGTTGATCTACAAAACTCTATGCTCACTTTCAACTGAAGAGATGACAGTCACCGTCTACATATCATTTTGTTCTTTTGGAAATAAGACTGAGTCCTCTATTTCTTCCCAGCAGACACCAGAAATGGTTAAAAAATGTAATGGCTATTTTTGTTTTGTAAATAAGTAATCATCACATATGTTCATTGTGTTACACTTTACTCTCCGATCTGGGAGAAAATCTGCTAATTGGCAGATAGTTCACTCTTTATAATATCTTGCTCCCTGAAAGATATAAACTTAAGGTAAATAAATTTTATTTACACTTCTGAAATTCTAGTTAGTTCTTACAGTACTAAAGAATTATACATAAAATTTTAATATTTGCATAAATTACTAACTGACACAAGAAGATGGCTGAGTTACATCAAAGGACTAGAAGTGTGTGGAGATGAGTACTGAACATGTTTAACTAGACCAGACAGAACAGAGACAATTAAAACAGACTGTACTTGCAGCAAAGAGATTTGCAGGTTTAACAGGAAGAAGTACATCAGGTTCAAGTGTCCTGAGTAGAAATGAAACTTACTTGTTGAATTCTGACAGCAGCTGTGAGACAATCTGAGCATATCCCTGAGAACAAAAAGTGAAGTCAAGCTGTAACTGTGCTGAACAAGAAACCAGTAATATCTTCTTCAACATTGTTGGGTGTTAACTGGGTTGTACAGTGTTGACTGTTGTTGCAGACAATGGATGCTTGTCCTTCAGACAATTATGATATTCATACTGTGGATGCTTGTCCTTCAGACAATTATGATATTCATACTGTGCTCTGCACCTTAAATTTATGAATATATAGATTTATACTTTTGCTTTTTTTCATATTGTATAAATTCTGTCATTACCTCTACAGGTTTTCAATAAGTGACTTTATTAGTATTTTACTTTGCATTAATGATCCCCTGTATAGGAATTGTTAAGCTGTGGTGCACTGCTTAATCTTTCTTTGTAGTTCTCTAGGGCTATCCATCTTTCCCATCTTTCCATTGTCATAGACCTATTTCAGTGGGTCGTGTGTTCAATTAGTGGTCTTCTTTGCAGTTCATATTTCTTGAACTCTAACAAATGATGCTGTATATTATTTTCCTTACGACATTTAGTACATCTGCATTCTTTTATAGCAAAATATGCTACTCTACTCATTTGTTATCTTATGCAATAAGTCGCTATCAATGAATGTAAGAAAGAGAGTACTAAAATGCTATATAGAACCAGTTTTGCTGTATGGCAGCGAATCTTGGAATGTAAATGAACAAATTAGGAAGAACTTAGAAGCAACAGAGATGTGGTTTTTAAGACGAATGTTGCGAATTCCTTATACTGCCAGAGTAACTAACAACGATTGCCTGAAAGAGGCTAATGAAACTAGAACACTATATACAACAATAAGAAAGAGACAAACATCTTTCTTTGGTCATGTGATGAGAAGAGAGGCATTGGAGAACATCGTGACAACTGGAAAGATCGAGGGGAAGAGAGGCAGAGGCAGACCAAGAGAAATGATGCTGGACGGACTGAGACGGTGGCATGGAGGAATATCATCAGCAGAGTTGATCCAGAACACCAAAGACCGAGATCTGTGGAGAGCCATGAACGCCTACGCCAGCCGGCACGGCACTTGATGATGATGATGACTCATTTGTTGCCTGCCACATTCTTGTTGGAACAATATGAATGCATGTCTTCCCTTCAATCTTTGATTCCATGTTAGCATCCATTTTTTTCCACTGAAAGTTCCTGAAAATCCTCTGCATTATCACACTCGACAAACGGTGCAGAGAGCAGAACCCTGCCGCTGTCAATGCAGACGTTAACGCGCTCATCTATGAACACTCAGATAGCCCCGAAGTGCTCATCTATACAGATGGATCTGTTGTAAAGCAGCAGAGAAGTGCGTGGGCATTTACAGCCCGTTCAGCAGGCCGAACCATTCAAGAATCCAGTGCTGCCCACTCTACGACCACGAGCAGCATGACGATGGAGGTGATGGCAGTTACACAGGCTTTCATATGACTGGAATCACAGCATTATACCAACGTGTGTGTACTAAGTGATTCAATGAGCATGATTCGGAAGGTCGAAGCTGGATCTGTACGTAGACAGTGGACTGAGTTGCTGCGGAAGTCTGTTGTCCGTAAAGTCACCTTCATCTTCGTCCCGGAACATGTGGGAATTTAGGGAAATGAACAAGTTGATAAACTGGTTGGCTCTACACCCCCTGTAGATGGCCAGCCCATGGATCGTGCCGCTGTTATTAACGTCCTTAAAGATATTATATATATATGTTTGTGTCAGGTCTTAGATATGACTGAGCTACCGTATAACAGTAGACGGTACTACCTGCTTTCTGTTAGCGCCGAATGTTGGGCAGCACTTACCAAACCCGACATCCCATATTGTGCCAACGGCTTCGGGCGGAAGAGCGCAATTGGGAGGGTACAAGCCTTACCCTGGTGCGAGGAAATGCAACCTAAAGACAAAGTGTCATGGCAGGGCAGACCAGGCCCTAAGCCTTGGTTGGTGGCTGGTCTAGGATCAAAGCTCCGACAGGCGGACAATTAGAGCATTGCTTTGCTGATCCGGCAGCTTCTGCAGCTTGTCTTGTTCCAGATGTAGAGGTGTTACCTTTCCTCTGGAGTGAACTAGGCAGGCCGAGAGAGGGATCATGCTGCATAGGCAAACACATGATCTCTATATTTTAGCCCAGGCTTTGTGCTATGGAGAGGCAATAACTCCATCCCTTACAAACTATCATCTATCAAGACGGCAAGGTGCCAATGATACAAAATGATAAAGATATGTTGAGAGCAGAGGACTTTGATGTCAGTGAATCCACATCGCTGTCCAGGATGAAAGACTTGGGAGTAAGAATTGGCACGGCCAGACGCGAGAGGTACATTGGAAAAACGAGGTGCCTCGTCAACAAACACAGAACTGGCACTATTAGTCACCGGACGCTGATGCATATGCTGGGGGGAGGATCTGAGCACCTATGGATCTGTCCGGAGTGCAATGAAGATACCCCAACTGATAACTGAAAACTGATATTTTGTTCCACATTTTTTAAATTGTTGTATTAATGTATTCTTTACTCAAAGCTACATATACTTTGTTATTATTTACCCTGCCTTTCCCTCATTCTTTGTCTGCCATTTCATTTCCCTCAATTCCTATATGTGCCAATGTCCACACTATCAGCACTGAATAATCTCTGGAGCTTAAATGAAACTCTCCTGTGTTGTATCTGGTCTACAATGTGCCAGTATCCACACTACCAGCACTACACATCCTCTGGGGTTTATATGAAAGCTCTCCTCTGCTATATTTGGTCTACTACACACATCTGAATTTCTTAGAGCAAAAACTCTCAACAATTAATCTGTTAAAACTTTCAGTTTCTGGGGAGGGTTATCACACACCATTTAATACAATACCTATTTCTGCAGTAAAAACAGATATTTTATTTGTTATATTGAAATTGTTATTTTTTAAAAGACAGTATCACTATTTACACAGATGGCCGTATGTAACTATTAGCTTTATCTTCAATATTATTATTACTGGGTTGCACTCTTGTGTTATTGCTATTTGGTTGTTAATTTCTGGTTTATAAATTGCAATGAGGGGAAAGAGGTGTGTACTTTTTAAGTCTGATTTGCAACCACATGTATACAAAATTCAAGATTGTGAATCAGCCATATGCAGATGTGGACTAGCCCCGCAGACAGCAGAACACATACTCCAAGACTGCAACAAATATGACATACCCAAGCTGGTTTAGGATTGCTCACAGAGACAAAGAGTCAGCTAGTGAAACTAGAGTGCATACAGAATGAAGCCATGTGTGTGATACTGGGATGCACAAGGGAGATGCCAATAGTGTGTATGGGATACATTTTGGCTTTGCCAATGATTGCAGACAGACTCAAGGTACAGCAAGCTAAGTCATCTCTGAGTGGTCACGAACAAGGAACATCTTCTGCATGAAACCCTGGACACAGACAACGACCATAGGCTAATAAGAGGAAAATCATAGATGGCTCAGGCAGAGGTCACAGAGATGTGTGTATGAAAACATTAGGAGAGCAGAAAAATTGGTCAGAATGTCAGGAGAAATGTCAAATCTGTTCAGGGTCATAATCACACTAGATCAGGAGTGTAGGAATTGGCCAGTAGGCAGCACTGAATGGGAGGTGCAACAGGTGCAAGCCCAGACGCCTACACAGATGGCTATACACTAAGAGACAAAAGAAGTGCTTTGGAGTTCATAGTGAAGGTTAATGGATAATGTTTAGTGTAGGAGAGCCTGGCAGATGATACCACAATATTTAGTCTGAGAATGGAGGTGGAAGCAGTCACTGTAGCATTCTGCTGCCTAGAGGATAAATAGCACACACATGTTGTGATTGTAACGGAGTCACAGAGCATGCTGAGCAGGGTAAGACAAGTATGCTTTGTGCAGAGTGGCATGCTTCAATTAAAACATATAAGATAGGGGGTATTCGTTGGATCTTTTCTCCAGGGCATGCTGGTGTGTTGGGAAATAAGCAAACAGACAAGATGGCTGGATGTGCACCTCTGGTGGGGTATCGGTGCATGATAAGGCAGATGTGGTCAAGGCCCCTTGTAATCATGTGTATAGTGTAATAGAGCAGATACAGCATCATTGCCTGGAGAGAATGGTATGACAGGGAGTGGCCAGAGGATCTGGCTGACACTCAGTTCATCCCACGTGCAACTAGTACCATTAGTATTGGCACTCTACACTGGTTGTTGAAGATGAGGATGGAGCCACCTTCATTGACCATCTAGCATCATTTATCTTGGTCTGTCTCCGCTACCGCTGATATTCTAGTCATCACAACGTTCTCCAGCACCGCTCTTCTCATTACACAACCAAAGAATATTGTCTCTTTCTTGATGTTGCATACAGATATGCAGAAAACTAATTATTTTTTTCTATACAAACAAATTTAGATAGTATCCAAAAATGATGCAAAACAAATTTAATTAAATATGCATTCACAAACTAGAAAATGTAACCAACAAAAATTATTACATTAGATAAGTAATGGCAGACTAAAAATATAACACATAGAAATTCTTAAACTAAATTAGTATTGACACATTACAAAATGTAGTATATAGCAATTGTGAAACGAGATGAATATTAACACACTATGAAATTTAATGCATAAAAATGATTAAAGCAGATGAGTACAAACTACTAGTTGAAAAATAATAAAACCAGATGAGTATTTACAAACTAAAAATTTTTAATAAAAATGATAAAACTAGAGTATTTACATGCCACAAACTGTAGTAAATAAAAAAGATGAAACTAGATGAGTATTTATATTGTTTATGTTATTCTTACCGTAAGAGCAAGTTCATCATCCAGTATAGACAGCTTAACCACATATGGATTAGCAGACTGAAAATGATTGCATACAAACGCAAAGTCAATCGAAAAACTCGTAGGATGTCATTATTGGTAGACATGATTCTAGTCTGCTGGTTATTTTGTGTTGTGTTTGCTAACTAGGACAGTTGAGTAATTTGCTCTTGTAACCAATGACTGGTAATCTCTAGCCTGGTATTATCATAAAGATCTAGGTATGTGACATGTACAACCTTTTATAAACCTGATGAGATGAAATCATGGAACTATTCTTCTCTTCATATTTCATTTCTTTTTGTTAAATCCTTTTCAGAACTGTTATATGCATGAAGATTACCCCAAAAGGAAAGGCGTAGCAGGAGATTGGCATTCCTTACAGTCTATGGGAGCTCTGCAAATCAACAGAGCCAATTCATTGCTTGTGTACCTATAAAGTTCCTTGATTACACATCTCTGAAAGTGTGAACAAAGGGTGGTAGATGTCTGTATTTCTTCATTACAAACCTGTAATGTTGTAAATGAGGGATGGCATATGTTTGTGTTTCTATTAAGGTTTCTTCATTATAAATCTCTGATATTGTAAATAAGGGATGGTTGATCTCTGTGTTTCTGTTAAGGTTTTTTCATTATAAATCTCTGATGGTCGGTAGGTCAGACGGTCGGCCGTACAGTCGGTCGGTCGGTCAGTTAGTTGGTTAGTTGACAGATCATCCTCATTGCACATCGAACCATTCAGTCCATAAGTGCTCGGATCCCCTCCTCAGCAAATCCTGCAGCGTGTAGCGGCTCATGACACCAGTTTTGTTGGTTTATTAATCTTCTTTGGCTTCCTGCATAGTGTTCTTGTTTGGTCACACCTCTTTAAACTTGCTGTTCTCGCAGCCTGACCATGGTTGTAGACTCACAGTCATCGCTTGGTTCTCGGAGTCAAGATGGCGGCTGGCGGTTGTGTTGTATTGTGACCACTCCTTTTTTCGCATAGGAGATGGATATTTTCATCTCCTGTGTGTAATTTGTGCACCAGGATGTAAATCAGGAGTTTCCTCTCAAGATCTTCGCCGATGCTACGGAGTTCATGCATCTGAGCAAAGCAATCCTTGAGTGAATTTTTGCAGCACGTGTGCATCTGTGGTGTTTGGTTTTTCAACATAGCGGAACAACATTTGTGCTACATGCGGAGGGCAGTCAACCTAACAAGGCGATGGGGGTGACGGGGAGGCCATCAGCGACAAGGCAGACGAGGTGGAGCAAGGCGTTTTAGACTCAAATGTGACTGTCTGGGCCTCAAGAACACTCGTATTCTATAATGGAATTGTGCCAGCGCAAAACAACAAGGCCCTATTCTGGAAAATCTGGTATAAATCTCTGATATTGTAAATAAGGGATGGTTGATGTCTGTGTTTCTGTTAGCTGGAAAGTAATTACCTGCCTCATCAGATTCTAGACTAATTATGATATAAAGTGTATATCACAAAAATAAACATATAACGTGGGATATATCACAAAAATAAACATATCAACGTGGGATGCCCAGACCCATTCCTCACTGCCTTTCCTTCCCAAAAAACATACGGTTATTCAGCTTGTCTACTGAAAATGAATTACCTAAGACCCGTGGAGGAAATATAACCAAGCAGGGCTAATCTCAGCCAATGTACAGGTGCTGTGCTAAACCATGACCTGGTTACATCCTAATATGACTCCCTGTATATATGAAGCTCCAGTCTTGCACACGCTATCTGTAACATACAGCCCACAGAGGTGGTACTTTGGCACCAGGTTGGGAGGAAAGTCTTTGACCAACCCCACTCTGATAGATTTGCAGTGCTTTGTGGACTCAAGAGTTAAAACCCAAAATCTTCTGGAGGATTCACAAACACCAACTAGCTAGGCTTGGTCGAACCAGAGCTGCAGTCTGACAAATGTCACTTCAACCGGGGACCGAACTCAGACTGCTGGCTGGCAAGCCTGTGTCGTAGCCACTATGCTACCATGACCAAACCATAGGAGGAAATCACAGAAGTGATCATGAATACAAAGAAAATTTTCAACACAAATTCATGATGAGATCAGACTGTGGCACTGAAAATCAATAGAGAATAGTCATTGAACAGCAGAAACACTTCATGTTGGTTAACATAAACTTATTCTGCTAAGTGAATGCAAGACAGTTTTACTAGAAGGTAAAAAAAATTTAGAATCTGAAAATTTTATAAGTATCAATTACAAGATGATATTATGCGTACTTATAGTGTTAAAAAGAGATATATAATAGCAAAACAGGCCACAGTAGAAATTATCAAATGACTTGGAAGAGATATCCGACTCATTTGTGTTTTCTCTTATTTTCATCTTGTACTCATAGAACATATTACATGCAGGCACATATCAAAATGCCTAAATTATAATTCAATGACAGCACAACAAACTCAGTAAAAACACCATTTTCCATTTACAGGTAAGACCTATCAGAATCAAGTAATTGAACCATTGCAACCTTCAAAACACAAACTGGCATACACACTGCTCTCACCCATGATACATAGCCAAACACTTTCTCATTGCCCACCACACACGTCCTAGTGCCTGGGACAACCTGCTGCCAGCCACCTCCAAAAACTGTCAAATTAACCCATGGGTCCCTGAACCAACCACAGCCACCTGGTACCTTCATAATAATGGCCCTAGGCTGCTGAGAACAAACATCCCAACTGGAATCACAACTACAGCAATGGCCAGCAGCTGTATATGTTAGCAGTGCGGGCTGAAGAAGACATGATCAGATGATACTGTAAAACCCAATGGTGCTGTGGTTTAGGGCATAGTGAAACTGTGTTTCACAATTCCCCATCATACTGTTCGATATCAGCCACCAGCGATTTAGAAGCAGACCGCTTTTCATGGTATGAGCAGCCGTCCAGAAACTAACGGCAAACACTGAACTGACATTACCTAGTAAATCAAAAACAACCAATAAATGCAGGTGTTGATTGCAACAGCCTGTAAAGGTCATGCAACTAACTTTTAATAACTGTAAAATGATGCAGTTTAACCACTTGTTCTCCTGTTTCACTTTCACTCACAAAGTATGCCGTGTAAGAAGCATCATGTCGATAGCCTAAACAGTCACATTACCTCATATTTCCTGTACTGCACCAGCAAGGTCAGCAAGAGTACAGCATCCTGGCCAAGCACTGGCCGTAAGTTACGGTTTCCTAGAATCTGATCGATGATAACACGCCAAAACAAAAGTTCACAAAATCTACTTCAAATGCCTTGCAAGGGCAATTATGTTTCTCTGTATTACGCTACATACCATTTCATTTTCACATATCATTTTCTGCCACAATGTCTAGAATCTTTTCTCTTTTCTCTGTCCTCTTATCTTTTTCACATTCATCCGGCCAGTTGTGGTTGTTACAATTAATTCTACTATTTTACATGATGAAAGAATTGTGACCATTTTTTTTTTGGCGATATCTTGGCCACTTTCAGAATAACTTCATTACTTATTTTCGCTGTCATGATTTATTTAGCTTTCTTCTGTAAAACCACATTCTGGTAACTTAAACGCATGGTCTTGCCTATGTATTACAGCATTTTCAATCAGATATTGAAATTGGTTTTATGTAACACTTCAACATTCTTAATCTGATTTTCACTAAAATTCAAAGTACTATAGGTAATCAAAGAAACGGCAAAATCAAAATTGTGTTGGGTGACCTGAAAGACCAAATAGGAGCGCATAACACGGTTTTGAAGACATCACGAGGAAAAACAGACTTGAGGTAATGAATAAAAACAGAGAACTATTCACTAATGGTTGTGCAGTGAATCAATATTATTCATAAATCATCACATTCAAGTGTTTAAAAAATTCAAACAGTCAATATATTTTTTTGACAATGCATGCCAGATATTAAAAGCAGAATAAGCCAAGCAAATTTTCAAAGATGAAAAGTGACATTTCAGTGAATGTCAGAATGAGAGTATTGAAATGTTTTATCAAGGCATTGGAGAACGACGCAATGATTGGAGAGACCAACAGCAGAAGAGATAGAGCCAGACAGAAGGAGGAGGAGGAGGAGGAGGAGGAGGAGGAGGAGGAGGACGAGGAGGAGGAGGAGGTGGTGGAGGAGGAGGAGGAGGTGGTGGAGGAGGAGGAGGAGGTGGTGGTGGTGGGTGGTGGTGGTGGTGGTGGTGGTTTAATGTTTGATCATAGTAACTACTCAATGAATAATCGCTTACATGGTTTAATGTTTGATCTTAGTAACTATTCAATGAAAAAAAAAAATGAAAAAAAAACTATTCAATGAATAAACAGTTACATGGTTTAATGTTTGATCATAGTAACTATTCAATGAATAAACAGTTACATGGTTTAATGTTTGATCATAGTAACTATTCAATGAATAATCGCTTACATGGTTTGTTTAATCATAGTAATTATTCAATGAATAATCAATTACATGGTTTAATGTTTGATCATAGTAACTATTCAACGAATAATCACTTACATGGTTGAATGTTTGATCATAGTAACTATTCAATCAATAATCAGTTATATGGTTTAATGTTTGATCATAGTAACTATTCAATGAATAAACAGTTACAAGGTTTAATGTTTGATTCTAGTAACTATTCAATGAATAATCAATTACATGGTTAAATGTTTGATGACAGTAACTGTTCAATGTATGAGTTGCATGGTTTAATTTTTGATCATAGTAACTATTCAATGAATAATCAATTGCATGGTTTAATGTTTGATCATAGTAACTATTCAATGAATAATCAGTTAGATGGTTTAATTTTTGATCCTAGTAACTATTCAATGAATAATCAGTTAGATGGTTTAATTTTTGATCCTAGTAACTATTCAACTAATAATCACTTACATGGTTTAATGTTTGATCATAGTAACTATTCAACTAATAATCACTTACAAGGTTTAATGTTTGATCATAGTAACTATTCAACTAATAATCACTTACATGGTTTAATGTTTGATCATAGTAACTATTCAATGAATAATTGCTTACATGGTTTAATGTTTGATCA
The DNA here is from genome assembly GCA_963921405.1 of Cepaea hortensis. Lineage (NCBI taxonomy): Eukaryota > Metazoa > Mollusca > Gastropoda > Stylommatophora > Helicidae > Cepaea > Cepaea hortensis. The sequence goes on along the minus strand of OY992877.1, from coordinate 124,657,642 downwards.
TAGTAACTATTCAACTAATAATCACTTAAATGGTTTAATGTTTGATCATAGTAACTATTCAACTAATAATCACTTACATGGTTTAATGTTTGATCATAGTAACTATTCAATGAATAATCGCTTACATGGTTTAATGTTTGATCATAGTAACTATTCAACTAATAATCACTTACATGGTTTAATGTTTGATCATAGTAACTATTCAACTAATAATCACTTACATGGTTTAATGTTTGATCATAGTAACTATTCAACTAATAATCACTTACATGGTTTAATGTTTGATCATAGTAACTATTCAATGAATAATCGCTTACATGGTTTAATGTTTGATCATAGTAACTATTCAATTAATAATCAGTTGTTGTTTAATGTTTAATCATAGTAATTATTCAATGAATAATCAGTTACATGGTTTAATGTTTGATCATAGTAACTATTCAACGAATAATCACTTACATGGTTGAATGTTTGATCATAGTAACTATTCAATCAATAATCAGTTATATGGTTTAATGTTTGATCATAGTAACTATTCAATGAATAATCAATTACATGGTTAAATGTTTGATGACAGTAACTGTTCAATGTATGAGTTGCATGGTTTAATGTTTGATTGTAGTAATCACTCATTCAGGACTCTGACAATGTTCAATATTTAATGAGTTTGCATGGTTTAATGTTTAATCAAAGTAAGTGTTCAATACATAATGAATGAGCTGCTTGGTCACAGTAACTGTTCAACATATAATGAATGAGCTGCTTGGTCACAGTAACTGTTCAACATATAATGAATGAGCTGCTTGGTCACTGTAACTGTTCAACATATAATGAATGAGCTGCTTGGTCACAGTAACTGTTCAGCATATAATGAATGAGCTGCTTGGTCACAGTAACTGTTCAATGTAAGGTTGCTTGGTTTAGTTTTTGAGCTTAATGAATGTAAAATTTACAGTGTTGAATGGTTTTCACTCTTCAATGTAAAACTTGTTTAGTTTAGTGTTCAACATAGTCACCACTCAATACATGTAGTATTAAGTTTGAGTACTTTGTCGCATTAATTGTTCAATTTACATTGAGTTGCTGAGTATTCTATTGTGGCAAATGGAATATATACCATGAGGTGTTCTGTACTATTTGTTATGGTAGTGATTGGTAACTGAATGATAAACTGCTGACATTACTGATTCCACAGAGTATTACTCATTTCAGCTTGTTCAGTGTTATGGCAGATGTGTGACAGCGATTAATGCTTTATTCCAGTTGGTTGCATGTTACATGTTCAGTATCAGTTCATGTTAGTTTACCTGTAACAGAGACTCAAACACGCTGTTGATCAGAACATACTCCAGCATTGTGTTCTGGCTGATATTGTCTGTAGCCTGAAGTGTAGAAAACGGGTCTGTGGTAACATTGCTTCGCTTTTACATACAAGACAGTATGCACACATTTATATAGACAAGATCATAAAAATAAAAATGTGCTTACTACTGTTTATTCATTCATTCATTAGCATGTCTTTGCAGAACTTTGCTCCTATAACAACCGTCTGGAAAACTTCTCGGTCATAAGCAATATGTCCTGCCTCAGATATACCCAATTGGAGATCATCTGCCACATCATACACCCTTTGGCCTTCCTCTTCTTCTCTTTTCGGGCATATACCCCTCCATTATTGTTCTCTCCAAACTTTCATGATGTTTAAAATGACCAAAATATTTCAATTTTCTTTGTTTTATCATCTTTAGTAGCCAACCTTCTTCAATACTCAGTTCTTGTCATATAGATTCATTTGTTCTTTTCTGTATCCAAGATATTCTTAGAACCCGTCTATAATATTTATATTCAAAGGCATTTATGCGATGATCTCATCAGTAGAGACAATGGCAATGCCACCGACAAGTATAGTCACTACTCAGAGGGACAGCAATGGCAAACTACTTTCTGCAAAACTTGCCAAGAAACCTAACAATCTTACTACTGTTACATTCATAAAATGAAGGCAACTGTATAGCAGATACTTCTGAAGAAGTGTGAAATGTTGAGATTTTAAAATTGTATGTGGTGAGCAGCCAGCTCCCTTCCTCACAACTTTATCTTTACTCAACTCTAGGCCAATATTAGGTTACCAATATATAATGTGATGTGTTGGAGAAATTCTATATACATAAAGTTGTTCACTGTTATTACTTGTATACATAAAATCAGGGGATCTGGTCGACAGTCATCACTCAGAGGTAAATCAAGACGGACGTTATAATCATATTGCAACAGGCACCATTAATACTGAAACTCTTTGCTGGCTGTTGAAGATGAGGACTGAGCGCTTATGGGAATGCTCAGAGTGCAATGATGTAGGTTCTTGACTCAACTCAACAGTACATAGTTACCCACCGTTATTACTTATATACATAAGTCACCCATCGTTATTACGTATATACACCCACTGTTATTACTTATATACATAAGTCACCCACTGTTATTACTTATATACATAAGTCACCTACAGTTATTACTTATATACATAAGTCACCCACTGTTGTTACTTATATACATGTCATCTACAGTTATTACTTATATACATAAGTCACCCACTGTTGTTACTTATATACATAAGTCGCCCACTGTTATTACTTATATACATAAGTCACCCACTGTTGTTACTTATATACATAAGTCACCTACAGTTATTACTTATATACATAAGTCACCCACTGTTGTTACTTATATACATGTCATCTACAGTTATCTTATATATAAATTAGGATGTGCGTCCGTATTTATGTATCTCTGTATGTATGTATGTCCTTTATACGCTCGCGAACGGCCCATCCGATTGAGATGAAATTTTCTACACGCCTTCCTTTCAATCCAGCGCTGACAACTGTGATATTTTGTTAGTGTGAATTCGCCTGCTTACTCAGTATTATTTCATTTTTCATTTTTCATCATAATTTCATATATCTCAGGGGACCTAACTCTGTAAAAGTTATTTCAAGGGGCATAACTTTTCTGTATAACTTATAGTCATATTGTGGCATCGTTTTCAAAGATTTATAAACTCTTTGTCCATAGTTATGTACCGGCATATGAGTTATAATAAATAATGATACAATCTGTAAGGCATTTTTAAAGTTTTCATAAAAATGATGCACAATGCATAACATTGTAACTCATCTTTTTTTGCTTAAGAAGTTACTGTAGTCATGCAGGTGATTAGAAAGAGTTTTCATTAAAAATAATGGATGGTGTGTGGAAGAACGTTCTTTTAAGTTACTTTTTTTGTTGTATGAATTTAATGAAGCCGGACAGGGTCAGGCAGACAGATAGACAGACAGATAGACAGTCGGGAACAGGAACTTATATGACTACTTATATAAATTAAATGAGATACTTCACACCAGGAGCTGGCCGATGCCGGGCGGGTCAGACAGACAGACAGACAGACAGACAGATAGTCGGTAACGGGAACGGGAACTTATATGACTACTTATATGAATTAAATGAGATGCTTCCCACCAGGGACTGGGCAAAGCCGGGCAGGGTCAGGCAGACAGATAGACAGACAGACAGACAGATAGACATTCGGGAACAGGAACTTATATGACTACTTATATAAATTAAATGAGATGCTTCACACCAGGAGCTGGGCAATGCCGGGCCGGGTCAGACAGACAGACAGACAGACAGACAGACAGACAGACAGACAGACAGTCGGTAACGGGAACGAGAACTTATATGACTACTTATATGAATTAAATTAGATGCTCCCCACCAGGGTCTGGGCGAAGCCGGGCAGGGTCAGCTAGTTACTTATAAACATAAGTCACCCACTGTTGTTACTTATATACATAAGTCGCCCAGAAATAATGGATGGTGTGTGGAAGGACATTCTGTTAAGTTACTTTTTACTGTTATTACTTGTATACATAAAATCAGGGGATCTGGTCGACAGTCATCACTCAGAGGTAAATCAAGACGGACGTTATAATCATATTGCAACAGGCACCATTAATACTGAAACTCTTTGCTGGCTGTTGAAGATGAGGACTGAGCGCTTATGGGAATGCTCAGAGTGCAATGATGTAGGTTCTTGACTCAACTCAACAGTACATAGTTACCCACCGTTATTACTTATATACATAAGTCACCCATCGTTATTACGTATATACACCCACTGTTATTACTTATATACATAAGTCACCCACTGTTATTACTTATATACATAAGTCACCCACTGTTATTACTTATATACATAAGTCACCTACAGTTATTACTTATATACATAAGTCACCCACTGTTGTTACTTATATACATGTCATCTACAGTTATTACTTATATACATAAGTCACCCACTGTTGTTACTTATATACATAAGTCGCCCACTGTTATTACTTATATACATAAGTCACCCACTGTTGTTACTTATATACATAAGTCACCTACAGTTATTACTTATATACATAAGTCACCCACTGTTGTTACTTATATACATGTCATCTACAGTTATTACTTATAAACATAAGTCACCCACTGTTGTTACTTATATACATAAGTCGCCCAGAAATAATGGATGGTGTGTGGAAGGACATTCTGTTAAGTTACTTTTTTTTGTTGTATGAATTTAATGAGACGCTATCCGCCAGGAGCTGGGCGAAGCCACGCCGGGTCAGATAGATAGACAGACCCACCTTTTCGCTGCAGTTATCTACAGGCATATGCGTTATAATCCTCCTCCTCCTCTCCCCTCCTCCTACCCTCTTCCTCTTCCACTCCCCCCTCTCCATCCTCCTCCTCCCTCTTTCTCCTCCTCCTCCCTCTTCCTTCCTCCTCCCTCTTCCTCCTCCTACCTCCTCGCCCTCCTCCCTCCTCCTAATCACTCCTCTTCCTTCCTCCTCCCTTCTCCTCCTCCTCCCTCCTCCTCCTCCCCTCATCCCTCCTCCTCCCCTCATCCCTCCTCCTCCTTCCTTTTTCTCCCTCCTCCTCCTACCTCCTCCTCCTCCCCTTACTCCTCCCTCCTCCTCCCTCCTCATCCCTCCTCCTCCTCCCTCCTCATCCTCTCTCCTCCTCCTCCTCCTCCCTCCACATCCCTCCTCCTCCTCCCTCTTCCTCCTCCTCCCTCCTCCTCCTCCCCCTCCTCTCTCCTCCTCCTCCTCCTCCATCTCCCTCCTCCTCCTCCTGCGTTCTTCTCCTCCCTCCTCCTTCTCCTTCCTCCTCCTCCTCCTCTCTTCTTCCTCCTCCTCCCTACCCCTCCTCCTCCTCCCTTATCCCCCTCCTCCCTCCTCCTCTTCTCTCCTCCTCCTCTCTCCTCCTCCTCCCTCTACCTCCTTCCTCCTCCTTTCTCCCTCCTCCTCCTCTCTCCTCCTCTTAATCCCTCCTCCTCCCTCCTATTCCTCCCTACTCCTACTCCTCCCTCCTCCTCCTCTCTCCACCTATCTCTTCCTCCCTCCTCCTCCTCCCTCCTCCACCTCCCTCTTCCTCCTCCCAGCTCCTACTCCTCCTTTTCTTCTTCTGCTGCTGCTGCTGCCGCCACTCCATTTACCCAAGTTAATTGTTGGGGAAGATGTAAAGACCTTTCAAGTGCTCTTTCTAATGCTTTTTGTAAGTTGGTCTTCGTTTATCTAGGTTGTTCTAACTGCAACCAATAAATGATTAGACAGACAGACAGACAGACAGAGAGGGAGGGAGAGACAGACAGACAGACAGACAGACAGACAGACAGACAGACGGGAACGGGAACTTATATGACTACTTATATGAATTAAATTAGATGCTCCCCATCAGGGGCTGGGCGAAGCCGGGCAGGGTCAGGCAGACAGATAGACAGACAGACAGACAGATAGACAGTCGGGAACGGGAACTTATATGACTACTTATATGAATTAAATGAGATGCTCCACACCAGGAGCTGGGCGATGCCGGGCCAGGTCAGACAGACAGACAGACAGACAGATAGTCGGTAACGGGAACGAGAACTTATATGACTACTTATATGAATTAAATGAGATGCTCCCCACCAGGGACTGGGCGAAGCCGGGCCGGGTCAGCTAGTTACTTATATACATAAGTCACCCACTGTTGTTACTTATATACATAAGTCACCCACTGTTATTACTTATATACATAAGACATAAGTCACCTACAGTTATTACTTATATACATAAGTCACCCACTGTTGTTACTTATATACATAAGTCACCTACAGTTATTACTTATATACATAAGTCACCCACTGTTGTTACTTATATACATAAGTCATCTACAGTTATGACTTATATACATAAGTCACCCACTGTTGTTACTTATATACATAAGTCACCCACTGTTGTTACTTGTATACATAAGTCACCCACTGTTGTTACTTGTATACATAAGTCACCCACTGTTGTTACTTATATACATAAGTCACCCACTGTTGTTACTTGTATACATAAGTCACCCACTGTTGTTACTTGTATACATAAGTCACCCACTGTTGTTACTTATATACATAAGTCACCCACTGTTGTTACTTATATACATAAGTCACCCACTGTTGTTACTTATATACATAAGTCACCCACAGTTGTTACTTATATACATAAGTCACCCACTGTTGTTACTTATATACATAAGTCACCCACAGTTGTTACTTATATACATAAGTCACCCACAGTTGTTACTTATATACATAAGTCACCCACTGTTGTTACTTATATACGTAAGTCACCCACTGTTGTTACTTATATACGTAAGTCACCCACAGTTGTTACTTATATACATAAGTCACCCACTGTTGTTACTTATATACGTAAGTCACCCACTGTTGTTACTTATATACACAAGTCACCTACTGTTGTTACTTATATACACAAGTCACCTACTGTTGTTACTTATATACACAAGTCACCCACTGTTATTACTTATATACATAAGTCACCCACTGTTGTTACTTATATACATAAGTCACCCACTGTTATTACTTATATACATAAGTCACCTACTGTTGTTACTTATATACACAAGTCACCCACTGTTGTTACTTATATACATAAGTCACCCACTGTTGTTACTTATATACATAAGTCAAACACGGTTGTTACTTATATACATAAGTCATCTACAGTTATTACTTATATACATAAGTCATCTACATTTATTACTTATATACATAAGTCACCCACTGTTATTACTTATATACATAAGTCATCTACAGTTATTACTTATATACATAAGTCATCTACAGTTATTACTTATATACATAAGTCATCTACAGTTATTACTTATATACATAAGTCACCTACTGTTGTTACTTATATACATAAGTCACCCACTGTTATTACTTATATACATAAGTCACCCACTGTTGTTACTTATATACATAAGTCACCCACTGTTATTACTTATATACATAAGTCACCCACTGTTGTTACTTATATACATAAGTCACCCACTGTTATTACTTATATATATATAAAGTCACTCACTGTTGTTACTTATATACATAAGTCACCCACTGTTGTTACTTATATATATATATAAAGTCACCCACTGTTATTACTTATATATATATATAAAGTCACCCACTGTTATTACTTATATATATATAAAGTCACCCACTGTTATTACTTATATATATATATAAAGTCACCCACTGTTATTACTTATATATATATAAAGTCACCCACTGTTATTACTTATATATATATATATATAAAGTCACCCACTGTTATTACTTATATATATATAAAGTCACCCACTGTTATTACTTATATATACATAAAGTCACCCACTGTTATTACTTATATATATATATAAAGTCACCCACTGTTATTACTTATAAACATAAAGTCATCCAGTGTTATTACTTATATACATAAGTCACCCACTGTTATTACTTATATACACCCACTGTTATTACTTATATATATATATATATAAAGTCACCCACTGTTGTTACTTATATACATAAGTCACCCACTGTTATTACTTATATACATAAGTCACCCACTGTTATTACTTACATACATAAGTCACCCACTGTTGTTACTTTGTTGTTACCCTTCTTCGATGATGAAACCATCAACTGCCTTCCTCAAGTTCCCACCAATGAGACACTTGGTGACCTGCCAACCATAGTGGAAATAAACAAAGCCATCCAGCAACTCTCCAGCGGCAAGGCACCTGGTCCTGACTCCATCCCAGCAGAGATATACAAGGCAGGTGGGCCGGTCCTAACAGAGCAGCTTCACCAAGTCTTCACAAACATATGGATGAACGAGACCATGCCACAAGATTTTAAGGACGCGTCAATAGTCCACCTTTACAAACGTAAAGGAAACCGCCAATCCTGTGACAACCACCGAGGCATCTCCTTGCTTTCAATTGCAGGGAAGATACTCGCCAGAATTCTTCTCAATCGCCTCACTGCCCATCTCGATCAAGGTCTTCTTCCTGAGAGTCAATGTGGCTTCAGAAAAGAACGTGGAACTGTTGACATGATTTTCGCTGCAAGGCAGCTGCAAGAGAAATGTCAGGAACAGAACTGCGAAATGTTCTCCACTTTCATTGACCTTACCAAGGCTTTTGACACAGTCAGCAGAGAAGGACTGTGGAAGATTATGGCAAAATATGGCTGTCCACGAAAGTTTGTCCAAATAGTGCGGCTATTTCATGACGGCATGCAGGCAAGAGTACAGGAAAATGGTGAACTGTCTGAACCCTTTACTGTAACCAATGGAGTGAAGCAAGGATGTGTCCTGGCACCAACACTGTTCAGCCTCATGTTTTCAGCCATGTTGATGAATGCCTTCGAGAACGACAACATTGGAATAGACATCAACTACCGTATGGATGGAAAGTTATTCAATCTCAGAAGGCTGAAAGCTAAAACCAAAATTGACAGCGGCACCGTCAGAGAGCTCCTGTTTGCTGATGATTGCGCTCTATACGCCAACTCAGAGGCGGACATGCAACATAATGTTACAGCTTTCTCACATGCCTGTGCCAACTTTGGGCTCAATATCAACTTGGAGAAGACTGTAGTTATGTACCAGCCAGCTCCAGGGAATAATCACACTGTGCCGAATATCAAAGTGAATGAGCATAGACTAAGTGTTGTGGACAAATTCACCTATCTTGGCAGCACTGTGTCACAAGCTGCCACAATCGATGACGAAGTGAATGCAAGAATCTCCAAGGCCAGTGCAGCCTTTGGCAGACTGTACAAGAATGTATGGGACAGAACTGGAATAAGCCTGCAAACAAAGCTAAAAGTCTACAAAGCAGTTGTATTATCCACACTGCTATATGCTTGTGAAACCTGGACTGTATATCAGCGACACGCTAGGAAATTAAACCACTTCCACACAGTCTGCCTAAGGAAGCTACTGAAGATTAAATGGCAAGACAAGATTCCAGACACTGAAGTCCTAGAAAGAGCATCCATGCCCAGTATCCACACTCTACTGATGAAGAATCAGATTCGCTGGGCTGGTCACCTGACCCGCATGCCAGATCACAGGCTCCCTAAACGAATTTTCTACAGCGAACTGCGTTGTGGTAAACGCTCCCAAGGTGGCCAGAGGAAACGTTTTAAAGACACTCTGAAAATTTCACTGAATGCTTTTGGAATTCATCATGACACCTGGGAGGCTGCAGCCAGAGACCGAAATTCGTGGCGTGCATCATTACGCAAGGGTGCAGTCATATGTGAGGCAACCAGGACTGCAAGAGCTGTGAAGAAAAGGCAGGACAGAAAAACCACTGCAGGAAATCCTCCTCCAGAGACGTCAAGCATTCTTTGCCCACATTGTCAAAGAACATTTCGAGCCAAAATAGGCCTTATCAGCCATCTTAGAACCCACGGCTCCACACCTTCAACCCCACTGGATGAAACGAATGGTCATCATCATTCTTGATGGACAAACAACAACTGTTGTTACTTATAGACATAAGTCACCCACTGTTATTACTTATATACATAAGTCACCCACTGTTATTACTTATATACAAACAGTCACCCACTGTTATTACTTATATACAAACAGTCACCCACTGTTATTACTTATATACATAAGTCATCTACAGTTATTACTTATATACAAACAGTCACCCACTGTTGTTACTTATATATATATAAAGTCACTCACTGTTATTACTTATAAACATAAAGTCATCCAGTGTTATTACTTATATACATAAGTCATCTACAGTTATTACTTATATACATAAGTCATCTACAGTTATTACTTATATACAAACAGTCACCCACTGTTATTACTTATATACAAACAGTCACCCACTGTTATTACTTATATACATAAGTCACCCACTGTTATTACTTATATACATAAGTCACCCACTGTTGTTACTTATATACATAAGTCATCTACAGTTATTACTTATATACATAAGTCACCCACTGTTATTACTTATATATATATAAAGTCACCCACTGTTATTACTTATAAACATAAAGTCATCCAGTATTGTTACTTATATACAAACAGTCACCCACTGTTATTACTTATATACAAACAGTCACCCACTGTTATTACTTATATACAAACAGTCACCCACAGTTGTTACTTATATACATAAGTCACCCACTGTTGTTACTTATATACGTAAGTCACCCACTGTTGTTACTTATATACGTAAGTCACCCACAGTTGTTACTTATATACATAAGTCACCCACTGTTGTTACTTATATACGTAAGTCACCCACTGTTGTTACTTATATACACAAGTCACCTACTGTTGTTACTTATATACACAAGTCACCTACTGTTGTTACTTATATACACAAGTCACCCACTGTTATTACTTATATACATAAGTCACCCACTGTTGTTACTTATATACATAAGTCACCCACTGTTATTACTTATATACATAAGTCACCTACTGTTGTTACTTATATACACAAGTCACCCACTGTTGTTACTTATATACATAAGTCACCCACTGTTGTTACTTATATACATAAGTCAAACACGGTTGTTACTTATATACATAAGTCATCTACAGTTATTACTTATATACATAATTCATCTACATTTATTACTTATATACATAAGTCACCCACTGTTATTACTTATATACATAAGTCATCTACAGTTATTACTTATATACATAAGTCATCTACAGTTATTACTTATATACATAAGTCATCTACAGTTATTACTTATATACATAAGTCACCTACTGTTGTTACTTATATACATAAGTCACCCACTGTTATTACTTATATACATAAGTCACCCACTGTTGTTACTTATATACATAAGTCACCCACTGTTATTACTTATATACATAAGTCACCCACTGTTGTTACTTATATACATAAGTCACCCACTGTTATTACTTATATATATATAAAGTCACTCACTGTTGTTACTTATATACATAAGTCACCCACTGTTGTTACTTATATATATATATAAAGTCACCCACTGTTATTACTTATATATATATATAAAGTCACCCACTGTTATTACTTATATATATATAAAGTCACCCACTGTTATTACTTATATATATATATAAAGTCACCCACTGTTATTACTTATATATATATAAAGTCACCCACTGTTATTACTTATATATATATATATATAAAGTCACCCACTGTTATTACTTATATATATATAAAGTCACCCACTGTTATTACTTATATATACATAAAGTCACCCACTGTTATTACTTATATATATATAAAGTCACCCACTGTTATTACTTATAAACATAAAGTCATCCAGTGTTATTACTTATATACATAAGTCACCCACTGTTATTACTTATATACACCCACTGTTATTACTTATATATATATATATAAAGTCACCCACTGTTGTTACTTATATACATAAGTCACCCACTGTTATTACTTATATACATAAGTCACCCACTGTTATTACTTATATACATAAGTCACCCACTGTTGTTACTTATAGACATAAGTCACCCACTGTTATTACTTATATACATAAGTCACCCACTGTTATTACTTATATACAAACAGTCACCCACTGTTATTACTTATATACAAACAGTCACCCACTGTTATTACTTATATACATAAGTCATCTACAGTTATTACTTATATACAAACAGTCACCCACTGTTGTTACTTATATATATATAAAGTCACTCACTGTTATTACTTATAAACATAAAGTCATCCAGTGTTATTACTTATATACATAAGTCATCTACAGTTATTACTTATATACATAAGTCATCTACAGTTATTACTTATATACAAACAGTCACCCACTGTTATTACTTATATACAAACAGTCACCCACTGTTATTACTTATATACATAAGTCACCCACTGTTATTACTTATATACATAAGTCACCCACTGTTGTTACTTATATACATAAGTCATCTACAGTTATTACTTATATACATAAGTCACCCACTGTTATTACTTATATATATATAAAGTCACCCACTGTTATTACTTATAAACATAAAGTCATCCAGTATTGTTACTTATATACAAACAGTCACCCACTGTTATTACTTATATACAAACAGTCACCCACTGTTATTACTTATATACAAACAGTCACCCACTGTTATTACTTATATACATAAGTCACCCACTGTTATTACTTATATACATAAGTCACCCACTGTTGTTACTTATATACATAAGTCATCTACAGTTATTACTTATATACAAACAATCACCCACTGTTATTACATATATACAAACAGTCACCCACTGTTATGACTTATATATATATGTATATATATAAAGTCACCCACTGTTATTACTTATAAACATAAAGTCATCCAGTATTGTTACTTATATACACAAAGCAATCCACTGCTTTTACTTTTATAAATAAAGTCACTCACTGTCTTCTATGTTTGGTTGTCAGTAGCATTGCTAGTGTGTGCCAGGACAGCTATTTCCAAGTTGAGGAATAAAGGCTGCTTACCAAGACAGGTATCATGTAGTGTAAAGGCTAGTATTTTTTTTTAAACCATGAGCCTTGCCAAAGATTGAACACAAATCTCATAATGTGTGAGGCTGACATTCTGACCATCAGTCCCCCATTCCTTCACCCATTGTCATTATTTATATAAGGAAACAACTCACATTTACTACTCGTGTGGTGAAAATCATTTACTATTACTATTTATTTTACAGAAAACCAGCAACTTTTGCCTCTGTTATAAAGAAAATCACAACTATTACCACTCTTAAAAAGAAAGCCACCAAATATTACCATTCTTATAAAGAATACCACCAATAGTTAATTTTCATGCACAGAAAATCAATAACTATTCCCACTCTTATACAGAAAACCACCAGATATTACTATTTATACACCCAGAAAACCATCAACTATTGCTACTATTATAAAGAAAACACCAACTATTAATATAAATGATCTTCCCTTATATCTTTCGTCATCCTACAATCTATTTCTTCTTCTTCTGCGTTCATCCGGAGTTTTTTTCCGGACGTGATTGCGTTGTGCCTGTTTACAGCAGAGCAGTGTTCTTGCGCCGTTAGGCCGACACATCCGACTTCTGTGGGCATTTGTTGACCGGGTTAACCTTCCCGGCTACAATCTATTTCAGGACTACTGCACAATTGTATATAGATGGTAGAAACTGTAATATGCTGGAATCGTCCTTACAACAAGAATTAAATAATGTAGTTAACAGGAGTTATGCAAACCGTAAGCAACTTAACATGCCTAAAACAAAATCTATGTTAACAGCAACCAGGTAAAGACTTCACACTCTAAACTCACAGAGAACTCTTCAGCTTATCATTGGTAACATGCCTCTAGAAAGTGTAACTGAGCATATCATTGATAGAAAACTAACCTTTAATTCCCATGTTCACGTACTTATTAAACAAAGAGAAAAGAAAACACAACAAACTGGTTAAAATTAAACATTTCTTTGATGAAAACATAAGAAATATATTCTCTACTTCTCACATACAAACACATATTGACTACTGCTCCACAATCTGGGATGGTTGTACCAATTCAATCACAAAGCACTTTTACTCACTCCAGAAAGGGGCTTTGGGTTTAATTAATAGTAACAAGTTTACCAACAATTCAAGCCTATATAAACATCTTCAGTTACTACCACTCCGCAAATGCTTACTTTTTAATAATACCAAACAAAACACAAGATCCTATATCTACCTTTGGCCATTGTGTAAATATAATGCAAGACATAGCAACAACTAAACATACTTCATGTCCTTATACCTAGGATCAATCAATCAGGTGCTGTCTCCACAATGAAGGTTGGATGCAATGGATCTCCAACACTGTCTGTCTCTCGCCCTGACTGTACATTCTGTCAGGCTGATATTCGTCCATCTCTTGATCTTATCTTCCCACCTGTATCGCTGTCTACCTCTTGCTCACTTGCCCTCAACCTTGCCCTCCAGTATGGTTTTTATAAGAGTATCATGTCTTTTAACGTGGCCGAAATATTTCACTTGCCTCCTCTTTATTTCTTTCATCAACTCTCTCTTCATTCCAGTTTTTTCTAGAACCTCTGCGTTTGATTGTTTTTGTTTCATGTATGACATATTCGTCTGTATATCCACATTTCCAGGGCCTCTATGCAACTTTCTAGTTGCATGTTCAAACCTAGGATAGACTTATACAAAACAAGCTTTGCAGTTCAGCTGTGGAACAATCTTCCACAACAAATCAAAGACACCACCAATTCCTATACATACAATCGCAACCTATTTGAACACTATTTAAGTACAGACTATATGCCCCCTTAAAAAATAACAAATAATAATCATCTCAAAGGACAACTAGTATAATAAATATTCTTCTTCTATGGTACAATACATCTACCTCAGCTATTTATAACTGCCATGTCAAACATTAGTTTTAGTGAGTCACTTATTATTGATTATTGCGCATTTTCCATGGATTTATAATGCTTTTATTATTTCTATTGTCACTGTTGTCTAAGATTAGCTTCATAAATGATGCATGAATTAAATAATGTATGAGAGTAGAAAGACAATAAGAAAGAAAATGTCAGAAGGGCCTGCGTGCCCAATTCTTAACTCTTTGAAAACTAAGTTTGTTCGTTCATTTGTTACACTAATAAAAATAAAATAATTAACTCTTATTTTAAAAAACACAGAGTAAGAGCATTCTTGTACAGAACACAAGCAGCTATTACAGCTCATATATAGGTTCCAAATGTTGCTGTATGTAGCCGGGGGGCAGTGTTGGGGTGAGCGCCCAACATTGCTTAAATACCCCAATGGCTCATGAATACATAACCTATGCAGCAAAAGTCCAACTCCTGGCCTTCACGTGGCGGAACTGTTTCTACTAACAGGAGAAGGGGCGACGGCGAGTATCTGGCGCCGGAAAATAACCAGTGTGATCTAGATGTGTATAAACATACATGCATGTGCAGACACGTGTGTGTGTGTGTACACATCTAAACTCGAGTGAGACCACAGTCTGATCTAGCAAAGGAAAGGTGCTGAAGACAGAGGCAACCAGCCAGGAGGCGCACCACATAAATCAGGATGCCACGCAATTACGCAAAATGGAATATGTTGACTGCTGCTAAATGTTATGGTGCTCGCCCTGCTTTGGACCCCCAGGCAGGTGCAGTGCCGGGCCCTATGTCTCGAAAGGGTGCAACCCCAACTACTGGAGGTCCTTCTCAGATGTCTTGTGGAGCCAGGGGACATGAGAATAGAACAGCTGGCCATACTAAACAAAGACTTAAAATAATGCACTGGAATGCGGAGGGAGTCAGCAACAAAAAAATAGAATTAGAAAACATCCTGGACCAAGAAAAAGTAAGCATATGTTGCTTGCAAGAAACTCACCTCAACGAAAATATAGCCTTCAAAATCAGAGGCTACCAGTGTTACCGATCTGACCGAAAGGACAGGCGAAAAAGTGGGATACTTACCCTTGTAAAAAATAACATCACTGCTTCCCAAATCGAAGTCTATATGGAAGGGGCTGAGTATCAGACACTTAAACTTAAAACAGGCTATACAGACCTACATCTGATCAATTACTACTGTCCAAGTGACCGCCCACAGGCACTGGACACACTACCATTAACAGAAAAAATGATTGTGTGTGACGATTTCAACAGCCACTCGCAGAGTTTGGGCTATGATCACATGGACCAGACAGGAGAGAGACTGAAAGACTGGCAGGATGAGAATAAATTCATCTTTTTTAACAAGCCGTCCGACCCACATACTTTCTACTCGAGATCATGGCACTTTACAACTACACCTGACCTGGCTTTTCATTCACCAGACCTGGAGTGGAACATTACACAAATTGTTGGGAAACAACTTGGTGGCAGCGACCATCGGCCAGTCTTTCTAACTGTAGAAAATGAGCTTGTAAGTGAAAGCAGCACCCTCTCAAGGTGGAACTACAAGAAAGCAGACTAGGCAATGTACAAAAATCGCACCAGCATACTGGTTAGAAACCTGAACACTGAGAAAGACATAAATAAAGTAGCTGAAGAGTTTGGGAAATGCATACTACAGGCAGCACGAGAAACAGTACCAAGAGGAGCCCGTAAACAATATAAACCCTACTGGAGTAGTGAACTGGAACAGTTGCATAATGATGTGGAAGTATGTAGAAAGCAAGCAGAGGCCACACCCAGCCAAGAGTACCACAATAAATTCCAGCATGCAAAAGCCAAATTTCAAAGGGCCAAGCTGCAGGCTAGACAGAAAAGCTGGCAGGAAAAAACAGTCTCTGAACTTTGAAAGAGACACAAGGAAATTGTGGAAGCTAATAAAACAACTTAACGATGAGGGCACAGGGAGAAACTAAAAAATTGCACTACATAAAGATGGAAACATCTTAACAAGAAAGCAAGCAGCTGACCATTTTGCGGACTCATTCGCACAAGATAACAATATCCAAATTAGTCCAGAGAACAACAAGAGATTCGAGAGAAACGGCAACATACAGGACAGAAGGAAATAGTACATGAGGTTCTGGAGGCACCCATCACAATCAGCGAACTGGAGCTAGCCATATCAAAACTGAAAATGAGAAAGTCACCAGGAGCTGATGGTATCTCCAATGAAATGATCAGGAACCTAGGAACAGAGGCCAAAGCAAAGCTGTTGCAGATCTTCAATAATAGTTGGACCTTAGGCAGTGTTCCACAAGCCTGGAGAGAAGCAATCATGATACCACTCCTAAAATCAGGGAAAGATAGTTCCATTGCCTCTAGCTACAGACCAATTAGCCTCACTAGCTGTCTCTGCAAAACACTGGAGCGCATCATCAATCACAGACTGCAGTGGTACATTGAAAGTAAAAACATCCTTGTGCTACAGCAGGCTGGCTTTAGGCAGTGCTACTCTACGGAAGATCAGACAACCTACCTCTCTCAAGAAATTGAGGATGCATTCCAAGAGAAGAAGCTGGTGCTTGCGGCATAGATAGATTTGAAGAAAGCCTTTGACAAAGTCAGGAAAGAAGGTCTGATGAATAAACTGAGAAACTGCAAAGTCAATGGAAGAATGTACAAATGGGTGAAAGCATACTTGCACAACAGAAGAGCCTGAGTACAGATAGATGGACTAAAGAGCAAGAAAGTACTACTGCGTCATGGTGTTCCCCAGGGCGGAGTCTTGTCCCCCACACTTTTTCTAATCTTCATCAATGATCTCGTTGCTAATCTACCACATGGAATTAAAGCGGCAATGTACGCTGATGACGTGGTTCTATGGAGCACAAATGAACATGCATCAGTGGCCACGAGATTATTACAAAGAGCTGTAGACACATTTGTTGCATGGGCAAATAGATGGTGTGTCAGCATAAAAACTGACAAGTGCAGCACCACCCTATTTACCCTCTCTCCAAAACAAAAGGCAGGGACCATCCAGATAAATGGAACACCCCTAAGAGAAGATAAAGAACCAACATACGTGGAGTAACATTTGATGGCAGGCTGACATGGAGAAAGCACATCAACAAAGCAGTAGCAAAAGCCAGAAGGAAAATAGCCATCCTGAGAAAGCTAAGTGGAACCACATGGGGAGCCAGTGGGAAAATACTTAGCAAAGTTTATCAACAGAGCATACGACCACACCTGGAATACGGGTCAACTGTGTGGTGTTCGGCATCAAAAACCACACTACAAGAGCTGGACAAAGTGCAAAATCAAGCACTTAGAGTCACCACAGGAGGGATGAGATCAACCCCTATAGTGGAAATGGAGAAGATGGGGAGGACACAAGCACTGAGTGAGCGCAGAGATATGAAAACGCTAATACAAGCAGAAAAGTTCCTCAGCTTGCCAGGCCCCCTATGAAGAACAGATTTAAAAACCTAGCTATGGGGCGGTTGAAAAGAAGTAGTTTTATCCACCAGGCCAAACGACTCTGCAGAGAAACCACCGATCTGCCCACAGTTGGTATCTCCCTAACAACTATTCCAGAGCGAACTCCATGGATAGAGGAGCATAGACTATCATTACAAATCCAGACAAAAGTGAGAGGAATATTTGACAAGGAAGAACAGAACAGTGTGCAGCGCAGAACAGCCACTCTCAGCTTCCTTGATGAAGAATACCTATAGGACCTCTGGATCCGAGTCTACACAGGTCAGCACAAAATGCTGTTCGAAATGGAGGAGCGGGAGTGTACATAGAATACCCAAATAGTACTAGGGACACAGCTAGAGTACCGACAGGAAAGTACTGCCATAACTACGATGCTGAAATTGAGGCAATCAAGATAGCAACAGAGAAATTACTAAATACCAGCAATGGTACACAACCTGTGGTGCTATTGACAGATGCAAAATCAGTACTCGAGGCGCTCCTGTCTGGGAAATTGCCAGTACTAAGGACACTACTTTCTGAACTTAGCAGTCAGCATAAGGTCACCATACAGTGGATACCATCCCACTGTGGAGTACCCGGAAACGACAGAGCTGATCAATTGGCTAAGGAAGGAGCCAAAGAAGAACAGCCTGATGTGCCCGTTACATACCACCAAAAGAAAAGAATGATCAAATCAGTCAGAAAGCCACCAAAACCTGCTCAAGATGACTACCACGTTATAGATAGACCAGAACAAGTCATTATTCTGCGCCTCAGAACAGGGCACAATAGATTACACAACCACATGTATACAAAATTCAAGATTGGTGAAACAGCCATGTCGCAGACAGCAGAGCACATACTCCAAGACTGCCCAAAATATAACATATCTAGGCAAACCTTCTGGCCTAGAGAGACGACAGTGGAAGATAAACTATATGGACCACTGTGTGAACTGAAAAAGACAGTTCAATTCATACAAGAGACAGCATTGCAGTTATAGACATATTTCAAGCGAACGAAAGAAGAAGAAGAAACTCATATATAGAAGACCACGTTCTGATACTATTCATATATATAAAACCAATATTACCATTCTTATAAAGGAAACTAATAAATAACAGCTCTTATACATCTCGAAAAGTCACATCCACAGTGACTATTACTATGCTACCTTGTCATAATGGAGAATCATTAGTATGTATAATGTTCTAGATTGGAGAAAATAGACAAAACAGTCACGATTTTTGTGGCATATTATGAGAACAATTAAACTTCAAAACTAAGCAACACTTGGTAAACCTGAAGGGAAAATAGCAAAAGGAAGACAAACAAATCGATGCAAAGACAATGACTAGGCTCCTGGGACAAGAATACAGAGCAAATCCGAGACTCTGGTGAATGCATGAGATGGCAAACTATGATTACCCATACTTATCAGTAAGGCACAGAATGATGATGATGATGACTGTCGAGTCATAAACAGATAACTGTCATTACTTTAAGAGAAGAGAACCACAAGTACTGACCGTCACAAGGACAAGCATAAACTTCAGGGCTAACTTCTTCAAGCCTGTAGGACAATCTCCAGTCAGGAACATGTTGATGCTCTCTATTAAGGACTGATGATAATAAAAGCACTTATTATTAGAAAGTATCCAAGTGTAACATTGTTACAGATTATAAATACAAATGCTAGCAAACATATTGCATTTACATTGGCACCTTTCCGTCTTGACAGACGATAGTTTGGTGCACTGTGCTTCAAAAAGGCTTAATAACTACGATCCATGGCGGTGGCGAGTGTGGCTGGTAAGGCCAATTCTTGCTGCAAATGTTTGCCCACAGTAGGTGCATGTGAAAACATGGTCATTTCCACCATTTTGCACCATCTTACGTCTCTCACGCTCTGTGTGTGCTTTATCTGCAATCATTTTCTCCTTTGTCTTTATTCCATTTCTGATAGTTGCCCTCCATGTAACACGTTCAGCGGCGACGTGCTCCCAATGTGCATTATCAATGCCTGTATCAATCATGTCCCGCTTACACACATCTTTGTATCGTAGTAGAGGCCGACCCTGAGATCTCCCACCCGTCTGTAATTCACCAAAAAAGATGTCCTTTGGTATTCTACCATCATCCATCCTCCTAACATATCCTATCCATCTAAGTCTACAAAGACTGAGCATGGAATACACCGTCACACAACCTGATCTTTCCAATACTTCATTCAGTATTTGTGATTTTGTCTTGCCACTTAATACCAAGTATTCTTCGCAGACACCGCATATGAAAGCTGTTTAAACATTTCTCTTGGCGTGAGTAAGTTGTCCAGGTTTCACTGCCATAAAGAAGAGTACTAAGGACACAGGCTTGGTAGACGAGGACTTTTGTTTTGGCAGTAAGCTTCCTGTTCTCCCAGACTCTTTTTGCTAACATGTTCATTGTTGTTGCTGCCTTGCCAATCCTGATGTTGATTTCCTGATTGAGGGATAATTTGCTATTTACCTCTGATCGAGATATGTAAAATGGTCTACTATCTCCAGTTCGGCGTCGTCAATAAAGATTGATGGTACACCATGTGCACCTTGTGACATAATCTGCGTCTTCTTTTTGTTAATTGTTAAACCAAATTCAGAACAAGCATTGGAGAATGCAGATAGTAGATGTTGTAATTCTTCCTCAGAGTGGGTCGTAATCGCAGCATCATCCGCAAAAAGCAACTCTCTGATTAGTACCCTCCTAATTTTGGTCTTGGCCTTCAATCTCTGAGCATTATAGAGGCCACCATCTGAGCGTGAGTGAATGTATATACCGTCATCCTGATCACGAAAGGCATATTGCATTTATTAATTATAGAAACAAGTAAAGATCCCCAATTTATGCCATGAGGCATATTGGTAATAAGGTGCTTGCACCATATTTTACCAATCAGCACTTGGTGAGTCTTGTGATTTATTATTATATTTATATACTTGCCATTCAATTTGCTGGTACCTATTTCAGGCTGGGTTGACCTGGCAGCGCGGGTCAATGAACAAAATATCCGCCACGAAAATGATTTGAACACATGACTCAAGCGACATGTATCTTATAAAACTACTATTTATACTGACAATAAATATCTAGAACATATAAAGCTAATACTTCCACGGACAATAAATACATTTATACACATAAAAGTATTTGCATTCCACTGAATGAAAATTAAGCATATTTCATCACTAACAATGTCTTTTGTGTCCAATGTTCTCCATTGTTTTCCTCACATCAGTCTCATTACCTCCTAGACACCCTGCCATCCTCTACTTCTTTGACTTTATTAAACAGATTAGTTAACAGTTACATGTTTTTTGCCTGCCAAACTTTGATTTTGTTAAACAGATTAGCTATATACAAAACTATGATTATATTAAACAGATTAGTTATCAGTGGCATGTTTTTACCTACAAAACTCTGACTGTATTAAACAGATTAGTTAGCAGTGGCATGTTTTTACCTACAAAAATTTGACTTTGCTGAACAGATTAGTTTACAGTAACAGGTTTTTAACTGGAAATAAAGCTTTGTGCAAGCTTTATTACCCACAATTCACAAGGCTAACATATATCTAACTGACCTGCATGACAGACTCGGCAGAATCAAATCCTATCAGTAGATTTATGACGTCAAAGCCGTAATTTCCTTGGCTCTTTCTAAATATGCCTCGCACCATCGCACATAATGTCTGTAAAAAGAAACAAGTGCCGGAAATTATCTGTTATTTGTCTAAGATATCAAACAGATGTCTAGTATCTTATGTAATAAGTCACTTTCATTGAATGTCAGAAAGAGACTGCTGAAATGGTACATGAAACCTGTTCTGCTGTATAGCAGGGAATCTTGGAATGTGAATGAACAAACTGAAATGATCTCAGAGTAAAGGTGTCGTGTCTTCCTTTAAAGTGTCGTCCCTGGAGTGAGGGGAGTCAACAC
Organism: Cepaea hortensis; assembly: GCA_963921405.1. NCBI lineage: Eukaryota > Metazoa > Mollusca > Gastropoda > Stylommatophora > Helicidae > Cepaea > Cepaea hortensis. Next base: position 124,635,323 of record OY992877.1, on the reverse strand, counting down.
CCACATTATAATTTTTTGTCCCTATCAATATCCTGGAGAATCCACCAGCTTCCGTCCAACACACTCCTTCAGTTCATGGACACCTTTTCCTCTCTCTCTCCCTGTCATACTATGCTCCCTCTCATTCTTCCCCACGCAACATATTCAACAACTCTTGCTTCTAAAAATTAATAAAGATTAATTTATTAAAAGAAAAGTGTAATGTACGTGAGACGTGTATGCGAAGAAAATGTGTGATGTGTTCTATAATATGTGTAGGATCGGACCCTCAGATAATAGCATAGTCAGTTCATCCTTGCAAGGACACACCACAGCACGTTAAGTCAGAACAAGTCCATCTCACCCGGTACTGTATCTCTCCTGCCGGACACCGACTGTCATCTGTAGCTACCTGGTAATCCATCTTCCTGATCATCCGAAATAGATACTGTTTGTAAATTACAGCTGATCATGGACCGGTTGCACACTACACATAAGTTCCTATCGTTCCTAAAGAATGCACAAATCCTTTGTAGTGAGTATTTAGGTATCACTGTTATTGTTAATATACTTGATCCTAACTAGTGTCTATCTAGTTTCAAGTATCATGTCTTTTTTACTATTTCACTAGAATATATCACACCATGTGACTATTATATTTTAATGTTCTTGTTTAGGTACCACTGTTCTTATGCTGTGTGTTGCATCAACAATCATCACCCATCTTAGGTGAACCATCTTCCTTCCAGCGTTATTTAATTTCCATAAGAAACATGTTACTGTTCAACTGAGGTTCTTTCAAATTGGTGTGGAACCTTTTCTAAAACAGTGTTGAGCTTCCTCGTAACTGGTAGGGAACCTGTGAGAGAAACAACACATCTGGTGATAGTACTAGTCACTGATCCTACCGGCTGAGTGTAAGCCTATTGCCGTGCTCAGTTATTTTACAGCTAACTAAACTCTGTCATAGAGCATATTAGCTCCTCACCTACGTCCGAATCAGGAGATGACAAGGAAAGACCCATAAACAGAGTGCAAAACTTCAGTGGGCAAACCACTGAAAGAGCTCCCATTGGACACTTTCCCCATCTCCCAACCCATCTTAAATCTCTCCAAATATCACCCCGCTATCCTATTCATCCTAGCAGAGCCAATTATCACTTCACTACTCTAACTAGTTTTCCACTACAGTGCTAATCATCACACTCTAGTTTTAACAAGGTTACTGCCTATATTAATTAGAACTAATTAGATAATATGTTCTACCTTATACGGCACTGCAGTTTACTCAATCACATCTAAGTTTGCCATGACAGGCACGTGTAAAATAGATCTAATTAATCCCGCACACGTTAGATGTTCTTAACTCCCTAACTGCCGTGCCAAAGCACGTCTACCTAGATCAACGGTTCGAGTTACACTAGTTGTCCCCAAATCGGGTTTTTGGCAAACGCCTAAAATTGGTCACGTGACGTTATCCTTTATGTCCACACAGGTGTTATTTTGGGCAGATCAGCCCTTGTCAGGAATCTATCTTCCCTGGCTCAATCAATGTCAGATTCGTCCTCCCATGTTTTGACATCCACAACAAGCTAGCGAGTTACTGTATGGTCCCAATAACAGTTTTTAATAACAAGCCGCCAATCTTCTGTCGAGTGGTGACAATCACAGCCGCCATTTCGCTTGATGTCCGGAACTCTAAATGACAAACGGACTGTTTTCTCCCGAGCTGGGCACTTCCACTTGAACCCGACCTGTTTATGAACTGTCAAAGTGGTGTATAGATTCATCTCACTCACCACCGAATGTTCCTATTTAGCTCACCAGATATAAACACGTGCAGATGCAACCCAGACTGTTTTTACTGTATTTGTTGAAACAACCTGTGGCCTCGAACATGTCGTTAATCCGAACGCCTTTTATTGTCATCACTGGTTACTCACGGTGTTTTTCGTGACAAAAGGAGATGTGGTTTCTGAGAAGAATGTTGCAAACAACTTGGACTAACCTTACAGTAACCAACACAATAGTCTGGAAGAGGCTAATGAAAGTAAATCATATGCAACTATAAAAAATAGACAAACAATATCCGTTGGTCACTCAATGAGAAGACGCATTGGAAGAAATTGTGACAAGTGGACATGATAAAAATGGCAGGTAAGTGTGCTAGCCACTGTGCTACGTCAGTTCCCACATAATAGAGATGATCCTTGAAATCAATCAATAAAACCATGGCTTGGAGGGAACAGTGCTGCAGGGAGTGACGAGAAGATCTGGCTAACACTCAAAACTCTGATAAAAGGCCAGACGGACTCTGATGAAAGGCCAGATGGACTCTGATGAAAGGCCAGACAGACTCTGATGAAAGGCCAGATGGACTCTGATGAAAGGCCAGACGGACTCTGATGAAAGGCCAGACGGACTCTGATGAAAGGCCAGACGGACTCTGATGAAAGGCCAGACGGACTTTGATGAAAGGCCAGACGGACTCATAATCAGACTGCAATTGGTACCATTAGTATTGGGACTCTTTGCTGGCTGCTGCAGATGAGGACAAAGCATGTATGGGAATGTCCCAAGTACTGTGACATTGGTTTGATTGATTGATTGATTGATTTAGGAATCGACATCACAGCATTCGGGGCATTCCCATAAGTGCTCCGTCCCCATCCTCAGCAGCCAGCGAAGAGTTCCAACACTAATAGTACCAGTAGCAATCTGATTATAAGTCCGTCTCGCCTTTCCTCTGAGTGTTGAGCGTCGGCCAGATCCCCTCGTCACTCCTCACTGTCTCATTCTTGCCAGACCATGGTAATCCATTTGCTCCTCTGAGGTGTGCACGTGCTCCCACAAGGCCGCAACCACATCTGCCTTGTCATGTATCAATACTCCACCAAGTTCTGCAGAGCCAGCCAATTTGTCCGCCTGTTCATTTCCCAGCACACCGGCATGTCCCGGAGAAAAGATCCAGGCGATGCTTGTCACCCGTGACCTCCGAAGCGAAGCAAGCCACTCCGCACGAGGCCTGCCTGTCCTCACCCTCGTCAGCATGCTTTCTGAGTCAGTTACAATCACGATGTGTGTGTGTGTAGTATTCTCCATCCAGTGGAGAGCCGCATTGACTGCCTCCACCTCCATTCTTAAGCTGGATGTTGTGGTATCATATGCCAGGCTCTCCTGCCCCAAACATCGACCATTAGCTTTGGCTATGAACCCCCAGCCACTTCTCTCACCTCTTGACACCGAACCATCTGTGTAGATAATCACATCACCCGAGTGAGCATTGTCCTGAATTAGTTGCTGGATTTCCACTTCCGTGGCCCCTGCTGGCCACTCCCTGCACTCCCGGCTTAATGTGATTATAACTCTGCACAAGTCTGACTGTTCCGCTGGCACTCTGACCCACTCCTCTCCACGCCTAATGTTCTCCAAGGGGCACACCTGTCTGATCTTATCCTCCGCCTGAGCCATCCATGATTTCCCTCTTATCAGTCGCTGACCCTTAACTGCGTCCAGTGCCTCATGCAGTGGGTGGTCTGTGTCTGCAGCTACTCTGAGGTATGCCTTCGCCTGCATCACCTTGAGCCTACCAGCAACAGTCGGCAGACCAAGGATGTAAGGCATACACACTACTGGGGTGTCTCTAGTGCATCCCAGAATGACCCGCATAGCTTCGTTCTGTATGCGCTCTAACTTCACCAGCTGACTCTCTGAGACAGTGAGCAGACCTAATCCATAAGTGCTGGTATAGTGTGAAAAGCATTCTCTGCTCTGTGTCCATGGCAGCCATAGTTTTAAGTGCCCTGAGTCCCTTTTGAGATCTTGTCACAACCGTCTCCACGTGGTCCTTGAAGGATAGGCTCCTGTCAAATGTGATCCCCAGATACTTCAGTTTGTTCTCTGTGCTGACATTTCTACCATCTATCGCGAGGCTTGGGACATCAACTCTTACAATCCTGTTGTCCAGAGAGCACCACAAAAAAGCCGCCTTTTCCGGGTGGATGACAGCACTCATTTCTGTGCACCAGTCAATCACTTTATCTACTGTCGCCTGTAACTCCTGGGCTGTTTGCTCCCTATCTCTCCCCTGCCTATATGCAAGAATATCATCTGCAAATGTTAGTATTCTTCCAACCCCTGGTGCTTCTAGGTTTGCAATCTTGCTCGTATAAACATTAAACAGCACCGGTGAGACTGCAGATTCCTGTGGCAGTCCCGGGGTTAACATATGTGGCTCTGAGGTCCATGCACCCAGACGGAGAGCAACCCGACTGTGACACTGGTTCTTGACTTAACTCATCAATCGATTAATACATATATAGTAGATGTGAAGATCTGTTGCTTTACACCCTACAGTGGTATCTACTATGCAATAACAAGCATTTTACACTTTCTGACAACAGAATTCTTTAACACATGAAATAAAGATTCAATATGGTACACATTACAGGACATATTAACAGAATCAAAGTTGTCTACAAACACTTCAACTAACATGCATGTCTCATTAAAAGATTAATATATACTTACAAGCAATGCATTAATTTTTCTAATATTGTTGTCTTCCTTAAGTGCTTGTGTTGCACGATAAAACAGGAGATTGAAGTTGTCCTGAAAGAATGTTGCAATTTGGAAACAAGTTAAAACAAGTCATCGCTGACCACCATTACAACCCCACAATAACCTTAAAATAAAAACAAAACAATCTAATAAACATAACACATCTACAGGACTAGCTTGTTAAAAACACAACAATCTACTATATATAATATATCTACAGGACTAACTTGTTAAAAATAACACAACAATCTAGTATACACAAGACATCTACAGGACAAACTTTTTTTTAAAAACACAACAATCTACTCCATTGGCACCTTTCCGTCTTGACAGACGATAGTTTGGTACATTGTGCTTCAAAAAGGCTTAATAACTTCATATGGTAATAACTACGATCCATGGCGGTGGCGAGTGTGGCTGGTAAGGCCAATTCTTGCTGCAAATGTTTGCCCACAGTAGGTGCATGTGAAAACATGGTCATTTCCACCATTTTGCACCATCTTACGTCTCTCACGCTCTGTGTGTGCTTTATCTGCAATCATTTTCTCCTTTGTCTTTATTCCATTTCTGATAGTTGCCCTCCATGCAACACGTTCAGCGGCGACGTGCTCCCATTGTGCATTATCAATGCCTGTATCAATCATGTCCCGCTTACACACATCTTTGTATCGTAGTAGAGGCCGACCCTGAGATCTCCTACCCGTCTGTAATTCACCAAAAAAGATGTCCGTTGGTATTCTACCATCATCCATCCTCCTAACGTGTCCTATCCATCTAAGTCTACGAAGACTGAGCATGGAATACACCGTCACACAACCTGATCTTTCCAATACTTCAGTATTTGTGATTTTGTCTTGCCATTTAATACCAAGTATTCTTCGCAGACACCGCATATGAAAGCTGTTTAAACGTTTCTCTTGGCGTGAGTAAGTTTTCCAGGTTTCACTGCCATAAAGAAGAGTACTAAGGACACAGGCTTGGTAGATGAGGACTTTTGTTTTGGCAGTAAGCTTCCTGTTCTCCCAGACTCTTTTTGCTAACATGTTCATTGTTGTTGCTGCCTTGCCAATCCTGATGTTGATTTCCTGATCGAGGGATAATTTGCTATTTACCTCTGATCCTAGATATGTAAAATGGTCTACTATCTCCAGTTCGGCGCCATCAATAAAGATTGATGGTACACCATGTGCACCTTGTGACATAATCTGTGTCTTCTTTTTGTTAATTGTTAAACCAAATTCAGAACAAGCATTGGAGAATGCAGATAGTAGATGTTGTAATTCTTCCTCAGAGTGGGTCGTAATCGCAGCATCATCCGCAAAAAGCAACTCTCTGACTAGTACCCTGCTAATTTTGGTCTTGGCCTTCAATCTCTGAGCATTATAGAGGCCACCATCTGAGCGTGAGTGAATGTATATACCGTCATTCTGATCACGAAAGGCATATTTCAGTAGAAGTGAAAAGTATATCCCAAAGAGGGTGGGGGCTAGTACACAACCTTGCTTAACTCCACTCTTGATTTCAAACTCTTCTGAAGTTGAGCCATCAAACTTGATTATACCCTACATGTCTGTGTGGAACGATTCCACAATGGACAGAAGAGTTGGTGGACAGCCAATCTTCTTTAGTGCTTTGAACAGACCCTCACGACTGACCAAATCGAATGCCTTTGTGAGGTCGATGAAGGCAATAAACAGTGGCTGATTTTGTTCCCGGCATTTTTCTTGCATCTGTCGCAATGAGAATATCATATCAATGGTAGACCGGTTTTGACGGAAGCCGCACTGTGATTCGGGGTAGACTTGATCTCCCAGGACTTGAAGTCTGCGCAGGACAATTCTGGCAAATACTTTCCCAACAATACACAGAAGTGAGATACCCCTATAGTTGTTGCAGTCGCTCCGATCTCCCTTGTTCTTGTACAGCGTTATGATGTTTGAATCTTTGAAATCCTGTGGGACTTGTCCTTCTCGCCAGCATAGCTCTATTAGCTGGTGGATCTGTAGAGCGAGGGTGTCTTGCCCACTCCTGATTACCTCTATTGGAATCCCATCCTTACCTGGAGCCTTGCCAGATGCAAGTTCATTTATAGCACACTTAACTTCTGTTATGGTGGGAAGTGTGTCCAGGTGGTCAAGAGTTGGCAGGGCCTCTATGGCGTTGAGGGCATCATCCGCTAGCTTGGTCTCACTTGAGTAAAGCTCTAAATAGTGCTCGACCCATCTATCCATCTGCTGTTTCTTATCAGTGATTTCTCCAGTCAAGGTTTTCAGCGGTGCACTTCTTTTGATCGTTGGACCACAGGCTTTCTTTATCCCTTCATACATGCTTCTGATGTTTCCCTTATCACTTGCGATTTGAATGGACTCACATAACTTGATCCAATAGTCATTCGCACACTGCCTGGCAGCCTTTTGTACATCCTTCTTCGCTTGCTTCAGCTCACTCAGAGTGTTACGCGTTGGTCTTTCCTTGTTTCTTGTTTCTTGTTTCTCTTTTTATCAATCAAGGGCTGCAGTATCTGGCTTTTTGCCGCAAACCAGTCCTGCCTCTTATGATCCACAGTGCCGTAAACCTCTACCGCTGTTTTATAAATAGTTTCCTTAAGTTTACTCCATTTATCATTTACTATACAATTTTCTGATGTATCATTGAAAGCGTCCTCAAGTTGCTGTTGAAATTCAAAGCACTTTCCAGGATCGTGAGTGTTAATAATATTAATCCTGGGGCTAGACTTGTGTTTAGCTGTGTAGATTCTCTTTGGTCTCAGTCTAACCCTTGCAACAACCAAAGAATGATCTGTATCACAGTCAGCACTGTGGTAACTTCGAGTTAATGATGTATGGTTCAGATGTTGTCTCCGTGTGATAATGAAGTCCAGCTGATGCCAATGGCCGGATCTTGGATGTTTCCATGTGACCTTATGCATCTCTTTTGTTTTAAAAAAGGAGTTTGTAATACATAGGTCATTTCTAGTGCAATGCTCCAGCAGCCTTTGCCCATTATCATTCATGCGACCGATGTTGTATTTTCCAAGGCACACTGGCCATGAACCCGAGTCCTTGCCCACACGGGCATTGAAATCACCGAGCATATAAATGTAGTCGGATTTTGGAACTGCCTTGATCGCAGAGTCTAGCTGCTCATAGAACGTATCCTTCACATCATCAGAGGAAGTGAGTGTCGGTGCATATGCAGTGAGAATGGTGGCAAATCCACAAGAGGTTGCCAAGCGCAGTGATAATAATCTTTCATTACCTCCAGCTGGGATATCAATCATTCCCAGTAGCGAATTCTTCACTGCAAAGCCCACACCGTGTTGCCTTTTTTCTGCCTGCCCTCTTCCCTTCCCAAAAAAGGTGTAATTGTTTTCCCTGAGTGACCCTTCCTCAGCGAGGCGAGTCTCCTGCAGGCCAGCAATATCAATGTTAAGACGATTGAGTTCAGCATCAATCACAGTCGTTTTTCTCACATCGTCAATATTTGTCAAGTCAGTGGAAAATCCTGGACACATGGTTCTCACGTTCCAGGTTGCAAGCCGTAGCTTGAGGTTTCTATTATTCTTTTTATTAGTACCTGGTGCATTGGTTTTACAGCCTGCGATTCAGATTTTGTCCTAGCCCCAAGCACCCATTGAAGCAGGCAGGCTGTGGCGGATCAGCACCCAATTGGCCGGGGGCTGCCCAGCTTGAGGCGGGCGGTAGCTGATCAGTGACACCTGTAGGTGTCTCCCACCGTCAGAGGCAACGCGTGACGCCCCATGTCTACGCCAACTGACAAGGACTTATAACCCGTAACAGTTGCCTCTCGCTTTGATTCCGAGACCGGTTAAGACCAGGGATGGAGTTATTGCCTCTCCATAGCACAAAGCCTGGGCTAAAATAAAGAAACCAAGTGTTGCCCATGCAGCATGATCCCTCTCTCGGCCTGCCTAGTTCACTCCAGAGGAAAGTTAACACCTATACATCTGGGACAAGACAAGCTGCAGAAGCTGCCGGATCAGCAAAGCAATGCTCTAACTGTCCGCCTGTCGGAGCTTCGATCCTAGACCAGCTGCCAACCAAGGCTTAGGGCCTGGTCTGCCCTGCCATGACTTATTTTGTCTTTGGGTTGCATTTCCTCGCACCAGGATAAGGCTAGTATCCTCCCAATTGCGCTCTTCCGCCCGAAGCCGTTGGCACAATGTGGGGTGTCGGGTTTGGTAAGCGCCGCCCAACATTTGGCGCTGACAGAAAGCAGGTAGTACCATCTACTGTCATACGGTAGCTCAGTCATATCTGACTAAGACCTGACTTACAACAACAACAATCTACTATATATAACATATCAACAGGACTAACTTGTTAAAAATAACACAACAATCTAGTATACACAACACACCTACAGGACAAACTTTTAAAAAAAAAACACAACAATCTATTATACACAACACATCCACGGGACTAACTTGTTAAAAACACAGCTGAATAATGAAGATACAACAAAAGGACAACTTACCTTGAGATCAAGGAGACCCTCCCCACTCAGTTTGTCTATTTCACTCTCAATAAACTGTGTGTTAACCTAAACATCAGAACAAATACATAATTTTTTAAACAACAAGTAGGTTGGTCTCACAATATCACATTCAGTGGAATGATCATCATAATGGGTGATTTCAACGCAAAAATAGGACAGCAAGGCGATGGATGCAGTGTAGGCAACCATGGTTTGGGAGAGAGAAATGAAAGAGGATACAGACTTGTAGAATGGGCAAAAGAACAAGAAATGGTTGTAGGAAACACCTGGTTTAAACAGCATCCTAGAAGATTATGGACATGGAGGAGTCCAGACAGCAGGATTAAAAACCAGATAGATTACATCCTGATTAGCAAAAGGTTTCGAAATGCGTTAACAGTCGTAAAAACAGTTCCAAATGCAGACTGTTACAGTGATCACAGATTAATTACAGGCACATTGAGGGTAAAGTTAAAGAAAGTCAAGTATACAGCAGGAAACCCTAAATATGACTGGTGCAAATTGAAAACTGACAAAGAAATACAAGATAATTTTAACATAGAAGTAAAGAAAAAATTTGATATATTGTCTGATCTAGAGATCCTGTTTCAAGATGTAGATGATCAATGGGAAACGATGAAGAATTCAATCAGTTGCGCAGCAGAAAAAACTATTCCAAAAGTAAAGAAAGTGGGCCGTAAGACATGGATGACTGAAGAAATTTTACAACTAATGGAAACAAGAAGACAGAACAAAAATAATCCTGCCAAATATGAAGAAATTCACAGAAAAGTGAGAACCTTATGTAAGGAGGCAAAAGAAACATGGCTTGAGAAAAATTGCAAAGAAATTGAAAAACAACACAACAGTAACAATGCGAACCTAATGCAAAAAAGAATTCAGGAGCTTACTAATCAAAGAGCACGTACATCAGCAGGCTGCCTAAAGACAAAAGATGGAAGAGTCATAATAGAAAAAGATCAGATATTACATGAATGGTCAGATTACGTGAAAAACCTGTATGACGACAACAGAGACGAACAGTATGATGTTCAAAATAATAATGAAGGACCAGCAATTTTGAAGATGGAGGTTCAGAATGCTCTTAACCATATGAAATCTGGCAAGACCCCCGGTTCAGACAGCGTCACAACAGAAATGATTAATGCTTTAGAAGAATATGGAATAGATCAAGTTACCAGTCTGCTTAATACAATATATGATACTGGAAATATACCTCAGGAGTTATGTAATTCTGTATTTATTGCAATCCCAAAGAAATCAGGAGCCTTGGAATGTGATCAACATCGAACAATTAGTATAATGAGTCACATCACGAAGATTTTGCTAAGAATTATCATGCAAAGAGTTAGGAGGAAAATACAACCTGAAATAGGAGAAGAACAATGTGGGTTTGTGGAAGGCAAGGGTACAGTAAATGCTGTGTATATACTGAGAAACATAATCGAACGTTCTATAGAAGTAAACAAAGATCTACACCTTTGCTTTATTGACTACACAAAGGCTTTTGATAAAGTGAGACATGTCAACATGATAAGGATGCTTGAAGATCTACAAATTGATGGAAAAGATCTTAGACTTGTAAAAAACATATATTGGAAACAACAAGCTGCCATAAGAGTTGATAATGAAGTAAGCCAATATCAGCCTATTAAAAGGGGTGTGAGACAGGGATGTGTAATGTCTCCAGATCTGTTTTCCCTGTACAGTGAAAGTATTTTCAGAAATATTGAAGATATGGAAGGAATCAACATTGGGGGACGATGCATCAATAACATTAGATATGCAGATGATACAGTCTTGATTGCAGACAATGAACAGGACCTGCAAAATTTAGTAGATGCGATTGTGACACACAGTGAACAACTAGGGTTAGAATTAAATTGTAAAAAGACACAGATTATGGTCGTCACTAGGAAGGACGAAATACCACAATGTAATATACAAGTAAATGGGAATATTCTTCAACAAGTGAGCAGGTACAATTATCTCGGAACAGTAATAACATCTGATGGGAGATGCCTTGAAGAGATTAGAACAAGAATCGCCATGGCAAAAGTAGCCTTTAGCAAGATGAAAAACATATTGACCAATAAAAAGATGTCAATTGAAACGAGAAAGAGAGTGTTGAGATGCTACATTCAGCCTGTACTTTTGTATGGATGTGAAGCGTGGACAATGAGCAGTCAGGCTGAAAAACATCTGATGGCTGTAGAGATGTGGTTTCTGAGGAAAATGCAAAGAATACCATGGACAGCCAGAAAGACCAATGAACAAGTCCTTCAAGAAACAAATGAAGATCGTAAATTGATTAGAGAAATTAGACGTAGACAGTCAAAATTTTTTGGACATGTTATGAGAAGAAATGGATTGGAGAATTTGGTGACAACTGGTAAGATCGAGGGGAACAGACCAAGGGGAAGACCTAGAAGCAAGTACCTGGATGGCTTGGCCTTGTGGCATAGTCGAGACAGAAACACGGAGCTGATCCACGACTCTGGTGATCGGGTGAGATGGCAGAACATGACCGCCCACGCTTACCGGCATGGCACATGATGGATGGATGGATGGAATGATCTTACTATGTAGAGTAACAATTTTCTCATATCTTGGTCATGTAACAACAAATTATGGTAGAAGTCAAAAAGAAAAGAAAACACAGCAGCGTTAACAAGATATGAACATTAAAGAGATAAATAGCTATTCAAAAATGAGAAACCAGGTTTAACATATACTCCACAAAATATACTAATTAAAAAAATATAAAACATGCACTAATCAATACATGCAAACAGAAGATGCACAAAAGATAAACTCTTGAAGAATACACATCGGATGCAATGAAATTCATTCTTTGAATCATGTAGTTTGCAGAGGATTATTTGTATAACCATAGCCACTGTGGAAGACTCCACTGTGCCAGTTTTCTGCCAAACATTGCATCATCTGTCGGCCATTTGTCTGATGGCTGACTTTACAATCGTTAAATAATACGTCCATTTAGGTCTGCTAAGCAAGAAGTGGGTGCACCCTCTGCAACCTCACAAAATCATGACATGTCTCTCAGTCCGCTTTTTGGTACCCCATATGTCAATAGATCCCCAAAGCATACTTGAAGAAGTCAACTACTACTTACTTTTAGAAGAAAAAGCTCGTCCCAGAAATTTGAATTAGAAACTGATGGATCTTCTCCCTGTAGACAAAATTAATATACAAGTGGTTCAAGTGTGAATTTTCTCTCTCACAAGAGGAAAGGGAATCATAAAAAAGTGGTACTACTTTTAATAACCTATTCTATATTTTATAACATACTGTAAATTTTAATATTAAGATAAAATACAAATCAACATTATCATGTGCCCAGCCAGCAGGAATTGGCATTCATGTCTCTCCAATCTCGCTCTTTGGTGTTCTGGATCAACTCCGTTGCTGACATTCCTCCATGATACCATCTCAGTCCATTCAGCATCATTTCTCTTGGTCTGCATCTGTTTTCTATTAAGAGAAATAAACTTGAAAACTTGGTGACAACTGGCAAACTTGATGGGAAAACAGCAAGAGGAAGACAAAGAGACCCGCGATTGTGTTCTAATTCCCTTTAAGGTAGTGATTTCTTGTTCTCATATACCTGTGCTCGCAGGTCAATCCAGTCTAATGATGGGTTCCAGGAAATGTTCTGGCAGGTTTGGCTGGATAGCCTGAGCCAACTGGTCTATAAACACATGGGCTAGCACCCTATACCCAATACTCTTCAAAGCAGGAAGAAAGGTCCTCTATCTTTTTTTAACTTACCACTATGGCTTCAAAAGGAATCCTTTCCCTGACTTGTTCACTATGTATGTGCTAGACAGCAATATTAAATCTTCCTCTTCTTCAGCGTTCCGAGCCATTGAGGTTCTTTGCTGCAGATACAATCCATCTCCATTCGTCTCTCTGGTTGACCTTCTCTTGCCAGTCATTGATTCCAAGTGCTTGTAGGTCTGTATATATATTATCTCTCCACCGTCTTCTTGGTCTACCTCGGGGTCTACGGTCATCTATTTCCTGAGTGTAAGCGAGGTTTGTTTACCTATTATCTTCCATTCTTTCTATATGCCCCAGCCATTGTAGTCTATTAGCCTTCATGATACCAGTGATTAGCGGGGACTTAAACAGATCATAAATGTCTTTGTTACTTCTTTTTTTCCACTCTCCACTTTGTGTATCAATATTAAATAGCATTAACAAATCATTTACAGTTAAATCATATCTCACAAATTAGCTGAAGCTATTTAATTCAATGATTTCAAAGTATTGTAGAACATATTTTCAGAAAAATCAGAAAATCTGCACATTATTAACCCTTTACCTGGCAAAACTCCTGAGAATGTTTTTACCCCGGAACGGGCAAACAGTCCGAAAGCGTCCGTGACTATTATGCATTGTAAAAACGCGATCTCTCGGCTTTCCGAGACTTCCGATTGTCTACTTTCGGTTTTGCCGATAGCTTGACAACATGGCCGCCATTCGCAAGCATGTACTTTGAATTTGAACGAATTTTTAAAATAGTTTTGGGGGGTTTTACGCATTATATTTCAAAATGGATTTCGACGATTCTTCAAGTGATAGTGGAGATTTTGCTGGGTTCAATTTAAGTGACATTGAAGGGCACGAAGTTGACTATTAATTGGAGCTAGATATCAGTGATCAGCGTTACTTTGCGTTAGCAGTCGTGAGTCAGACTTTAAAGAAAATATTCTGATTCTGAAAATGTGTTTGTAAATTGCTGTATAAATGACTGACAATCACAAACAATATGTTGTATTTTGTAAATATTTGTGTTCATGTGTGGATTACCGGAAACATTCACGTAAGTAAAATAATCTGCATGCTTTTTACTTCATTTTGTTTTTTTATTTAAAGTAAAATCGGTTGACTAACACCTTTTATGTGATGATTTTACTAACGTAACCCGAAATTTTACCGAACCTCAAAATTCTTCTTGCTCGTTCAGGACTACAAATCAGACAAACGTCTGCCCGGTAAAGGGTTAATTGTAATATATGTTTAATCATACAGTGAATTGTATTGCACTATTTTGTCAAGCCTATGGCTCAGTACATCCTGTTTTGACAAGCATTTTTTAAGGTTTACTTTGCCTTTGACTGTCCCTAGTCTACCTAAAAGGCAGCGGGACCTTGCTAGCTATATTCTTGTTAAGTTGATCAAATCAGGTTGCCAAACTCACTAAAGTTGCTATTATGAGGCTAAACTACACTATCATTTTCTTACGTGGAAAAAGGCTTCATAAATCTGAACCACTTTTTCTTTCAGAACCATTTTCTGGTTGCTGCTCTTTCTCATTAAAATAGAGTGGGCACGCTCCTTTCCTGCAGCACTGCTTTCCTGACTCATAGCCACAAACCTAGAAAGCAAACAGAGGAAATTAGTTTGTATCTGCTAATAATGATAATGTAGTGCATATCTGTCTTATTACTCGGCATTTTTTTACCTTCAGTAAACAGAATTATATGATGCTTTACCTCAGTAGTTACCAAACTTACCCAGGCTGCTGCCCACTTGCATCCTTGACAACATCACTACCTTCTCCCTCATACATACAAAAATACACAGTCCCAACTTGGTATTCCATCTACTAAAAATTCAAAAGCTTTTAAATCATATCTTGAATGAGTAGGCATATTACCCATCAGCAAACTTGTTTTCTGTGATAAACATTGTCCAATTCTGCCAACCACCATGTTTGACATCATTTCTCTTGGACTTTCTTTTCCACAATTTGAGTAGGCTACAGCGCAGGCAAAATTTTAACATGAGAAAACTGACTCAGTAACAGAATTATTATAGTATACATTGAAAAGGTAGTGCAAACCCATCCAACAGAATGCAGTGCTGAAATCAAACATGTTAAAAAGCACACAATGTGTAGATTCAGCGGAAATGGATGCATACAATCAATACCTTTTGTCAGGATACCTCTGATGCCTCGCTCATATGATGGTTCTGTTACACGATGCTGAAGATAAACTGTTTTTTACATGCTTATTTTAAGATGCACTGTGGTGAAATTGTTTGCTCACATTATTTATGTTAATTAATGACTGTCTTGAGGACAGTCTGCGTGGCAATGAGGTTAAACTGCTTTCCTCGCGTTCTCAACGTCACAGGTTCGTTTTTGGAGATCTCTGGTGATCGAGTGAGATGGCAAAACATGACCGCCCATGACCGACATGGCACATGATGGATGGATGGATGGTCTGGACCTATAGAGAATGGAGGTGGAAGCAGTAAAAGCAGCCTTCCGGTGGTTGGAGACCGCTGCAACACACATTACGGGCTCATGGAGTATGCTTAGTAAGGTGGAGAAATAAATGTTTTGTGTGGAATGGCTTACCTCGCTTCAGAGGTCAAAGATTGTGAAAACTATAGATTTTCTGCCCTGGTCATATAGGAGTGTGGGCAAATGAACAGACTGAAAGGCTGTCAGGGAATGCACCTCTCGGTGGTAGATTACCTATGGACAATGGAGAGGTGGTCGGGCGCCTGTGGGACCAGGTGAAGAAAGCAGGGGAATAGACTGAGAACCCGTATATGGAGAGAATATGGTGGGGGATCAGCAGAGATTCTGGACGAATCTCAAAGTTGGAGGGAAGACCAGAACTTTCAATCAGATGGCAGTTGGAACAATTAGCAGTATGACTCTTTGCTGGCTGTTGAATGAGGGAACGGAGCGTGTGTCAGAATGTTCTGACTGCAGTGACGTTGGTTCTTAGCTCAACTCAACTCAACTATGTTCTATGTGGCACTTTCTGTAAAAGAGACTGAGCCGTATCAGATCAAATTAAGTCAATCCTCTTACCTAAAAACCCCTTTTTTAAATATATGATTAGTGTTGCAGAGTACAGAAATCAACTAGTTGGTAACAAATAGCAAGGATTTATTTTACAATGTAATGAGACAAAAACACTGAGCTGATCCACGACTCTAGTGATCGAATGAGATAGTGAGACATGACCACCCATGCTTACCGGCATGGCACATAATGATGATGATGATGAATGATTATTACAACAATGGTCTAAAACTTAAATTGTTAAAACAGTACGATATGCATTAATGAATTCTTGTCCCTGTATTGAATGTTTACAAATCACAAATGAAGAAACCTCCTGTGCGACAGATATAAACTAAATCCTAAACAAAATTAAACATTGAAACATCTGATATTTGCCATAGAGGCAAAACTAGATTGACTGTGCATGTTGACTATGTAAAATTATCCTGAGATAGTTGTGCAGCAAATCTTGTTTTTCATTTTGTTTTATTATCACTTCATTTACCACTATTATCAACATCATCATCATTGCCTTTATCATCATTCTAATTGCTACCATCTTTTTAAACATAAGTTTCTCCCCGATGTTGTAATATAAACCAACACTACTGTTGTAATTATGTTCTGTATGATCATATTTTCTCACCATTATCCTCATTTTCTTTTATTTATCATCATCAGCTAAGCATCCAATAACTAACATCTTTATCATATCACATTTATCATCATTTTTTTACCACTAATGCCACCATCATAATTTTGTTCTTTGTCCTTTTTATCATTATTTCATTTATATATCATCATCGTCAGCTGTATAATCATATTATTCAACATTATCATTATCATCTTTTTTTGCCTGAAGCTTCCCCTAATTTTGATACTATAATCCAATACTACACTATTATTGTCCCTATTTTCTGTATGATTATATATTACATCATGATCATTTTCTACCATAATCACCTCTTTCATCAACAGTCTGGTACATAATCATCTTTTTAATCAATACCACATTCATCATCACCTTATTCACAACTATCAACATCATAATCCTCATCTTGTTCATCAGTTTTATCATCATTTCATTTACCACTATCATCATCACTGCCTTTATGTTTATTCATCAACATCGCCTTTTCGGCTCCAAGTTTCTCTTCATTGGCATACTATAATCTAATTATTGCTGTCATTATTTTCTATATGATCTTTTTTCATGTTGATCGCCTTTTTTTGTTGCCATAATCTGTTTCTACAAGTGTATTGTCCTTTTCACTATTATCGGCCTAGCAATAAAATCAGCTGTCACCTGAATAACTAATCTGTACAATTAAAAACAAACACAAAACGTCACTAATTTGCAATTAGGCACATCAATATCATTCATATGTTATTATACAGGGTGTTTGTAAAGTCTCACTACACTTTGTGTGTAGAACATGCCATCAAAAAATGTGCTCCACAGTCCACAGTTAAGCAATATGCAGCGAATGGGTGTCACCTGCTGGAATAATTCTTTGCATTCCAAACAGAATGGTGTTATCAACGGAAAAAAGAATTCTTTACAAGACAAAGAAGACTTTACAAACACCCGGTAATAATATTATACTATATGAATGAAGTATAATATATATGTCAGTGTCACCTATGTTAAAATTAAAAGTAGCAGGTTCATTTTCATCCGCAACCGGATCGGAAACCGGAAACTGTGCCAGCGCAGAAGGATTGATTGGGTCCCAAAAATGGCTAGGTAAAGACCATGCATGCTACCGACATCATTCATTCATTCATTCATTCATTCATTCATTCATTCAAATATCATGTGACAATAACAAATGCCATCTTGGTTTCTGCAGAATACGTCAGTCTAATATTCTAAGCACAGCGATTGCTTGAAATTACCGTGACTTCAAAATAATTTAATTATTTGGCATACTGTAAGTAATTTTATTTTCTAGAGCTTGTATAAATTAACATGTACTTATTTTTAGATGGATTTTCGAATACTGCATCCATTTTTACATATATTTGGAGTTTCATCACCAACCGTCTTCCCCATGTGGTAGGAAAAAAATATTTCTGCAGATATGTTGTTTCATCTTTGTGAATGGACATTCAAGATGGCGGCTCCATGGATATCGATCGGACTAGGCCGTGCATACTTTTTACGCTCAAAACGTGCAATTCGAACTACTAAAGTTAAATAGAAAACAAGTTTAAAGATGATTAATAATTTATTTGTATACTTTTACTATCTTTTTATCATTTAACATGATAGAACATATTTTTTACGTCATATTTTTCATATTTTTTCATATCCATCTATGACCCGTTTGAGACAATCTCACACGGACTGGCAGTACTATTTATTAAACATTACTGTTGCATTACTTTGATCATGTTTTCAAATGAATATTTACTAATGAGTATCACCACAGCTACATAGGCCTTGAAAAACCAAATCCAGCGGTACTCAATGACGCCTGTATGTCAATTCTAAGCAGAGATGTTGAGACACAATGGAGAGTTGCGCAGTTAGTGAAATCCTAAAAAAAATTGTTCATGATCACAACACTCAAATGTGAATATCTCTGCTTAGAATTGACATACAGGCATAATTGAGGTACTGTTAGATTTGGTTTTTTAACCCTTTTAGGACGGAACAACATTGGGCCAAATTTAGGTTTCCCTCTGAAGAAGACGGAGCCATTTTTTTGGAGTACAGAAATGACTGAGGGGACAATTTTATAAATTCAAAAAAAATAATAGAACCCTATATAGGTATATACAAGTATATATATTCTTAAAGAGGATAAACTAAAGTTTATTTCTTTGTATGATTGAAGTTATTTTGTTCATGTTTATGCAAATTTGGTGACCTCATTTGCATTTTGTGAAAAATAAAATATTTAATAACATCATAATATTATGTAATAAACTACATTATAAAATAATGGTACTCACCTAATATTTCCTCACTGAATGCCTACACCACTTTAGAATAACTTTGAACACTTATGTTTAGAAAAGCAACAACCATGAAGTCCCTTTTGACATTTGTTGCACATTGACCGGGTCCGCTTCCGCCCTCCAGGAATTTTTCTGTCACTGCACACACAACAGTCTTTCTCTTTTCCATCTGGAACGGAACATATCCCTTTAGCTTCAGGGACTTCATCGCTTACTTGTGAGGTACGATATTCCTTACAAAGTGCTTCAATGGCCAATGTAGTGAATTTGTATCTAGCCATCACATTTACAGTCGAATGAGCTTTATACAAAATGTACGCATTCAGCATCATTCTTGCAAGAATGTTGAAAGTTACTTTCTTCCAATACTTCACAGTCCTCCTCTCATCCAGATAACAGTACAACATCATGTCATTCTGATCTATCCCACCCATATGTTTGTTGTAATCCAGAACACTTCTTGGCTTCCGAACAGTTTGAGGAGCATCTCCACCTTCATGTTGACGTCTTCGCAGTGGCACTTCTCCAGTCTCTGCCTTGTTCAAAGCGGACAGAAGTAGGACAGGATTCTTTTGAGACTTCTTTTCCCTAAAGGCAGTGGCAAGAGTTTCTTCTTGTCTGAAGTTAATTATGTCTCCAGGGTTCATCTTCACTTTCAGTCCTTTTGGTATTCCTTTCCTATTGCGTCTCAGTGTCCCAGTGAGGTGTGTCCGGTTTTCTCCCAGCTCTTTGACAAGGGGCATGCTTGAAAAAAAATTATCAACAAACAGATGGTATCCTTTATTCAGATAGTTGCCCATTCTGAGCAGTCTCATCACAACTCTATGGGCTAATCCACTATCAGCTGCTTGTTGATCATTGGTAATATTATCACGCTTGCCTTTATAAACGAAGAAACCGAGAACGTATGCAGAATGAGAATCACATATCATATAAAGCTTTATTCCCCATTTATGATGATGCTTATTTGGGAGATACTGTATTAGCTGTGTTCTGTTTTTAGTACCAATCAAAGTCTCATCTACGCAGATCTCTCTATGAGGGGTATAATAATGTCGGAATGTGTTATTCACATGTTCAACGAAAGGACTAAACTTTCCACAAGGATCATAACCGGGCTCCCCAGGTTTGGCTAAACTAATATTATTCACCATGTGAAAGAATTTGTGAATAAGTTCAAATCTATCCCTACTCATTAGCTCTGTGAACCAAGGGGTTCTTTGGGATGGTTCAGTTGACCAGTACGACTTTATCGTAGGCTTTTGAACCAAACCCATGTTGAGAATTATGGCTATGAAGGCTCTCATTTCATTCACAGTAACCTCAACCCAACTGTGAGCTAGAGACCTTCTCTTGAGGACTTCACTATCAAGAAACTGCCTGGCATATCTGTTTGTTTCTTTCACAAACAATGTAATAAGATTGAGTGTGAGAAACAACTCCAAATACATAATAGGTGGGCTATCATCTGGCGGCATGTGTTTTGGTCCGGACATTTCCATGAATGGGTATGGATCATCACGGTCTTCTTCAGTCCCCATACACTTAATCCATGGAAACACAAGGTCTGGTCCTTCATCGGCACTTTCCGTATCACTACAGTCGTTATCTGAAAGTCCTGAACTATCAAAATCGCTACTATCAGAGCTAGTCAATACTAGTACATCTTTGGGTTCAAAGCTGGCCATTTTAGAAATCACAAATCCACAAAAAACTGGGTATCTGCGTTAAAATTCACAAATTTAAATCCCTTTGTTAGAAACGCGTGCTGTATGCTGTAGATTCCAAAAGCAAAATGACTGACGGTTACATGGCAGCATTTGATTGGCCTGTACTATTAAAAGCACACCAATCATAGCAGTTCTTACAAACAGGGCCGATTTTTGGACTGCTCGTCGTTTTCAAAAGAGCAAGATGGCGGATGCAGGGCCAGTATATCGGCCTCGTCGGGGGCTAAGGGTTAATGTCTATCTATTTGTGGTGGTTCCCATTAGTAAATACTCAATTTGATAAACATGATCAGAATGGCTATTAATAGGTTATTCGATCATAGCGCGACCCAAAACTAAACCAGAAGTGATGTACCACGCCACCCTGCAATGATTCATTGTGTCCCCAAAATGGCTGCTGTATAGACCATTCATGATTTTGACGTCATTCATTCATTCAAATATCACGTGACAATAACAGACGCCATCTTAGGTTCTACCTAAAAGGTTAGTCTAATGTCCCGTGCACAGCAATTGGTTGAAATTATCGTGATCTTTTAAATGAATTATTTGGCAAAAAGTAAGCAATTTTATTTTCTAAAGCTTGATTACTTAATATTACCATATTTTTAGATGGATATTCGAATTTTGCACCAATTTTTACATATATTTGGAAAGTTTCATTGCAAATATTGCTTGATATGTCATAAAACATATCTTTGTGAAAGGAACTCCAAGATGGCAGCTGCCGGCTGTGGAAAGTTTTAACGCTCAAACCCGCAATTTGAACTACTAAAGTTAAAGAAAATACAAGTTTAAAGGTTAATTAATTTATTTGTATACTTCTATTTATTTATCATTGAACATGATGGAACATATTGATGAAGTCGGATTTCATATCTGTCAATGACCAGTGTGATACAAACTCAGGTGGACTGTAGGCTGAAAAAATTAGACACATTGAAGAGCTTCAAAAAGTATGGAGAACATGAGAAAATCGTATGTTTCATCTTCACAAAAATGTGAATATCTCCACTTAGAATTGACATACAGGCATCATTGAGGTACCATTAGATTTTGTTTTTCAAGGCCTATCTACTGTGGTGGTCTCATTAGTGTAAATACTCAAATTAGAAATCATGATGGACTATTTAAAAAAGCCTTTATTAAAAAGGTTCGTCGAGAAACATGAAGTAGTCTTTAAAGATTCACATCTCTGTGTAGAGTTGGCATAGAGACTCGATTGAGGCATGGTTTTAGATTATATTTTTCAAGATGTAAGCAACTAATTCAACTATGGCCAAGTTACTGACAGATTTTTTTTTTGTTTTTTTCTGATTTCTGCAATTCCTAAATTAAAAATCAGATTACTAAATTGGAAATAACAAGTTCAAAACAAGTAGGTTTAACAAGATTACCTACCTTTATCTGGACAGATGTATAATCAGAGAATAATGATTTTGGTATAGCCAGACTGTTTGACGGATTTTTTTTTTTTTATGTCAATCTGATACTCCTTCGCATTTCATTGTGGTTGTTTATCTGCCTTGTTTAGTTTAGTAGTTCTCTGTATCGCTTCTCGGTAGATCCTGCTCCGCCATATTGCAGTTACGCAGAGTTATCTCCTAATAGTATTAGGCTAATTCATCAGTTTGGCTGCAGAAACAACTACACTACAGTATTCCAAAATTAAAGAAGGTGGGTCGTAAGAAATAGACGACTGGAAAAATTTTACAACTAATGGAAACAAAAAGACTCAACAATAATAATTCTGCCAAATATGAAGAAATTCACAGACAAGTCCGAATATTATGAAAGGAAGTAAAAGAAGCGTTGCTTGAGAAAAATTGCTTAGAAATTGAAAAACAACACAACAGGTTGAACAGTCAAAATACCAAATTAGTGCACAAAAGAATTCAGGAACTTACTAATAAAAGAACAAGTACATCAGCAGGCTGTCTAAAAACTAAAGATGGCAAAATCATAATAGAAAAAGATCAGGTTCTACTTGTATGGTCAGACTATGCGAAACACCTTTATGATGATAACACTCAGAGATGAACAGTAGGCCTATTATTATTATATTCGATTTAATAATGACGGACCGCATATAGAAAGAATGGAAGATAATAGGGAAACAAAACTCGCTTACACTCAGGAAATAAATGACCATAGACCCCGAGGTAGACCAAGAAGACGGTGGAGAGATAATATATATACAAACCTACAAGCACTTTCAATCAACGACTGCAAAAGAAGGTCAACCAGAGAGACGAATGGAATGGAGACGGGTTGTATCTGCAGCAAAGAACCTCAATGGCTCGGAACGCTGAAGAAGAAGAAGAAGAAGAAGAAGAAGAAGAAGAAGAAGAAGAAGAAGAAGAAGAAGAAGGACAGCCAATTTTAAAGATAGAGGTTCGAAATGTTCTTAAACATATGAAAGCTGGCAAGGTCCCCGGTTTAGATAACATCACAACAGAAATGATTAAAGCTTTAGAAGAATATGGAACAGATCACGTCACCAGACTCCATCCATCCATCATGTGCCGTGCCGATGAGCGTGGGCGGTCATGTTCTGCCATCTCACTCGATCACCAGAGTCGTGGATCAGCTCAGTGTTCCTGTCTCGACCATGCCATGTGGCCAAGCCATCCAGGTATTTACTTCTCCGTCTTCCCATTGGTCTCTTCCCTTCGATCTTGCCAGTTGTCATCAAGTTATCCAAGTCATTTCTTCTCATAACATGCCCAAAAAATTTAGATTGTCTAGTCTAATGACTCTAATCAGTTTACGATCTTCATTTGTTTCTTGAAGGACTTGTTCATTGGTTTTTCTGTCTGTCCATGGTAGGACTTTGCATTTTCCTCAGAAATCACATTTTCACGACCATCAGCTGTTTTTCAGCTTGACTGCTTATTGTCCACGCTTCACATCCATACAAAGGTATAGGTTCTATGTAGCACTTCAACACTCTTTTTCTCGTTTCAATTGATATCTTTTTATTGGTCAGTATGCTTTTCATCTTGCAAAAGGCTTCGTAATGGCAATTCTTGTTCTAACCTCTTCAATGTATCTCCCAGCAGATTGATTGATTGATTGACTGATTTAGGAATCGACATCACAGCATTCGGGGCATTCCCATAAGTGCTCCATCCCCATCCTCAGCAGCCAGCGAAGATTTCCAACACTAATAGTTCTCCCATCAGATGTTATGACTGTGCTGAGATAACTGTATCGATTCACTTGCTTAAGAATATGCCCATTTACATGTGGAATTTCCTTCTTCCCAGTTCCTTGCCTTCTACAAACCCACATTGTTCATCTCCTATTTCGGGTTGTATTTTCTTCCTAACTCTTTGCATGATAATTCTCAGCAGAATCTTCGTGATGTGGCTCATTATACTAATTGTTCGATGTTGATCGCATTCCACAGCTCCTGACTTCTTCGGGATTGCAATAAATATAGAATTACATAATTCAGGAGGTATATCTCCAGTATCGTATATTGCGTTCAGCAGTCTGGTGACTTGGTCTATTCCATATTCTTCTAAGGCATTGATCATTTCTATTGTGATGTTATCTGTACCTGGGGTCTTGCCAGTTTTCATATGGTTAAGAGCATTCTGAGCTTCCATCTTCAAAATTGATGGTCCTTCATTATAATTCCGATGATAATATTGTTCTTCTCTTGTATCATCATAAAGGTCTTTCCCATAATCTGACCACGCTTGTAAAATCTGATCTTTTTCTATTATGAATTTGCCATCTTTGGTTTTTAGACAACTGGAAAAAAACGTCAGGACCATGTATTGAAAGAGGAAGATGACTATTGGAGAAAGGATGGATTGAATTTTATGCAACCGAGAGCAATCATCAACCTACTGGAATCGTCCGACACAGATTAAGGTCTGAGCAGATCGCAGACCTTAACTGATTGCCTGCCTGAGACCGTCTGATAGACCCCGTAACCCTTGTGCGACACCCGTGAACCACACTTTAGGCTTTTTATATATGGTGGTTTAAACTGAACCATTTCTCCATTCCAGTCCACTATTTTAGTGTCCCATTAAGTTAAACTTCAGAACGAAAGAATTACCTGGCTTCCGTGTGCAAAAATCCCGCATGACAAAGAAGAATACACATGAAAACATGTTTCGAAATTGATTTTTGTGATTCGAATTTTTGTGACATTACTTTCTGGTGAAGGACCTCATATATTTTAATAAAATTACAGTTTTAAACAGTTTTATATTATAGTTATTGTGATGTAAACGACTTTGTGATAGATTCGAAAACAAACCTGTGCAGTAGTGAGATAGTTATGTAGAAGACGGTAAATAATATAGAGAAAAAAAATCTAACAGTCTAAGAACAACAACAATCTACCAACAATCTAAGAAAATGATGGTTTTTCCATTTTGTGTGAAAATGATGTACTTCATAATGTTATCATTTCATTGCGTTATATGCGTGTTATGGAGCAGTTCTTGTGATATTCTAGAACCCAACTGGTGTTTGTAATAAAATTCACTAAATTTAACTGGATTAGCAGATTCGGATATGAAATAACGCCTTGGTAAGTGAATTTTTTTCATAATTTTTAACACTTTAATTTCAATTGTTATTACTAAAACTCTCATTATTGTCATAATATTTGTAACCTATCAATTTATTATTAACACTGTCATGTTCCTTGTGCAATCCTCTTTAATTTTATATGTAATACAATAGATCTGCTACAATTGTAACCATTTTAAAAGCAAGATTGTGGTATACCCCTAGTTCAAATTTTCTGCCTTGAATCTCTGCTTGGGTATGACCATTTTTTTGTTTGGCAGGCAATCAGTTCTACGTATACACTTACTGGGATATTTTGCTCCAACTATTCAGACGAATTGCAGGCCCTTACAGCATCAGCATCAGCTGAAGAAACAAGAAGGAAATGAAAAATAAGGTAAGACATATATTCCTTCTACTTTCCTGTTAATTTACAAATGATTTACCCAGTGCCTCTTTAAATTGTCTGTCTTTACTAATATTACACATTGCACCCCTCTCGGGATTCTCCGTGGTGAAGTGGTCAAGCCGTCTGACTCGGACTCCGAAGGTTGTATGTTCGATTCCGGGCCGCGTCCTTCATTTCACGAGTGCATTTTTTCGGAGACTCCCAAGGGTCGTCGCTGGAGCTACGGAGTTCGTGCTTTGTGCGACGCTTTCCGCGCTGCGGAAAGAAACTGAGCCATATTGGATAAAAACCCGGTGCACTGCAGCCGACCCTGTCGATTTTAAGCTAGTTCTTTCATTGCACCCACTCCCATACGAATCCGGATACGCCTTTGTGTGTCATCAGAATTGGCAGGTCTCACATTACCGTAAAAATAACTTTGTTACGGGGAGAAATTACTAGTTGTTAAGCAAAACATCAAAGGAATGTCGCCGCTTTCAATGATTTAAGTTGTTTTTGGACCTATCAAAGGCATATTCCTTGGGTGGGGGTAAAAATAAGACGGCTGGAAAAATTTCATAACGATGCAACAGACAATTTTCAAAATAATTGATCGTGAATGAAGTGTCACAAAAATAAAACACCGCGTTTAACCAGTTGATTACTGTAGAGACTTTCTGATTAACCGGCCTATCTGCAAAGCCAAAACTATTTTAACTAACAGAAAAAACCAATTGGATGTCAAAATCCCCAGGACGGTCAAAAGTTGCAGCTGCACGTGTTTACATGGGGTCGACAAAATGGGAACATTTGGAAGTGAGTGAGATGAATTCATACATCGCTTTGACAGATTATCAACAGTCAGATCCAAGTAGCATTTGCCGGCTCGGGACATGAAAACAGTCCGTCTGTCATTTAGAGTTTCCGGACATCAGGCGAAATGGCGGCTGTGATTGTCACCACTCGACAGAAGATTGGCGGTTTGTTGTGGGAGCCCGTTGTTGGGAGCATACAGGAACTCGCTAGCGTGTTTTGGGAGTCAAACAAGTGATGACAACTCTGACATTGATGGAGCCAGGGAAGATAGATCCCTGACAAGGGATGATCTGCCCAAAATAACACCTGCAGGACACCAACAACGCCACGTGACCAATTTTAGGCGTTTCCCAAAAAACCATGATTGGAGAAGCTAGTTGAACTCAAACCGTTGATTGAGGCGGACGTGCTCCAGCACTGCGGTTCTGATTGGAAATATGTCTACCGTGTGCGAATTGAGTTAATTTAATTTTACACGTGCCTGTCATGGCAAGAGTACATGTGATTTGATCTAACTGCGGTGTTGCCTAATGTAGTTATATTGTATAATTAGTTCTAATTTGTTTAGGCAGTAGCATGGTTGAAACTAGCTAGAGTAGGGAGGTGATACTTGGCTCTGTTAGTTGAAAATAGAGTAGTGAGGTGTTGATAAGCTCTACTAGTTGAGAATTGAGTAATGAGGGATAATTGGGATACTCCAGTGGGTGTCCCTGGTGGGCGGGGTTCCGCATTCTGTTTGTTGATTTTTTTTTTTTTTTGTCTTGTCTTGGCCTGATGATAACCAATGTGTTGAGTCATCTGTTCCTGACAGAGTTAGGTTCATTGTATTTTGCTGAGCAAGGGCCAATGGCCACGATCATCTAATAGAGATCAGTGACGGAGAGGCTATCACCCGTTGTATTATATATTTTACAGGTTCCCTCTGGTCGGGATGAAGAACACAGAATCATTGAAAAATCCAATCCCGGATAACTTTTTGGCGCCGGAAGATTGGCCGGCAACTTTCTCAACGAGCCTATGCTAGAGGAAGATGATAAACATTGCTCAGTGGAGCTGAATGGTAGAATTATCCTACAGGATAAGTACCGAATGAGTTGTAGGTCATACCAGTCTTTAACACACCAGTAATGATGGATGTTCAGCCCACGTATGACGAGAACAGTAGCGACTGATGTTCACATTGGAGGAAAGATAACATTTAAGTGTAGTTGTTCCACGTATCAAGGAAATCATAACTTTCAGACTATATCTAGAAAATGAGGAACTCTATTTTAGTCTAGATACAATGACTGTTTAGGAGTGAAAATTATAGAACATTTCGCAAGAAGGATAAACGTCATGTTCATAGGACAGTGTTCCATGATTTTTTTCACTGCGCAGGAATTATAAAGTCTGAGTTTCTATAAACTAATAGGAACAGTTGTGTTAGGAACAAAAATAGTATTGTTCACGGATTATATATTAGAATGGAAATCAGATCTCATGGTCATCAGAGCTCCTGGAGGAGGACAGGTCTGGAGGGAAGGACACGACTTTGGTGAGGTCTATTGTGCTGACTCTTGTGATGTCGTGTAATCCTTGCCATGATGAGTGGACTCTGATCATGAACTCTGTGGTCTGACCTATACATTTACATCAGAATACACGACACACATTTTCTTCACATACACGTCTCATATACGTTACAATTTTCTTTTAATAAATTAATCTTTATTAATTTTTAGAAGCAAGAGTTGTTGAGTATGTTGCGTTGGGGAAGTATGCGAGGGGGCATAGTGCGACAGTGAGAGAGAGAGAGGGGGGGAAAGGGTGTCCACGGGCTGATGGAGTGTGTTGGAGGGAAGCTGGTGGATTCTCCAGGTTATTAGAAAGGGGGTAAAATATAATGTGGGTGTTGATTCTCCTCACTCCAGGGACGACACTTTAAAGGAAGACACGAAATTATTGGGGGCTCGTAAACGGGATCTTTGGACAGCGGGATCTCTCGTAAACGGGATCTTTGGACAGCGGGATCGCTCGTAAACGGGATCTTTGGACAGCGGGATCTCTCGTAAACGGGATCTTTGGACAGCGGGATCTCTCGTAAACGGGATCCTTAGTTATAGGACGGAGATATCATATTGGAGAATCCTGCTAGAGTGAATGTGAATAGGGGTTAGGACTAATATCTTACCTGTTCACACTTCACACGTCTGCATAAGTTTGTGGTCCTGATTCTACTCTTGTCACTGAGTGATTTTGTGGTGTTGTGGTGTGCTGGAGGTGGTGCATATATAGATTTAGAGTACTTGTTCATCTATCTATATATTATTTGCAGTAAATAGATAATCAACCTGCCAGCTTACCTCTCTGTAAAATGGCCACTCCTAAACTTACCACTGCAGAATTAAGGGCAAAGGGGGGAAACATGGGATTGTCGGGTTCTGCACTAACAGATTACATACAGGAAGTGGAAAGAGAGTATCGTCAAGCAGAAAGAGAAGATCGAAAGGCTGAGTTGGAATTGAGAAGGATGGAGTTGGAACAAGAAGCTAGGAAATTGGAAGCAGAACAAGCTGCGAGGAAATTTGAAGCTGAGCAAGCAGCTAAGAAATTTGAAGCTGAGCAAGCAGCTAATAAATTTGAAGCTGAGCAAGCAGCTAAGAAACTGGAAGCTGAACAAGAACCTCAGAAAAGGGAGCACGAGTACCGGGTGAGGGAACTCGAGTTGAAGAGTCAATCTAATGGGGAAACTGAGGGAGCAGTTGGAGGTTCCTCCATCCCAGGCTCAACCCCAGCAGGTGGACATGGTTACCATGCTATGAAGTTTCCTTTAGCGGTCTACGAGGAGGACAAAGAGAAGATTGACCAGTACCTTCAACGCTTCGAGGCCATGTCTGTTGCTATGGGTCTGGAGCGTAACAAATGGACCCTTAAGCTATCCCAGGGATTACGCGGGGACCGGCTACGAGGTTTATTCTTGCCTGCCACCAGGACATGAGAACAATTATGACGAGTTGAAGACGGCTCTGCTGAAACGATTCGAGGTTACGTCACATACATACCGGAAAAAATTTCGAGCAGCGAAACGAGAACCGGGGGAGTTGTTTGCCACCTACAGTTTGCGTCTAAAATCTTATCTCCATAAGTGGATGGATTTGGCTGGGTTCGCACATGACTATGAGAGTCTGGAAGAGCTCATGGTGGTCGACCAGCTGAAGAAGCAAATGTCTAAACCTCTCAGGACGTTCCTGGGAGAACAAGGAGCAGAACGTATTGACCTCGTGAAAAAATTAGCAGAACGGTTCGTCGAGGTACATGGGGAGGCAGGGGAAAACCTTTCCACTAACACCAAAAGTCAGGAGAAACATGACAAGAAGAAAGCCAAAAACTCAGGAACCAAAAAGTGGGAACCTTATGTGCAAAAATCAGAGGATAGTTCAGAGAAGAAGAAGGAGGGAAGCCAGAGCACTTCAAGCTCTACACCAAAACGACCGTGGTCGGAGAAGTGGTGTTCAATTTGTAAGTCACCCTCTCACAATACGAGGGACTGCAAATCGAAGGCTAAGATCCCTCACTTCGCAGCATGTCAAGTGACTTCCAAGGAGGTTGTCACGGAAAATGCCAAGGTCAACAAGGAAGCTCGCCATCAGGAGAGCTCACTCAAGTCCGGCACTAGAAAATCTAGGACAGGGAAATGGTGCAACCAATGCAAGTCAAACACGCACAATGCTATTGACTGCAAGGGAAAGTCAGGAGACTCTAAATTCGTCGTGTGCCCCGGGAAACCTAAGGTGGAGCCCACCGAACAGGTCGAGGCCGAGGAAGAGACTCCAGACCAGGAGAAACCACCTGTAGTGGAAGTGATAGAGGTTAACGGTCGTCAAGTGGAGTGTTTATACGACACAGGACTGGACGGGGAGGCCGTGATTTCTGCGGATCTGGTACATCCAGAACAATTCACCGGTGAGACCATGGAGATACAGCCTGCACAGAAGAGTGCTGTGGCCATGAAGTTGCCCATTGCTAATGTGGAGATTCGGTCAAGGTATGTCATCGGCACCATCAAGGCCGCTGTATTGACCGATCCCATTTTCCAGTAATCCTCGGTTGCCGGTATGTCTTTCTGGGAATGCCCAGGGAGCCAATCCATATGGGAGCAATACAGACTCGCTCTCAGACGAGAATGGGAGAGGCAGAAGCAATTGTGACTAACCCACTGCCGGGGGAGCTACGAACTGCCCAGAGTGAGGATGCTTCTTTACGTACTTGCTACAAAAAGCTGCAGAAAAGTGCTGATCCACCAGGTCGAGGACAGTACTACATGAAGAACAGGATACTCTACAGGAGAGCAGGAAGGGGAGACAACCTATACGGTCAGTTGGTCGTCCCGAAAGCTCACCGGGCCCAGATTCTTCATATGGGGCATACCATCTCCTTTAGTGGACACATGGGTATTGCCGCCACCATGCAGCGAATTTCCTGCCACTACTATTGGCCGGGAATGACAGAAGATGTGCGTCGGTATGTGAAGTCATGCCCTGAGTGCCAGAGGGTGGCACCGAAACACTGGACAGCACCGGTGGTCTTGGGTGAGATGCCCATCATGAACTCTCCTTTTGAGAGGGTAGCCATCGATATCGTGGGTCCACTTCCCAGGACTAGGAAGAGGAACATGTATATACTCACAATAGTGGATTGCTGTACAATGTGGGGGGAAGCCATACCGTTGACCACGACTGACTCGAAACGAGTGGCGGACGCACTGATAGAGGCCTTTACCAGATTAGGCTTTCCGGATCAAATTCTGACGGACAATGGGTCCCAGTTTTGTGGAAAACTCATGGAGGAGGTATTTAGGGTGTTCCACTCTAACCATATCCATACCAGCCCTTACCACCCTCAAGCCAATGGACAAGTAGAGCGTTTCAACGGCACGTTGATGACAATGCTCAGGAAACTGGCACAGGAAAAACCTGATAGGTGGGATGAATATATCCCAGCAGCACTCTTTGCCTATCGGGAGGTTCCTCGTGGCTCAACAGGACTACCACCCGCCACGTTGCTGTTTGGTCGTCCAATCAAAGGACCGTTGGAAGCCATGTTGATGAGTTGGACTGAAGAAGGGACGTCAGAAGAAGTGATCTCATCCTATAAATACGTGGAGGAACTGAAAGAAAAACTCCACAAGGGATGGACTCTGGCAAATCAAAACTTGAAAAAGGCCAGAAAAAGACATGCGGCTTACTACAACCGGAGGTCTAAAGACAGATCTCTAGAGGTGGGAGACAAAGTCTTGTTGCTACTCCCAACGGGAAACAACAAACTGGAGATAGGTTGGCAAGGACCATTTCCCGTGGAAAGGGTGATATCCAGAACCAACTATCAGATCCGGATCCGGGGAAAGTCGAAGATTTGCCATATCAATCTCTTGCGGAAATACGAAGAGAGACCGGGAGACAAGGCAGCGCACCTCATGGCAATGGCAGTTGCAGTGGAGACGGAAGTGGGAACCAACGAGGGCAGGGAATATCCCTTGGTACACCAGGAAACCTATAGGGATGTGCAAGTGAACCCTGATCTGACTTCCCAGGAGAGGGAAAAGATAACCCAGGTTCTCAAGTCTCATAAGGAGATACTGACTGATAAACCAGGACGAACGAGGTTGGTGGAGTTCGAGATGACTTTGACCACGCAGGAACCGGTTCGTCAAAAGGTTTACCCAGTGCCATTCTCTAAAGAAAAGGCCCTGGAGGAGGAAATACAGAAACTGCTGGAGGATGACGTGATTGCACCATCCACATCCCCATACAATGCAGGGGTAGTTTTGTTACGGAAACCAAGTGGAGAACACCGGTTGTGTATAGACTACCGACTTCTGAACAGTCACACACAATTTCAGGTGGAACCTTTGCCGAATCCAACTCAGTTATTCGCTAGGCTTCATAAGGCTCGGTACTTTTCAAAGGTGGATCTGAGTCGGGGTTACTATCAGATACCAGTCAAACCGGAGATTCGACCACTGTTGGCTTTCAGTACACCCAGTGGACACTACGAATTCAAGGTCATGCCCTTTGGACTCAGCAATGCACCGAGTGTGTTTACACGCATGATGAGGACTTTACTAGATCCTTTACAGGATCCGTCCATCATCTCATTCATGGATGATATTCTGATTTCCAGTGACAGCTTGGATGACTACTTGAAATCCTTGGAGAGCGTGTTTAATAGACTCAAGGAAGCAGGGCTTACCGCTCGTCCAACCAAGTGCATGATTGGTTACCAGACTCTGGAATTTCTAGGTCACACCATCACTCCAGGATACATTGTCACAGAAGAGAAGAACCTGGAGAAAATCAGAAATGCCCCAAGGCCAAAAACGAAGAAGGATGTGCGATCTTTTCTCTCGTTGTGTGGGTTCTACCACAAATTTATCCCACATTTCACTGAACTGGGAGCTCCATTGACGGAAACCTTGAAAAAGGGATTCCCGGACCAAATCATTTGGACACCAGAATGTGAGAATGCCTATAGTCCGTTAAAGGAGGCCTTGGTCAGCAAACCTGTATTACAGCTCCCTGACCTTTCCAAACCATTTTGTTGAGAACGGATGCGAGTGCAATTGGGATTGGGGCAGCCTTGTTACAGGAAGGAAAAGACGATGCTTCGGTTTTGAAACCTGTGGCATACGCAAGTAAGAAACTTCTCCAGGCTGAGAGGAATTATTCAACCGTCGAGAGGGAGTGCTTGTCTCTCGTATGGGCAGTGCAAAAATTCCAGCCCTATTTGTATGGAGTTAAGTTTCGGGTCCAGTCGGATCATCAGCCCCTGATGTTCCTGGCTACTTCTCAGAAGCTCAACGCCCGGTTGATGCGGTGGTCGTTGTTACTTCAACCCTATAATTTCACAGTGGAGTATATTCCTGGGAAGGACAATGTTGGAGCGGACTTCTTGTCAAGACACCCAGCTCCTGAAGAAGAGGAATGAATCATCTGGATTAAACTTACGGTGGAGAAGAGTGAGATGGACTACTCTCTTAAGAGGGGGGGCCTATGTCACAAAAATAAAACACCGCGTTTAACCAGTTGATTACTATAGAGACTTTCTGATTAACCGGCCTATCTGCAAAGCCAAAACTATTTTAACTAACAGAAAAAACCAATTGGATGTCAAAATCCCCAGGACGGTCAAAAGTTGCAGCTGCACGTGTTTACATGGGGTCGACAAAATGGGAACATTTGGAAGTGAGTGAGATGAATTCATACATCGCTTTGACAGATTATCAACAGTCAGATCCAAGTAGCATTTGCCGGCTCGGGACATGAAAACAGTCCGTCTGTCATTTAGAGTTTCCGGACATCAGGCGAAATGGCGGCTGTGATTGTCACCACTCGACAGAAGATTGGCGGTTTGTTGTGGGAGCCCGTTGTTGGGAGCATACAGGAACTCGCTAGCGTGTTTTGGGAGTCAAACAAGTGATGACAACTCTGACATTGATGGAGCCAGGGAAGATAGATCCCTGACAAGGGATGATCTGCCCAAAATAACACCTGCAGGACATCAACAACGTCACGTGACCAATTTTAGGCGTTTGCCAAAAAAACCATGATTGGAGAAGCTAGTTGAACTCAAACCGTTGATTGAGGCGGACGTGCTCCAGCACTGCGGTTCTGATTGGAAATATGTCTACCGTGTGCGAATTGAGTTAATTTAATTTTACACGTGCCTGTCATGGCAAGAGTACATGTGATTTGATCTAACTGCGGTGTTGCCTAAGGTAGTTATATTGTATAATTAGTTCTAATTTGTTTAGGCAGTAGCATGGTTGAAAATAGCTAGAGTAGGGAGGTGATACTTGGCTCTGTTAGTTGAAAATAGAGTAGTGAGGTGTTGATAAGCTCTACTAGTTGAGAATTGAGTAATGAGGGATAATTGGGATACTCCAGTGGGTGTCCCTGGTGGGCGGGGTTCCGCATTCTGTTTGTTGATTTTTTTTGTCTTGTCTTGGCCTGATGATAACCAATGTGTTGAGTCATCTGTCCCTGACAGAGTTAGGTTCATTGTATTTTGCTGAGCAAGGTCCAATGGCCACGATCATCTAATAGAGATCAGTGACGGAGAGGCTATCACCCGTTGTATTATATATTTTACAGGTTCCCTCTGGTCGGGATGAAGAACACAGAATCATTGAAAAATCCAATCCCGGATAACTTTTTGGCGCCGGAAGATTGGCCGGCAACTTTCTCAACGAGCCTATGCTAGAGGAAGATGATAAACATTGCTCAGTGGAGCTGAATGGTAGAATTATCCTACAGGATAAGTACCGAATGAGTTGTAGGTCATACCAGTCTTTAACACACCAGTAGTGATGGATGTTCAGCCCACGTATGACGAGAACAGTAGCGACTGATGTTCACATTGGAGGAAAGATAACATTTAAGTGTAGTTGTTCCACGTATCAAGGAAATCATAACTTTCAGACTATATCTAGAAAATGAGGAACTCTATTTTAGTCTAGATACAATGACTGTTTAGGAGTGAAAATTATAGAACATTTCGCAAGAAGGATAAACGTCATGTTCATAGGACAGTGTTCCATGATTTTTTTCACTGCGCAGGAATTATAAAGTCTGAGTTTCTATAAACTAATAGGAACAGTTGTGTTAGGAACAAAAATAGTATTGTTCACGGATTATATATTAGAATGGAAATCAGATCTCATGGTCATCAGAGCTCCTGGAGGAGGACAGGTCTGGAGGGAAGGACACGACTTTGGTGAGGTCTATTGTGCTGACTCTTGTGATGTCGTGTAATCCTTGCCATGATGAGTGGACTCTGATCATGAACTCTGTGGTCTGACCTATACATTTACATCAGAATACACTACACACATTTTCTTCACATACACGTCTCATATACGTTACAATTTTCTTTTAATAAATTAATCTTTATTAATTTTTAGAAGCAAGAGTTGTTGAGTATGTTGCGTTGGGGAAGTATGAGAGGGGGCATAGTGCGACAGTGAGAGAGAGAGGGGGGGGGGGGAAGGGTGTCCACGGGCTGATGGAGTGTGTTGGAGGGAAGCTGGTGGATTCTCCAGGTTATTAGAAAGGGGGTAAAATATAATGTGGGTGTTGATTCTCCTCACTCCAGGGACGACACTTTAAAGGAAGACACGACATGAAGGCAAACAAATGTGGACATACTATAGACTGCTGAACACATTATATGATACCAGAGATATACCTTCTGAATTATGAATTTATTGCAATCCCAAAGAAATCAGGAGCCTTGGAATGTGATCAACATATAACAATTAGTATAATGAGTCACATCACAAAAATTTTGCTACGAATTATTTTGCAAAGAGTGAGGAAGAAAATTCAACCGGAAATAGGGGAAGAACAACGTGGGTTTGTAGAAGGAAATGGTACAGTAAATGCTGTGTATATGCTGCGATCAGTTATTGAACGTTCTATAGAAGTAAACAAAGATATACATCTTTGCTTTATTGACTACACAAAGGCTTTCGATATAGTAAAACATGTCAACATAGTAGATATGCTTGCAGATCTACAAATTGATGGGAAAGACAATAGACTTATAAAAAACATATATTGGAAACAACAAGCTACCATAAGTATTGATAATGAAGTGGGACAATATCAGCCTATTAAGAGAGGTGTTTGGCAGGGATATGTAATGTCTCCAGATCTTTTTTCCCTATACAGTGAAAATATTTTCAGAAATGTAGAAGATATAAATGGAATCAGCATTGGAGGACGAAAGATCAATAACATTAGATATGCGGATGATACAGTATTGATTGCAGGTAATGAGCAATATCTGCAACAATTAGTAGATGCGGTTGTTGCACATAGTGAACAACAGTGGTTAGAATTAAATTGTAAAAAGACACAGATTATGGTTGTCACTAGGAAGTACGAAATACCACAATGTAATATATCAATGAATGGGAATATTCTTCAACAAGTGAATCGGTACAATTATCTCGGAACAGTCATAACATCTGATGGGAGATGCTTTGAAGAGATTAGAACAAATATCGCCATGGCGAAAGTAGCCTTTAGCAAGATAAAAAACATACTAACCAATAAAAAGATGTTAATTGAAACTAGGAAAAGAGTGTTGAGGTGCTACATAGAGCCTGTTCTTTTGTATGGATGTGAAACTTGGACAATGTGCAGTCAAGCTGAAAACATCTGATGGATGCAGAAATGTGGTTTCTGAGGAAAATGCAAAGAATACCATGGACAGACAGAAAAACTAATGACCAAGTACTACAGGAGACAAATAAAAATCGTAAATTGATTAGAGAAATTAGACGTAGATAGTCAAAAAAATTTGGACATGTTATGAGAAGAAATGGATTTGAGAACTTAGTGACAACTGGCAAGATCGAAGGGAACAGACCAAGGGGAAGACCGAGAAGTAAATATCTGGATGGCTTGGCCACAAGGCATGGTCGAGACAGGAACACTGAGCTGATCCACGACTCTGGTGATCGAGTGAAATGGCGAGTCATGACCGCCCACGCTTTCCGGCATGGCACATGATTGATTGATTGAATTACTAATATGTCTGAATGTTCAATTATCTTTTATACGAAGATTATTGTAACATCGAAGACAACTGGTTCCTGAACACCATCATGTCTCGGGGGTTGAAATACTTTAGCCATATTAACTGCCACAATGGTGTGATAAGAACAGTGACAGAATGCCTGGTGCTAGAAGAAGCAGAAGTGATCGACCAGCTTGACTTGGACACGGGACACTGATGACACTTTGGTCATGAAAATACATCAGGCAGGAGAACTGGCAAGAGATCGAGAATCGGCGGGCCGTGATGAGAGCCATGTTCTGCAAAGAATGCTAAATAAAGATGAAGATTTTCAACTGGAAGAAATCAAGATGGGATTTTTCACAAGAACGCTGACAGGAGAAAATAAAAGCTGAAATATTGCAGCTCCTGGGGTTATTAGATACTCACCAAAATCATACGAAGAAAGCCTGAAAAAAATTAACATAAGCAATATCAACTTCAATAAAACACTAAATGTCTACTCCAGACCTATACCTGAAGAAGAAGCAGCGGCAGAAAGAAGAAGAAAAAGTAATGAAGAAGAAATGAAGGTGGTCTGAATTCTAGAATATTCTTCTTCGTGTGCAAGGTCTGGAGCAGATATTGGCTATCGTGACTCTCCAATCATATCTATCATTTGACCGGCGCTGCTTATATTTTTATTTGTTGTCCAGTTGTTTAAACTTTCCGCGTACATGTTAGTTCTGCACTGCATCGCTTTCCTTTTTATTTCCCCAAATAAGGCTAATTTCTCTATCTCAATGCTTCTGTAGATATGCGCAATAAAGTTTATTTGTCTTGTCGAGTGGTTGGTATAGTGTTGTTTTTTTGTGTGTGTGTTTGTTTTTTTTTGCCTCAATATAAAATTCAATATCTCAGTAACCAACTGAGGAAAATGATGAGATTTAGTATATAACCTTATCATTATGTCCACCCAACAAAAAAATTTTTGTTCTGGAGATTGTACAGCACATTTCAATGTTTGATTATATGCGGTATATATTTTTCTGCCCCGCCATTAATGCCACCATTTTAGGAGTATTACAGCGCCAGCAAGGCACATTCGCGCTATTTTTAAAATTGTCTGGCGGTCTTTCGTTTTTTGCACAGACTGAGTGTTATAGTTCAGAGGTGTCGTCAAACTGTGGGTTCTCTCATGAAACGTGATTATATAAATAAACTAGCTGGCTCGGCCCGGCTCTTGGCGTGGATCTATCTATCTATCTATCTATCTATCTATCTATCTATCTATCTATCTATCTATCTATCTATCTATCTATCTATCTATCTATCTATCTATCTATCTATCTATCTATCTATCTATCTATCTATCTATCTATCTATCTGTCTACCTACCTACCTATCTATCTATCTATCTATCTGTCGGTCGGTCGGTCGGTCGGCCTGCCTGCCTGCCTGCCTGCCTGCCGGAACCCACCCACCCACCCACCGACCCACCGACTGACCCACCCACCCACCCACCGTCAGCCAGCCAGCCAGCCATTCACCCACCCACCCACCCACCTACCTTTCTGCCTACCTACCTACCTACCTACTTACCTACCTACCTACCTTTCTGTCTGTCTGTCTGTCTGTATGTATGTCTGTCTGTCTGTCTGTCTGTCTGTCTGCCTGTCCGTGCTATTAAATATTGATAAAAGTTACTGAAAAAAACGTCAGGACCATGTGTTGAAAGAGGAAGAGGACTATTGGAGAAAGGATGGATTGAATTTTATGCAACCGAGAGCAATCATCAACCTACTGGAATCGTCCGACACAGATTAAGGTCTGAGCAGATCGCAGACCTTAATCTACGTACACACTTACTGGGATATTTTGCTCCAACTATTCAGACGAATTGCAGGCCCTAAACATTACAGCATCAGCATCAGCTGAAGAAACAAGAAGGAAATGAAAAATAAGGTAAGAAATATATTCCTTCTACTTTCCTGTTAATTTACAAGTTATTTACCCCGTGCCTCTGTAAATTCTCTGTCTTTACTAATATGACACATTGCACCCCTCTCGGGATTCTCCGTGGTGAAGTGGTCAAGCCGTCTGACTCGGGCTCCGAAGGTTGTATGTTCGATTCCGGGCCGCGTCCTTTATTTCACGAGTGCATATTTCGGAGACTCCCTAGGGTCGTCGCTGGAGCTACGGAGTTCGTGCTTTGTGCGACGCTTTCCGCGCTGCGGAAAGAAACTGAGCCATATGGGATAAAAACCTGGTGCAATGCAGCCGACCCTGTCGATTTTAAGCTAGTTCTTTCATTGCACCCACTCCCATACGAATCCGGATACGCCTTTGTGTGTCAACAGAATTTGCAGGTCTCCCATTACCGTAAAAATAACTTTGTTAGCGAGAAATCACTAGTTGTTCAGCAAAACATCAAAGGAATGTCGTCGCTTTCAATGATTTAAGTTGTTTTTGGACCTATCAAAGACATATTCCTTGGGTGGGGGTAAATATAAGACGGCTGGAAAAATTTCATAACGATGCAACAGACAGTTTTCAAAATAATTGATCGTGAATGAAGGCAAACAAATGTGGACATACTATAACTACTTCTGCTCTCATTACCTCAGGGTTTGTTTCTTTCTCTGCCCACGATCTTCTCAACCTCATCATTCCTCACAAAACCACATCTCCACTGCCTCCAGTTTCTTCTCCATTGCATTACTTTCTGTCCAACATTCACGTGCATACAGAAGAATAGATCATACACAAGTTTTCTAATGAGAGCTCTGTTGTGTGCTGTGTTTATAGAATTGGATATTCCATCAGTCCATTGTTTGTGGAGATGACATCTTGTACTGTTTCCATCGTGTGTAAGTGCTAATGCTCTTGTGGGAGAGGTGACTTGTGATTTTAAAAAAATTGTGATAAATTAATAATTTTGGCCTCCAAGGGGGGAGGGGGGGAGGGGGGGTTAGGGTTTCCGAGGGGTGGGGATTACGACCACAGATTGGCAGACTCAAACTGGCTTCAGGATCACACAAAACGCAGTGTTTATCGGTCCGCTCTACTGAGAAGTCACGCTGGGCTGTCTATTCGCTAGCTTCTGTGTTTTTGTTATTTGTATTTTGTTGATTTCACACTTACATTGTGTGGTGACTCAATGCAACGTGCACATGAGTGCGTCTCTTTAGTTTGCATTAGTGCACGCTTTTCCCCTTCCCTTGGCTTCTTTTCTACGAGTCCCTTCCTCCGCATTCTGCGTCGATCGTCCCCCTTTCTTAAATTGTGTGTGAACGTTGCGTGCAGTTTAAATTTTAAACATAAAATTAAGAAGTTTTGTCGTCGAATGATGCACGTTCTCTCTCTGCAGTCTTCCGCAAGTACCGGTAATACCGTGGCTGGTGTGCTACTATAGTTTATGTGGTGTTAACATAAACCATTATCTCCCATATTTGTGCATTTTTGTCAAATGTTTCTTTGCGTCACCTGCAATATCTACTTCTGACGATCGTAACTTTTAATGTTCCGAATTCATTTATAAAGAAGTAAAAACGAATAGCTTCCCAAATTCTTCTTCTTCTTCTTTCGTCCGCCTGAAACATGTCTACAACTGCAATGTCGTCTCTTGTATGAATCTAACAGTCTTTTTTAGTTCATTCAGCGGTCCATAGAGTTTATCTTCCACTGTTGTCTCTCTAGGCCAGAAGGTTCGCCTGGATATGTTGTAGTTTGGGCAATCCTGGAGTATGTGCTCTGCTGTCTGCGACGCCAAACCACATGTGCACATGGCTGAGTCACCAATATTGAATTTTGTATACAAGTTTGTTGCGTAATCTATTGTGTCCTGTTCTGAGGCGCAGAAGAATGACCTGTTCTGGTCTGTCCATAACGTGGTAGTCGTCTTGAGCAAGGTTTGGTGGCTTTCTGATTGATTTGATCATTCTTTTCTTTTGGTGGTATGTAATAGGCACATCAGGTTGTTCTTCTGTTGCTCCTTCCTTAGCCAATCGATCATCTCTGTCGTTTCCGGGGACTCCACAGTGGGATGGTATCCACTGTATGGTGATCTTACGCTGACTGCTAAGTTCAGAAAGTAGTGTCATCAGAACTGGCAATTTCCCAGACAGGAGCGCCGCTATTACGGATTTTGCATCTGTCAATATCACTGCAGGTTGTGTACCATAGCTGGTATTTTGTAATTTTTCTGTGGCTATCTTGATTGCCTCAATTTCAGCATCATAGTTATGGCAGTACTTTCCTGTTGGAATTCTGGCCGTGTCTCTAGTATTATTTGGGTATTCTATGTACACTCCCGCTCCTCCATTTCGAACAGCATTTTGTGCTGACCCATCTGTGTAGACTCGGATCCAGAGGTCATGTGGGTATTCATCATCAAGGAAGCTGAGAGTGGCTGTTCTGCGCTGTACACTGTTCTGTTCTTCCTTGTCCAATATTCCTCTCACTTTTGACTGGATTTGTAGCGATATTCTATGTTCATCTTTCCACGGGGTTTGTTCTGGAATAGTTGTCAGGGGGATACCAACTGTGGGAAGATCGATGGATTCTCTGCAGAGTTGTTTTGCCTGGTGGATGAAACTACTTCTTTTCAACCACCCCAAAGCTAAGTTTTCAAATCGGTTCTTCATAGGGTGGCCTGGCAAGCTGAGAAACTTTTCTGCTTGCATTAATGTTTTTGTATCTCTGCGTTCTCTTAAAGCTTGTGTCCTCCCCATTTTCTCCATTGCTACTATAGGGGTTGATCTCATCCTTCCTGTGATGACTCTAAGAGCTTGATTTTGCACCTTGTCCAGCTCCTGCAATGTAGTTTTTGATGCTGAACACCACGCAGTTGACCCGTATTCCAAGTGTGGTCGCATGCTCTGTTGATAAACTTTGCCAAGTATTTTCCCACTGGCTCCCCACGTGGTTCCAGTTAGCTTTCTCAGGATGGCAATTTTCCTTCTGGCCTTTGCTACTGCTTTTTTGATGTGTTTTCTCCATGTCAGCCTGTCGTCGAATGTTACACCAAGGTATGTTGG
Source organism: Cepaea hortensis (assembly GCA_963921405.1). Taxonomy (NCBI): domain Eukaryota; kingdom Metazoa; phylum Mollusca; class Gastropoda; order Stylommatophora; family Helicidae; genus Cepaea; species Cepaea hortensis. The sequence goes on along the minus strand of OY992877.1, from coordinate 124,593,413 downwards.
TTCCTTATCTTCTCTTAGGGGTGTTCCATTTATCTGAATGCTCCCTGCCTTTTGTTTCGGAGAAAGGGTAAATAGAGTGGTGCTGCACTTGTCAGTGTTTATGCTGATACACCATCTATCCGCCCATGCAACAAATGTATCTACAGCTCTCTGTAGCAATATGGTGGCCACTGATGCATGTTTATTTGCGCTCCACAAAACCAGGTCATCAGCGTACATTGCCGCTTTAATTCCATCGGGTAGATTAGCAACAAGATCATTGATGAAGATTAGAAAAAGTGTTGGGGACAGGACTCCGCCCTGGGGAACACCGTGACGCAATAGAACTTTCTTGCTCTTGAGACCGTCTATCTGTACTCGGGCTCTTCTGTTGTGCAAGTATGCTTTTACCCATTTGTACATTCTTCCATTGACTTTACAGTTTCTCAGTTTCTTCATCAGACCCTCTTTCCAGACTTTGTCAAAGGCTTTCTTCAGATCTCTCCAAGCCGCAAGTACCAGCTTCTTCTCTTGGAATGCATCCTCAACTTCTTGAGAGAGGTAGGTTGTCTGATCTTCCGTAGAGTAGCACTGCCTAAAGGCAGCCTGTTGTGGCACAAGGATGTTTTCACTTTCAATGTACCATTGTAGTCTGTGATTGATGACGCGTTCCATTGTTTTGCAGAGACAACTGGTGAGGCTAATGGGTCTGTAGCTGGAGGCAATGGAACTGTCTTTCCCAGATTTTAGGAGGGGTATCATGATTGCTTCTCTCCAGACCTGTGGAACACTGCCTAAGGTCCATGTATTATTAAAGATCTGTAGCAACTTTGCTTTGGCCTCTGTTCCTAGGTTCCTGATCATTTCATTGGAGATACCATCAGCTCCTGGTGATTTTCTCATTTTCAGTTTTGATATGGCTAGCTCCAGTTCACTGAATGTGATAGGTGTCTCCATAACCTCATGTACAATTTCCTTCTGTCCTGTATTTTGCCATTTCTCTCGAATCTCCTGTTGTTTCTCTGGACTAATTTCAATATTGTTATCTTGTGCGAATGAGTCCGCAAAATGGTCAGCTGCTTGCTTTCCTGTTAAAATGTTTCCGTCTTTATGTAGCGCAATTTTTGAGTTTCACCCTGTGCCCTCATCGTTAAGCTGTTTTATTAGCCTCCATAACTTCCTTGTGTCTCTTTCAAAGTTCAGTGACTCTGTTTTCTCCTGCCAGCTTTTCCGTCTAGCCTGCAGTTGGGCCCTTTGAAATTTGGCTTTTGCGTGCTGATATTTATTGTGGTGCTCTTGGCTGGGATTGGCCTCTGCTTGTTTTCTACATACATCCACATCATTATGCAACTGTTCCAGTTCACTATTCCAGTAGGGTTTATAATGTTTACGGGCTCCTCTTGGTATTGTTTCTCGTGCTGCCTGTAGTATGCATTTCCCAAACTCTTCAACTACTTTATTTATGTCCTTCTCAGTGTTCAGGTATTTAACCAGTATGCTGGTGCGATGCTTGTACATTGCCCAGTCTGCTTTCTTGTAGTTCCACCTCGAGAGTGTGCTGCTTTCACTTACAAACTCATTTTCTACAGTTAGAAAGACTGGCCGATGGTCACTGCCATCAAGTTGTTTCCCAACAATTCGTGTAATGTTCCACTCCAGGTCTGGTGAATAAAACGCCAGGTCAGGTGTAGTTGTAGAGTGCCATGATCTGGAGTAGAAGGTATGTGGGTCAGACGGCTTGTTAATCAGGATGAATCTATTCTCATCCTGCCAATCTTCCAATCTCTCTCCTCTCTGGTCCATGTGATCATAGCCCCAGCTCTGCGAATGGCTGTTGAAGTCGCCACACACAATCATTTTTCTTTTTAATGGTAGTGTGTCCAGTGCCTGTGGGCGGTCATTTGGACAGTAGTAATTGATCAGGTGAAAGTCCGTATTGTCTGTTTTAAGTTTAAGTGCCTGATACTCAGCCCCTTCCATGTGAACTTCAATTTGGGAAGCAGGAATGTTGTTTTTGACGAGAGTCAGTATCCCACCCTTTCGCCTGTCCTTTCGGTCAGATCGGTAACACTGGTAGCCTCTGATTTTGAAAGCTTCCCAAATTAAGGAGAGCTTTATATGTTTTCCCTACGTGTTCACGGGTATTTTTCACGTTAAGAAGCCAAAACTTTAGGAAAGACAGCTTATCTCAATGGATAACTTCCATTTTGCTATCGTCAAAATCTCGAATGTCGCTGACGCTGACATTTTAAAAATAAAAAAGAAAGAAATTATGATCATTCATATATTCAGTATGAATTCACATGTATCGTCATCAACGAAGAAGAACGACGTCAATATGTTATTTGTTGTAAAGGTTTGTCAAATGATTCTATGAAGCCGACAAGGTTTTATTGAATGTTCATCCTCAACACAGGGACAAGGGGAACAAGAAACTATTTTGAACGTCTTGGGAATGCTGTCAAAAGGTTGAAACTAGATTTAACAGGGGCATTCCAAGAAACAAACCAAAAGGTTACTGAAGCTTTCTATGTCGTAGCACTGAAGATAGAGAAGCAGACAAAAAACACATATAATTGGGTAAACTTTGATCAAACCTTGTTGTCTCAAGATGGTGGAAATTGTGTTGGGAAATGGATCAGAGGAAAAAAAAACTTGCAGCTGTTTTACTATCAAACGATACTATTCAAAGAAGGATCAGTGATATGGCCTGTGGGCTCTATTCAATTCAAATTGATGAATGGACTGTTGTGGCATCGTGTTCTCAGTTGATAGTGTTTGCAAGGTATGTGCATTCAGAATCATTTAAAGAAGAACTTATTTTTTTGTTCTCCTCTTGAAACAACCACCAAGGTCTCTGATATTTTGGAAAAGCTTTCATCTTTCCTTGAATCAGAAAATCTTTTATGGGATAATATGTGTGGGTGCTATATAGATAGATTGAACACCAGCTATGCTGGGGACCAACTAGGGATTTCAAGTTAGTGTGAAGAACCTGCCCCAAAGGTGAAAGGCATTCATTGCATATTCCATCGTCAGGCACTGGCCTCCAAAACACTTCCATTTCCATTGGAGTAGGTTTTGGATCAAACCGTTAAGATAGTTAATTTTGTCAAAGGATGAGCTCTCAACTCACGGCTTTTCAAGCAGTTATGCGTTGATATGGATGCAGGTCACCATTTGCTTCTTTTCCATACAAATGTCCGACGGCTGTCAAGAGGAAATGTAGCTGAGCGAGTATATGAGCCGAAGGACGAGTTCAAATTATTTTTTGAAGTTCAGGGTAAGATGGAAGTCTTTCCTGGCTGGATGATGAAGAGTGGATTATGCGCCTTGCCTATTTAGTTGATATTTTTGAGAGGCTGAATAAACTCAATCTTCAGACGCAAGGAAGGAAAACAAATGTCAGACAATTTGTGGATGTCTTGAAAGCTGTTATGAGCATGCTGGAAAATTGGAAAAGAAAGGTCAATAACCACCAATGTATTTATTTGCCATTAAATTATAAAACTACACTATAAAATTAATCTATGCATGTAAAGGTTATGTACAAATATGGAAGAAAATAAGGATTTTCAGAATAATAGGCGTGTTATTTTGAATGCACCTTTTGAGGCTGACAATTTTGGAAAAGGGGGGGGGGGAATGACATTCTGACATATGGTGAAAGGGTACATGGGCAAAAAAGGTTGAGAACCACTGGCATAGAGGGGTATATGCCTGGTGTTTTCCCAAATGGTGTTTTCCCAAATAAGGCTAATTTATCTATCTCATTTATTTTGTGGATATTCGCAATAAAGTTCTATGTCGTAGCGCTGGAGGTAGAAAAGCAGAAAAAAATCACGTATAATTTGGGGAACCTTTGATCATACTTTGTTGTCTCAGGATGGTGGAAATTGTGTTGGGAAATGGGTCAGAGAAAAAAATTGCAGCTGTTTCACTATCAAACGATACTGTTCAGATGAGGATCAGCGATATGGCCATTAACATCAAGGATCAAGCGAGGTTCGTATCAACCCCAACAAACCTAGTCAAGGTTTTGGATAGAAAAGCTCAGGAAAACTTACGGGAGTCCTACCTGAATGAAACGTCTACGTGGGGGAAAAAAAATTACATTCTGGTACCTGCATGGTAAGATTACTGGAAGGAATGCAAGCCCCAAAACGCTAATCATTCAGTGTAAGTAGGCGACATGCTAGACTAACAAACAGAAACCACAGAAATTCCTCAGACCAATTAAACGTGTCAAAATATTTGTCAATTCATATCAATACCACATTTCCCAGATGTCGTGTTCTATCAATACCACATTTCTCAAATGCCGTGTTCTATCAATACCTCATTTCTGGATGTTATGTTCTATCAATGCCACATTTCCTTGACGTCGTGTTCTATCAACACCACATTACCTGGATGTCGTGCTCTACCAATACAACATTTCCCAGATGTCGTGTACTATCAATACCACATTTCCCAGATGTCGTGTTCTATCAATACCACATTTCCTGGATGTCGTGTTCTATCAATACCACATTTCCCAGATGTCGTGTTCTTTCAATACCACATTTCCCAGATGTCGTGTTCTATCAATACCACATTTCTCAGATGTCGTGTTCTATCAATACCACATTCCCCAGATGTCGTGTTCTATCAACACCACATTTACCAGATGTCGTGTTCTATCATTACCACATTTCCCAGATGTCGTGTTCTATCAATACCACGTTTCCTGGATGGCGTGCTCTATCAATACCACATATCCCGGATGTCATGTTCTATCAATACCACATATCCCGGATGTCATGTTCTATCAATACAACATTTCCTAGATGTTATGTTCTATCAATACCACATTTCCTGGATGTAGTGTTCTATCAATACCACATATCCCGGATGTCGTGTTCTATCAATACCACAATTCCCAGCTGTCATATTCTAGTACTGCCACATCTCCCGGATGTCGTGTCTTATCAATACCACATTTCCTTGATGTCGTATTCTACCAATACCACATTTCCTGGATGTCGTGTTCTATCAATACCACATTTCCTGGATGTCGTATTCTATCAATACCACATTTCCCGAATATCGTGTTCTATCAAAATCACATTTTCCGGGTGTCATGTTCTATCAATACCACATTTCCAGGATGTCAATTTAGATCACTACCACATTTCCCGCATGCCGTGTTCCATCAATATACAAGTTGGCACATATATGAGGGAAAGTCATTAAATAAAAGGAATTTTATTATAAAGTCTATGGGAGAGTATGATTAACGGACAATTTTATTTCAGGACATAAACTGGCTATTAAGCTACACACGTTATAGGAGTTGTGGGGATCGAGCAGTTTGCGCAACAAGCCATTATTCATGTTCTCCTGTCAGAGGGTGTGACATATTGTTAAATGTATAGAAGAATGATGGTTTAGTATGGAGACATTGTTTGAATCAGAGGAGAATATATGACTAGGAAGAACAGTTTCAAAATGGAAGACAAAACGTCATTAATGAACCGAAGGGAGACCTACAAGTGTTGCAACTGATATAGTTTAACGGCAGATCGACCAAGCCAGTCCATGAGGACAAGTAACTCTCTATATCAAGTTTAACGACAGATCGACCAAGCCAGTCCATGTGGACAAGTAACTCACTATATCAAGTTTAACGGCAGATCGACCAAGCCAGTCCATGAGGACAAGTAACTCACTATATAAAGTTTAACGGCAGATCGGCCAAGCCAGTCCATGAGGACAAGTAACTCACTATATAAAGTTTAACGGCAGCTCTACCAAGCCAGTCCATGGGGACAAGTAACTCACTATATCAAGTTTAACGGCAGATCGACCAAGCCAGTCCATGGGGACAAGTAACTCACTATATCAAGTTTAACGGCAGATCGACCAAGCCAGTCCATGAGGACAGGTAACTCACTATATAAAGTTTAACGGCAGATCGACCAAGCCAGTCCATGAGGACAAGTAACTCACTATACAAAGTTTAACTGCAGATCGACCAAGCCAGCCCATGAGGACAAGTAACTCACTATACAAAGTTTAACGGCAGATCGACCAAGCCAGCCATGAGGACAAGTAACTCACTATACAAAGTTTAACGGCAGATCGTCCAAGCCAGCCCATGAGGACAAGTAACTCACTATACAAATTTTAACGGCAGATCGACCAAGCCAGCCCATGAGGACAAGTAACTCACTATATAAAGTTTAACGGCAGATCGACCAAGCCAGCCCATGAGGACAAGTAACTCACTATATAAAGTTTAACGACCAAGCCAGCCCATGAGGACAAGTAACTCACTATATAAAGTTTAACGGCAGCTCTACCAAGCCAGTCCATGGGGACAAGTAACTCACTATATCAAGTTTAACGGCAGATCGACCAAGCCAGTCCATGGGGACAAGTAACTCACTATATCAAGTTTAACGGCAGATCGACCAAGCCAGTCCATGAGGACAAGTAACTCACTATATAAAGTTTAACGGCAGATCGACCAAGCCAGTCCATGAGGACAAGTAACTCACTATACAAAGTTTAACGGCAGATCGACCAAGCCAGCCCATGAGGACAAGTAACTCACTATACAAAGTTTAACGGCAGATCGACCAAGCCAGCCCATGAGGACAAGTAACTCACTATACAAAGTTTAACGGCAGATCGTCCAAGCCAGCCCATGAGGACTAGTAACTCACTATACAAAGTTTAACGGCAGATCGACCAAGCCAGCCCATGAGGACAAGTAACTCACTATATAAAGTTTAACGGCAGATCGACCAAGCCAGCCCATGAGGACAAGTAACTCACTATATAAAGTTTAACGACCAAGCCAGCCCATGAGGACAAGTAACTCACTATATAAAGTTTAACGGCAGATCGACCAAGCCAGCCCATGAGGACAAGTAACTCACTATATCAAGTTTAACGACCAAGCCAGCCCATGAGGACAAGTAACTCACTATATAAAGTTTAACGGCAGCTCTACCAAGCCAGTCCATGGGGACAAGTAACTCACTATATCAAGTTTAACGGCAGATCGACCAAGCCAGTCCATGAGGACAGGTAACTCACTATATAAAGTTTAACGGCAGATCGACCAAGCCAGTCCATGAGGTCAAGTAACTCACTATACAAAGTTTAACGGCAGATCGACCAAGCCAGCCCATGAGGACAAGTAACTCACTATACAAAGTTTAACGGCAGATCGACCAAGCCAGCCCATGAGGACAAGTAACTCACTATACAAAGTTTAACGGCAGATCGTCCAAGCCAGCCCATGAGGACAAGTAACTCACTATACAAAGTTTAACGGCAGATCGACCAAGCCAGCCCATGAGGACAAGTAACTCACTATATAAAGTTTAACGGCAGATCGACCAAGCCAGCCCATGAGGACAAGTAACTCACTATATAAAGTTTAACGACCAAGCCAGCCCATGAGGACAAGTAACTCACTATATAAAGTTTAACGGCAGCTCTACCAAGCCAGTCCATGGGGACAAGTAACTCACTATATCAAGTTTAACGGCAGATCGACCAAGCCAGTCCATGGGGACAAGTAACTCACTATATCAAGTTTAACGGCAGATCGACCAAGCCAGTCCATGAGGACAAGTAACTCACTATATAAAGTTTAACGGCAGATCGACCAAGCCAGTCCATGAGGACAAGTAACTCACTATACAAAGTTTAACGGCAGATCGACCAAGCCAGCCCATGAGGACAAGTAACTCACTATACAAAGTTTAACGGCAGATCGACCAAGCCAGCCCATGAGGACAAGTAACTCACTATACAAAGTTTAACGGCAGATCGTCCAAGCCAGCCCATGAGGACAAGTAACTCACTATACAAAGTTTAACGGCAGATCGACCAAGCCAGCCCATGAGGACAAGTAACTCACTATATAAAGTTTAACGGCAGATCGACCAAGCCAGCCCATGAGGACAAGTAACTCACTATATAAAGTTTAACGACCAAGCCAGCCCATGAGGACAAGTAACTCACTATATAAAGTTTAACGGCAGATCGACCAAGCCAGTCCATGAGGACAAGTAACTCACTATATCAAGTTTAACGGCAGATCTACCAAGCCAGTCCATGAGGACAAGTAACTCACTATATCAAGTTTAACGGCAGATCGACCAAGCCAGCCCATGAGGACAAGTAACTCACTATATAAAGTTTAACGGCAGATCGACCAAGCCAGCCCATGAGGACAAGTAACTCACTATATCAAGTTTAACGGCAGATCGACCAAGCCAGTCCATGGGGACAAGTAACTCATTATATTAAGTTTAACGGCAGATCGACCAAGCCAGCCCATGAGGACAAGTAACTCACTATATAAAGTTTAACGACCAAGCCAGCCCATGAGGACAAGTAACTCACTATATAAAGTTTAACGGCAGCTCTACCAAGCCAGTCCATGGGGACAAGTAACTCACTATATCAAGTTTAACGGCAGATCGACCAAGCCAGTCCATGGGGACAAGTAACTCACTATATCAAGTTTAACGGCAGATCGACCAAGCCAGTCCATGAGGACAAGTAACTCACTATATAAAGTTTAACGGCAGATCGACCAAGCCAGTCCATGAGGACAAGTAACTCACTATACAAAGTTTAACGGCAGATCGACCAAGCCAGCCCATGAGGACAAGTAACTCACTATACAAAGTTTAACGGCAGATCGACCAAGCCAGCCCATGAGGACAAGTAACTCACTATACAAAGTTTAACGGCAGATCGTCCAAGCCAGCCCATGAGGACAAGTAACTCACTATACAAAGTTTAACGGCAGATCGACCAAGCCAGCCCATGAGGACAAGTAACTCACTATATAAAGTTTAACGGCAGATCGACCAAGCCAGCCCATGAGGACAAGTAACTCACTATATAAAGTTTAACGACCAAGCCAGCCCATGAGGACAAGTAACTCACTATATAAAGTTTAACGGCAGATCGACCAAGCCAGTCCATGAGGACAAGTAACTCACTATATCAAGTTTAACGGCAGATCTACCAAGCCAGTCCATGAGGACAAGTAACTCACTATATCAAGTTTAACGGCAGATCGACCAAGCCAGCCCATGAGGACAAGTAACTCACTATATAAAGTTTAACGGCAGATCGACCAAGCCAGCCCATGAGGACAAGTAACTCACTATATCAAGTTTAACGGCAGATCGACCAAGCCAGTCCATGGGGACAAGTAACTCATTATATTAAGTTTAACGGCAGATCGACCAAGCCAGTCCATGAGGACAAGTAACTCACTATACAAAGTTTATCGGCAGATCGACCAAGCCAGTCCATGAGGACAAGTAACTCACTATATAAAGTTTAACGGCAGATCGGCCAAGCTAGCCCATGAGGACAAGTAACTGACTATTGATGAAATAGCCGTTGATTTCAACATGAGTCATAGTGCTAGGTACCTAATTGTCTATGATGACTTCGGTTATAGGAAAGTATTAGCAGACGTGTCACAAGACAGCATTCTGATAGCCTCAAACCTGCACGGCAGATGATTTCTCAGGAACATTCTGAACGTCATGCTCGAGAAAGAGATGTTTTTCACCATCAAACTGTGACTAGAGGCGAGTATTTGGTGCATCATTAGGAACCATAGAGTAAGAGGCAGTCGATGCCGTGAAAACATCCTTTGTCTCCGGTTAATTAAAAAAAAAAAAAAATTCAAGACATAGGAATCCGCTAGGAAATTCGTGATGACCATCCTTTGTTATACAAAGTACTCTGTATTGCTGCATTTCCGGGAAAGGGGTGAAACTGTAACTAGTGCTCGATTCATCAACATGCTAGTAAACAAACTGAAACCTGCGTAACAATCGAAACGTCGGGGACTTCTTTCAAAAAGAGTATTGTTACTGCACGACAGCACCCACCCCCAAATGGCAAAGCATACAGTGGATACACAATGGGCTCTGAAATTGGAGATTTTTAAACATCCAGCATACAGTCCAGACTTGGCGCCATCGGATTTTTACAATTTTTTGGAAGCATGAACGAACATTTGCGGGCTCAGGGGTTTTTGCAGATGACAACGAGGTTTTGAAAGTAGTGCAAAATAGGTTTCATGCACTTTTTCTTACAAGACATCTACAATCAGGTAGACAGGTGGACCAAGTGTGTTGCCAGACAGGGGTACTATGTTGCGGGGAATAAAAATTAGCAGAGACACAAACAATTTTTGGTTTACACTATTATAAAAAAGTTATTCGTAAAATGTCTGTTACTGAATGACTTCCCCTCGTATATGTAAATGATTTATGAACTGTCGTAATGTCTTTAGGAAGGACACATGCAAATGTTATTGTCCTCAAGGTGAACCTTATTGCACGCCAGCTGTTATTCGCACAGTACATCTGTATATTCCCAACTGCATCCATCTTTCAAGTGCTGAATATTGAAGAATGTTGGCTATTAAAGACAATAAAACAAAGAAAATGGAAATATTTTGGTCACTTGAAACATCACGAAAGTTTGGAGAGAACAATAATGAAGGGGTATATGCCCGGGAAGAGAGGAAGAGAAAGGCCAAAGAGAATATACGTACAGGATGTGGCAGATGATCTCCAGAGGGTGTATCGGAAGCGGGATATGATCGAGAAGTAACTGGAAGGCTGTTATGGGAGCGAGGTTCTGCAAAGGACATGCTACTGAATGAATGAATGAAGTCTCCGTGGCAAAGTGTTTACACCGCATGTCTAGGGCTCCCAAGGTTGCAGGTTAAATGCCGGCCTAAGTCGTTATGTTCACGGTTGTACGGTTTTCTTGGAGACTCCTGGGGTTCGTCGCTGGAGCTATGGAGATTGCGCTTTTGCGACGCTTACGGCAGTTCCCCTGTGAGTTATGAGTTATGTATGTTGTTGTTTGTCCGTTAAGAATGATGATGACCATTCATTTCATCCAGTGCGGTCAAAGGTATGGAGCCGTGAGTTCTAAGGTGGCTGATAAGGCCTAATTTGGCTCGAAATGTTCTTTAACAATGTGGGCAAAGAATGCTTGACGTTCCAGGAGGAGGATCTCATACAGTGGTTTTTCTGTCCAGCCTTTTCTTCACAGCTCTTGCAGTCCTGGTTGCTTCACAAGTAACTGCACCCTTATGTAATGATGTACGCCACGAATTTCGGTCTTTGGCAGCAGTCTCCCAAATGTCATGATGAATTCCAAAAGCTTTCAGTGAGATTTTCAGTGTCTTTAAAGCGTTTCCTCTGGCCGCCTTGGGAGCGTTTACCACACGCAGCTGGCCGTAAAAGACTCGTTTAGGGAGCGTGTGATCTGGCATGCGAGTTAAGTGACTAGCCCGGCGAATCTGATTCTTCATTAGTAGAGTGTGGATACTGGGCATTGATGCTCTTTCTAGGACTTCAGTGTCTGTGATCTTGTCTTGCCATTTAATCTTCAATAGCCCAGGTTTCACAAGCATATAGCAGTGTGGATAATACAACTGCTTTGTAGACTTTCAGCTTTGTTTGCAGGCTTATTCCATTTCTGTCCCATACATTCTTGTACAGTCTGACAAAGGCCTTGGAGATTCTTGCATTCACTTCGTCATCAATTGTAGCAGCTTGTGACACAGTGCTGCCAAGATAGGTGAATTTGTCCACAACACTTAGTCTATGACTATTCACTTTGATATTCGGCACGGTGTGTTTATTCCCTGGAGCTGGCTGGTACATAACTACAGTCTTCTCCAAGTTGATATTGAGCCCAAAGATGGCACATGCATATGACAAAGCTGAAACATTGTGTTTCATGTCTGCCTCTGAGTTAGCATACAGAGCACAATCATCAGCAAACAGGGGCTTTCTGACGGTGTCGCTGTTAGTTTTGGATTTAGCTTTCAGTCTTCTCAGATTGAACAACTTTCCATACATGCGGTAGTTGATGTCTATTCCAATGTCGTTGTTCTCTAAGGCTTTCGTCAGCATAGATGAAAACAAGAGGCTGAACAGTGTTGGTGCCAGGACGCATCCTTTCTTCACTCCAATGGAGACAGTTCACCATTTTCCTGTACTCTTGTCTGCATACCATGTTGAAATAGCAGTACTTTTTGGAAAAACTTTCGTGGACAGCCATATTTCGCCATAATCTTCCACAGTCCTTCTCTGCTAACTGTATCAAAAGCCTTGGTGAGGTCAATTTTCTTCTTCTTCTTTCCTTCGCTTCAAATATGTCTATAACTGTAATGTTGTCTCTTGTATTAATTAAACTGTCTTTTTTTAGTTCACTCAGCAGTCCATAGAGTTTATATTCCGCTGGCGTCTCTCTAGGCCAGAAGGTTTGCCTAGATATGTTGTATTTTGGGCAGTCTTGGAGAATGTGCTCTGCTGTCTGCGACGCCAATCCACATGTGTACATGGCTGATTTGCCCATCTTGAATTTTGCATACATGTGATTGCGTAATCTATTGCGTCCTGTTCTGAGGCGCAGAATAATGACTTGTTCTGGTCTGTCCATAACGTAGTAGTCGACTTGAGCAGGTTTTGGTGCCTTTCTGACTGATTTGATCATTCTTTTCTTTTGGTGGTATGTAACGGGCACATCAGGCTGTTCTTCTTTTGCTCCTTCCTTAGCCAATCGATCAGCTCTGTCGTTTCCGGGTATTCCACAGTGGGATGGTATCAATTGTACGGTGACCTTATGCTGACTGCTAAGTTCAGAAAGTAGTGTCGTTAGTACTGGCAATTTCCCAGACAGGAGCGCCTCGAGTACTGATTTTGCATCTGTCAATAGCACCATAGGTTGTGTACAAAGGCTGATATTTAGTAATTTCTCTGTTGCTGTCTTGATTACCTCAATTTCAGCATCATAGTTATGGCAGTACTTTCCTGTTGGTACTCTGGCCGTGTCCCTAGTATTATTTGGGTATTCAATGTACACTCCCGTTCCTCCATTTCGAAGAGCATTGTTTGCTGACCCATCTGTGTAGACTCGGATCCAGAGGTCATGTGGGTATTCATCATCAAGGAAGCTGAGAGTGGCTGTTCTGCGCTGTACACTGTTCTGTTCTTCCTTGTCCAATATTCCTCTAACTTTTGACTGGATTTTTAGTGATAGCCTGTGTTCATCTTGGTAAGGTCAATGAAAGTGGAGAACATTTCGGAGTTCTGTTCCTGACATTTCTCTTGCAGCTGCTTTGCAGCGAAAATCATGTCATCAGTTCCTCGTTCTTTTCTGAAACCACATTTACTCTAAGTATGAGTTATGCCCTAAGAACCGACATCACTGCACTCAGGACATTCCCACACGTGCTCCGTCCCCTTGTTCAACAGTCAGCAAATAGTCATACTGCTAATCGTCCCCACCGCCATGTGATTGAAAGTTCTCCTGGGCTTCCCTCTGAGTTTTGAAATTCATCCATCATCCCTGCTGACCACCTGCCATATCATCATTTCCACATACGGGTTCTCAGTCTGTTCCACAGCTTTCTCCACCTGGTTCCACGTGTGCCTGACCACCTTTCCTTTGTCCATATGTAATCTACCACCAAGAGGTGCATTCCCTGCCAGCCTATCGGCCTATTCCACCTTCATTGTCATGCTGGAAGTCGTAGTCTCATATGCCAGGCTCCGTTTTCAAGCATACACCATTAGCAATGAAACCCCAGCCACCACGTCTGTTTCTCACCACTTACCCAGCGGCGTAGTTGACTGTCACCTTGGTGTGTGTTGCCCTGGATCAGTCATTGCACCTCACACTCTGTGCGGGACGCCGCCCATTGTCTGTACTTTCGGGCCCGGTGAACAGAGATCGAGCCATATGGGAATCTGTGCAGTGAAGTCGATCCGCTCGCCTTGTTATATTCCGTACTGAGGGGGGAAATCTGGCAGTCTGGAGCAGCCATACTAGACAAACTACAGGGACCCATGAAGACCACAATCGAACCATCCCGCTTGTGACCCACGCTGGAGTAGACAAAAAGCAAATGTTTATCGCAGAAGATGAAGCACATATATTCGTTGTTTTCAGCTGCTGTTTACTATACTGCTGTCGACCTTCCTCATCCTGACGACAACAAATGTCTTCTCTTGATTTATGACAGTGGACATTTCCTCAATCCCATGACAAGCGCATTCATAGTTAAGTGCAGCTTGATCTTTCTCGTCTCAGATATTTGAGCTCTTCTCACTAACATTTACCCTTGTTCTAACCAACTCTTCTAGCACGATCAACAAATACAACGCTTCGTCTGACGCTGTTAGTCCTACATTGCAGTACAAAACAGGAAGTTGTGCACATAACATGACATGGGCAAAGAGCGCCGGTTCATGTTGTACTTCTGCTGTCTCCAAACAAAGTCTCCCTATTTAAAAGGGAAAATTAGGAAACCGCCATTTTATCCCCTTAACATTTCTGGCGCACTTTCATGAAATATTAGGAAACATATTTTGCTGTAACAATTAGCAGTGGATCATTAATTTATTCTTCACGAGGCTGCTATCCATTCTATCTTTTGCAAATACTCTTATCAAATAAAACAATGTGGCTTCGCTTGATTGTCATCTTATTCATGTCTACGATGTGCGTCTTCTGTTTAGATTACTACTACTACGACCCCACAATTTGTGAGAATGTGCAGCCAGGGCTATGGGTAAGTAACAGTGTTCCTAGGTGTGTTAGTTAGCACATACAGCAAATGAATATCACAGGACACACCAAGCGATAGAAAAATTGCAAGCTGTAGGCACACTGGATTCAAACCCCTCGCATTAAAATAATGTGATAGTCTCACTGAAAAGAAGTAATAAATCGCGAAGGAGCCCGACTATTACCATAACAGGAGAATCTCATTTCGTAAATATTGATAGGCACTTACAGATGTAAAAGACTTTAAATTTATTTATATATATGAGACATTAGAATACGCGACATTAAAAAACTGGAAAGCCATATATGCACACAGGTTTTTGGAGCTTGCGTTCTCCAAATGCAACGCCAAGATGAAGGAGACTTCGAGCTTATGGCCAACTACACACTCGTAAATAAGATGGCAGCCAGCTATGTCATCCAACCGATTTTACAGCCGTCAAGTATGGGCAAGATCCAACAACTTAACAAATTCACAATAGAACTGTCGTAACTTGTAGAATGTTATGCATGTTAAGTGTAGTCTAGCAATGTTTTCTTACAATATATAACAAACAAAGCATTATGGAACAAGTGTATTTTATTGTTTGTCCAGCTCATTCATTCAGTAGCACGTCCCTTGCAGAACTTAGCTACTATAACAACCGTCTGGAAAACTTCTCGGTCATAAGCAATATGTCCCGCGTCTGATACACCCATCTGGAGATCATCTGCCAAATTCTGCACCCATCTTCTCCTTGGCCGTCCTCTTCTTCTCTTTCAGGGCATAAACCCTTCCATGATTGTTCTCTCCAAACTTTCAAGACTTTTCAAGTGACCAAAATATTTCAATGTTCTTTGTTTTATCGTCTTAAGTAGCCAACCTTCTTCACTATTCAGATCTTGTTGTATGGATTCATTTGTTCGTTTTCTGTATCAAAGATATTCTTAAAACTTGTCTATGACATTTATATTTAAAAGCATTTATGCGCTTTTTGCCTTGTTTAGTGTCCAGGTCTTGTCCAGCTAGACATTTTAAATTTGTTGACTTTTGTTGAGTACCTCCAGAACATAAAATTATGCATTACATCTTAGACACAGTAGTGAGCAGTTAAAGAAAACCACAATAGTGACGTAGACAATTGACACAGCGCTAGTTTTTAGAAACTATAAGTTTTTGTAAGTCATTCTTGCAACAGGCGTCTTGCTGAGAGAATGCCGGCTCCAGGGTTGGTAAAACCCTTTTGGAAGAGGTAGAACACTATTACTTGGCATGAGGCCAGTTACTTTGGATGGAATCTGTCTACGGGACGCAAAGTTTACACAAATGCATGTCGAAGTCGGACATACTGACATGAGGTGTGTAACATAGTGTCAGACACTCCTCTTGAAAGAGGAACGAAGAAAAAGAGATAAATAGAATAGCAATAGGAAGACATTGTCCAAGGGGATATTGATTTTCATAGCTAACAGAACCATAACTAACTGCCAAATTACCAGCAAAAGAACTAAGAAAGAAGATCTATCCTAATGGGATCAACACCTTGTGCCACATATATTGAAAGGCCGAAGATCAAATGGGTTGGTCATCTCGTTAGAATACAAAACCATCTGCTATCAGCACTGGCGCAAAATCGAAGAAAGTCTGATACGAGAGCAAGAGGACGCAAGAGAAGAAAATGTATTTGATGGATATCAAAGACATTGTGCATTCACATGGAATGACACTATCCAGTGCTACCCATCGGGAGCTGGAACGTCAACTACTCCTCCCCATTACGCTTGACTGTCAAGTGGAAGGTGATGATGATGGTTATTATTATTATTATTATTATTATTATTATTATTATTATTCCCAATACTCCCCATTACGCTGACAAGTGAAAGGTGGTGTTTATGGTGATTATTATTATTATTATTATTATTATTATTATTAATTAGCAGTGGTTCGAATCGCAAAAGTGACTTATGAGAGTATGGAGCCGGTCGCTCAGAAAGTCGTGGCGTGCTGATGAGCGTAATCTAGCCTAGGAATCAACATACAGCTGAAAGATGCTGGTGTTGACTGCAATATCCTGAAACAGGATGGAAACGCGGGTAGAAAAAAAAAAAAAAATTATTATTATTAGCAATGGCCGTTCACAATTTTAATAAATGTAAACATTTTTATTTACAATATTATTACAGTATATGATTACAAATTAATTTATTGACAGTTAGAACATGGAAATGCATTTATTTATTATTAGTGTGCTGGTTAAATGACGGAAGACATCTAATTTAAACGTTTGCTGAAACCATTTGGAATGTATTTAGAACTCTTGTTTGTAAGGTACGGGACACAGTGGATTGCACAATCGCCCATCAGTGTGGCTTTGACATGGAAGTGATCCAGTCCATCCAGTGCAACACCAGCCAGGTCTGGTCCAAACTAGCCTCAGCCTGTGTCTGGGAGTGGGATCCAGATAGGGACGATTGCAATGGCCGCCCACATACCGCTATCCACGGTAAGTTGCAGTTGCTGACCTGTACACAAGTATTTCATATCATACGATTCTTCTTCTTCTTTCGTTCGCTTGAAATGTCTTTAACTGCAATGCTGCCTCTTGAATGAATTTAAATATTTTTTTTTTGTTCACTCGGTGGTCTATATAATTTATCTTCCTCTGTCATCTCTCTAAACCAGAAGGTTTGCCTAGATATGTCGTATTTTGGGCAGCCTTGTAGTATGTAGTCTGTTGTCTGCGGCGTCAGTCCACACGTGCACATGGCTGATTCGGCAATATTGAATTTTGTATACACGTGGTTGCGTAATCTATTGTGTCCTGTTCTGAAACGCAGAATAATGATTTTTTCTGGTCTGTCCACAACGTAGTAGTAGTCATCTTGAGCAAGGTTTGGTGGTTTTCTGGCTGATTTGATAATTCTTTTCTTTTCGTGGTAAGTAAAGGAAGGGCACATAAGGCTGTTCTCCTTTTGCTCCTTCCTTAGCTAATCGATCAGCTCTGTCGTTTCCGGGTACTCCACAGTGGGATGGTATCTATATATGGTGACCTTACGCTGGCTGCCAAGTTCAGGAAGTAGCTTTTGTAGTGCTGGCAATTTCCCAGACAGGAGTGCCTCGAGTACAGATTTTGCATCTGTCAATAGCACTACAAGTTGTGTACGATGGCTGGTATTTAGTAATTTCTACGTCGTTAACTTGATTGCCTGGATTTCAGCATTATAGTTAAGGCAGTACATGCTTGTTGTACTATGGCCGTGTCCCTATTATTATTTGGGTATTATATGTACACTCCCGCTCCTCATTTCGAACAGCAATTTGTGCTGACCCATCTATGTAGACTCTGATCCAAAGGCCCTGTGGGTATTCTACATCAAGAAAGCTGAGAGTGGCTGTTCTGCGCTGTACACTGTTCTGTTCATTTTTGTCAAATATGCCTCTCACTTTTGTCTGGATTTGTAGCGACAGTCTATGCTCCTCTATCCATGGAGTTCATTCTGGAATAGTTTTTAGGGGGATACCAACTGTGGGCAGATCAGTGGTTTATCTGCAGAGTCGTTTGGCCTAGTGCATAAAACTGCTTCTTTTCACCCGCCCCATCCATAGGTTTTCACATCTGTCCTTCACAGGATGGCCTGACAAGCTGAGGAACTTTTCTGCTTGTATTAGTGTCTTCGTATCTCTTCGCTCTCTCAGTGTTTGTGTCCTCCCCATATTCTCCATCTCCACTATAGGGGTTGATCTCACCCCTCCTGTGGTGACTCTTAAGTACTTGATTTTGCACCTTGTCCAGCTCTTTTTATGCTGAACACCACGCAATTGACCAATTTTCCAGGTGTGGTCATATGCTCTGTTGATAACCTTTGCTAAGTATTTTCCTAGTGCCCCCCCCCCCCCATATCGTTCTACTTAGTTTTCTCAGGATGATTATTTTCCTTCTGGTTTTCGCTTCTGCTTTGTTGATGTGCTTTCTCCATGTCAACCTGTCATCAAATATTACTCCAAGATATGATGATTCTTTATCTGGTTATAGGGGTATTCCATTTATCTGGATGATCCCCGCCTTTTGTTTTGGAGAGAGGGTAAATAGTGTGGTGCTGCAATTGTCAGTGTTTGTACGGACACACCATCTATTTGTCAATGCAACTAATGCATCTACAGCTCTTTGTAGTGATCTGGTGGCCACTGATACATGTTCATTTATGCTCCATAGGACCAGGTCATCAGCGAACATTGCCACTTTAATTCATGTGGTAGTTTAGCAACAAGATCATTGATGGAGGAACATCGGAACACCGTCTCGCAGTTGTGCTTTCTTGCGATTGGATCTGTTTATCTGTATTCGAGCTCTTCTGTTGGGCAAGTATGCTTTCGCCAACTTGTACATTCTTCCACTGACTTTTGTTAGGTTTTTTTTTTAATGAGAAAGGTGGGTCCTATGACTATGGTGTCCCGGATGGGTTATCAATATTAATCATCCTTCTTTATGAAGCCTATGAATGGCTCCGAACCCCCAACGTGAAGAACAGAACCTAATGTATTCAAGTCCTACACGATTTTTTGTAAAGAAAGGGCCACCTTTGGAAGGCGAAATGATCAGATAAGTCTACCATAGACACCTAGAGGAAGAACACTCACTTCACATAGAATTAGAATGTGTCTATGTGTATGGATCCCTCCTCACTATGATCTAACCTTAATGTAACGTAGTATTACATAACAAATTTTAACACCACTTTTGAACCAAACGTCTACAAGTTATAAACACAAACTCCAGGCTTCAACCCAACCATTTATTGAAAACATGTGGTGGATTTTAGGGAAATTCTCTGTCTGGACTGTGGATATTAACTCTCCGCCATCAATTACAAACACATGAATGACAAAATCAGTGTATACCATCTCATGTTTTCCACAAAATTACCAGCCGTCAAATGCATACATTATTAATTCAATAATTCTTCGAATCTATCTGCATACTGATGATAACAGTCTCTCATCTATAAATTCATCAAAATACTCTTATCAAAATGATATGCTCTCTCAACCTGCACTGAGAAAACTTCTTATGTAACATATCCCATTCCATCAATGATTTGGTTTAGGGAAAGTCAACAACACTGTCAACAATCTTGGCTCAACCCTGTTATTTGCTTTCATAGTGAGATCCCGAGAGGACATAACCGTGACCTGAGATCTAAGTAGGCTGTATGGCCCAGTGAAGCTGAGGCTGGGGGTCAGCCAAACAATATAGGAGGTCCTCTTCAGACTGGGGAGAAGGTAATTCCCTAAATCATCGAATACAATGAAAAAGATGACGACCGTCCCGCAGCTCTGGTTAATACTATCAGAAACTCAACTATTATCATCAAGGCACTTCAGTACGACCAGTCTCATGTCGATAAGGCCATCCCACACTCGGTGATTTCAGTGCAGCTTTCTCTACATAATTAGCTGTAAATTATGAACAGGGCTGGCACCACTCTCCCCCGATGGTGTTTCCACCTTGTCGTGGTGGGGGAGCTTGAGTTTCTCAATGACCCCGAGATCTATGCCGGCGGTAGCGTAGCTACCAGCAGGGCCTCCCAAGCCGGAAAGGTCAAAGGGTAGAGAACAAACAAAGAGAAACACCCTGGTCCTCCAGGTTGAGGGTTGAAGCGTGGGGTTAACATCCCCACCTTTGTAAAAACCATTTTTGTTACGAAACAGATACATGAGCCTCGAATTCGGACTGACTTATCTGGACAACGACCTTGGAACGTTAAAGGACTTTTGAGATTTGGAACATGGAATGTACGGACACTATATCGAGCTGGAGCGGCCGAAGAACTAACCCGGGAGCTGGTTGAATATCAAATGGATATAACAGCAATTCAAGAAATAAGGTGGCCAGGAGAGGGTACTTTAGAGCAAAATGGAATGATTATAATATATGGAGGAAATACCCAAAATAAACATGAATTAGGAACAGGATTTGTCATAAAAAAAGAGTTATGGGGGAACGTTTTAAACTTTAAAGCTGTTAATGACAGGATTAGTAAATTACGAATAAAAGGTAAATGGAAAAATATAACGATGATTAATGTACATGCACCCACTGAAGAGAAAGAAGATGACGTTAAAGAAGACTTTTATAATGATCTGGAAAATGTCATAGAAGAAACACCCAAACAGGACATCCTGGTTGTGCTGGGAGACTTCAATGCAAAAATAGGTAGAGAGCAAACTAATTAAAAAAAAGTGGCCGGTATGGAAAGCCTACATACAACTTCAAATGATAATGGATGGAGAGTCATCAACCTGGCAGAAGCCAAAGGACTGCAGGTTAGCAGTACCAGACTACAAAGAAAGGATATACACAAACAAACTTGGAAATCATGTGACAAAAGAACCTATAATCAAATAGATCACATTTTAATTAACAACAGAAATGCATCAAACATACAGCAAGTTAGAAGTTATAGAGGAGCTGAGTGCCACAGTGACCACTTTCTCGTTGGAGCAAAATTTAAAATAAAACTTAAGAGAGCTTTCTATACCAAATTACAAAGATTACACCCAACATATAACAGAGAAAAACTACAAGAAATTACAGTCAAAGAGAAATTTACAGATGAAATAAAATGTAAACTTGAAACTCTGCAAAACCCTTTGGAGGAAAGCGTTGACCAAACTTGGTTGAACATCAAGAATACAATTCAATCTACCGCAGAAGAATGTCTCGGTGTGTTAACCACGCATAGAAAGAACAGATGGTTCAATCAAAAATGTGAAGAAGCAGTCATTAGGAAAAAGAATGCCAGACATTTATGGTTAAATGACATCAACAACATCCAAAAGGAAGAGCATTATAGAAATGAATGTAAAGAGGCTACAAAAATAGTCCGACAGCAGAAGCGAGAATATATGAGTAAAATAATCAAAGATATGGAAACTAATCACCAGAAAAATGAATCCAGAAAGTTTTATAAAGAACTGAAATCAATGAAACGAGGGCACCAACAAAACACATATGGTTTAAAAGACAAAAATGGGAATATGATAAATACCAATGAGGAAATGTGCAACACATGGAAAGAATATTTTGTTGAATTACTAAATTGTGAAGCTCCAAGTAACACTTTCCCACAGGAAGAGGTTCTAACATGTGAACCACAAATTGAAGAACCTACATTTGAAGAAATCCTATATGTAATCACACGACTTAAAAACAATAAGGCAACTCGGACTGATGGAATTGCTGCTGAATTTATAAAGGCAGGTGGCCATGCATTACATCTAAAGCTATACGAACTAATAATAAAAATCTGGAGGACAGAAGAATTACCCCATGACTGGAAAGAGTCATTATTGATACCTATCTTTAAGAAAGGAGACAAGTTCCAATGTGAAAATTATAGAGGAATATCACTACTGTCCACAAGCTATAAGATACTATCCGCAGTATTACTAAATAGACTAAAACCATATTCAGAAGACATATTAGGTGACTACCAGGCGGGTTTTAGACATAACAGATCAACAATAGATCAGATATTTATCTTACGACAAACAGCCGAGAAAAATTGGGAATATAAAAGAGATCTCCATAACATTTTTGTGGATTTTAAAAAGGCTTATGATAGTGTCCATAGGAATAGTCTATGGAATGCTATGCAGGAATTTGGAATACCAAGGAAGTTAATCAACATGACCAGACTATGCATGGAAGATACTTATAATATAGTAACATATAAAGGCAGGAAATCAGACCCTTTCCAAATAACATCTGGCTTGAAACAGGGTGATGCACTATCGCCGCTACTCTTCAATCTGGCTCTAGAGAAAGTTGTAAGGAAGGTAAAGGAGGATTGTGATATTGGAGGAACATCCAAGCTGCTTGGTTATGCAGATGATATAGATATTATAGGGCAAAGTGAACAAAAGACATTGGAAATATTGACTCACTTAAAGGAAAAAGCCTAACAGATGGGGCTGGTTATCAACTAAGATAAGACAGAATATATGGTAATTTCAAGAGACGGAATGGCTAAAACCTCTGGCCATATACAAATAGATAATATGACCATTAAAAGAACGGAAACATACAAATACCTGGGTACAATCTTCAACTGCTCCAACATCATAAGGGAAGAAATACAAACTAGAATCAACTCTGGAAATAAGATATATTATGCACTACAACATCTACTAAAATCAAATGCGCTATCTCGTAACACCAAAATCACAATATACAAAACACTGATCAGACCAGTTGTGCTGAAACCTGGAGTACAACGAAAGGAGACGAAGCTTTGTTACAAACCTTTGAGAACAAAATTTTAAGACGCATCTTTGGACCCATTAGGGATACACAAAGTGGAGAGTGGAAAAGAAGAAGCAACAAAGACATTTATGATCTGTTTAAGTCCCCGCTAATCACTGGTATCATGAAGGCTAATAGACTACAATGGCTGGGGCACATAGAAAGAATGGAAGATAATAGGGAAACAAAACTCGCTTACACTCAGGAAATAAATGACCGTAGACCCCGAGGTAGACCAAGAAGACGGTGGAGAGATAATACATATACAGACCTACAAACACTTGGAATCAACGACTGGCAAGAGAAGGTCCACCATAGAGACGAATGGAGACGGATTGTATCTGCAGCAAAGAACCTCAATGGCTCGGAACGCTGAAGAAGAAGAAGAAGAAGAAGCTGGTACCACTCTCTGCGTATACTGGTGGACATAAATCCTTCAGTAACGCAGACAAATCCCTCAGTAGTGCAAACACATTCTTCAGTAATGCAGACAAATCCTTTAGAAAACACTGAAAATAATTCTCCTCTCTATCCATTTAATAATCAATGAACAAGATGTTGTAATCAAACCCCTGGTGTTTTAACCACCTACTGTTCATCCTCTGGGATTTGGCTGATAGAAAACTGGCAGCCGAGCACTTAGGGGATACCTATCCTAGTATACTTCTTCTTCTTCTTCTTCTTCTTCTTCTTCTTCTTCTTCTTCTTCTTCTTCTTCTTCTTCTGCGTTCATCCGGAGTTTTTTTTTCGGACGTGATTGCGTTGTGCCTGTTTACAGCAGAGCTGCGTTCTTGCGCCGTTAGGCCGACACATCCGACTTCTGCGGGCATTTGTTGACCGGGTTAACCTTCCTGGGGGTTTCTTAGGACGTTTGACTCTCACTTTTCTGGTGTTATCCCCCATCCTAGCTGGCCCATATAGAACAGCCAAAGGCATCCTGGTCAGCCCTCAAGGGAAGGCAGGGGCAGACCATGGGCATTCCCCGCCATCCAAGGAGGCTTCCATACTTGCAGAGCCGACACACAGCGCTCTGGTACTGGGCTCACCCAAGGAATCGTCACGTCCTGCACATGGCTGCTTAGCCTCACTTCCGTATATTGGGCCTTCCGTTCACCATAGGCTGTTCTTCCGGAAACCAGAAGAATGCAGTCTGCAGATGACATCCACACAGCGAGCTTTCGATTCACACTTTCCACGTAATGGATTTGCTTTCCAAGCAATATTCCCTTTCGTGCCACTAGGACAATTTTTCCACCTTTTATAAAGCCCACATAGTGAGCTTTCGATTCGGACTTTCCACGTAATGGATTTGCTATCCAAGCAATATTCCATTTCATACCTCTGGGATGCTTTTGCAACCGACATACCTGTGGTATGAAGTGTGGCAGTCTAAACACTTCTTTATACACCTTTAGATGTCAACCTGTATGTAGTTAAAGTAAGTTGCAGTCAATTTGAACTTGTTGATATCTCCATAGAGCGTGTCCTCAAATGGGTCAGGTGTAGGCCAAAATATCTTTCTCTGTTCAGCATATATTGGGCACTCCTGCAGCAAATGTTTAGCTGTCATTTTACCAGTTCCACAATTACATTCATCGGTATCTCCTATCTTTAGTTTATTGAACAAGTGGTATTTCAGCCTGTTATGTCCTGTGCGGAGTCTGAAGATCGCTACTTGTTCTCTTCGGTCGAGTTTGTAATATGCATCATCCTTCTGGTGGCCTGGATGCTCTGATTCCCATTTGGTTCTATAAGCGCTTTTTATAAACCTCTTTGCCTCATTATAGGTTATGTCTATGTCAGGCGGTGGTAGTCGTCCGCCCTCTTTTGCTAGTCTGTCAGCCTCTTCATTTCCATGTATATTGCAATGTGATGCGATCCACTGTATTACAACTTTTTTGGGATTTCTTGCATAGACCATGGAGTGCTGCTCTTAGGTGAGCTTGTTCTGTGCTGGTTTTGCTATTCAGTATTAAGACAGCTGACTTTGCATCTGTGAAGATAGCTATTTGCTTCGCTTTATTTCCCTCCATCAAGAGCATTTCTGCTGCACTTTTCAAAGCCGCTTTGAAGTTACTTCAAAATTATCCAGTTGCCACTGACTGAGTTTTTTTCACTCCATTTTTTACATTTAGAAGACTTCCTCCTCCTCCATTTTCTATTGAATTTTTGGCTGATCCATACAATTTCCATTGCAGAGCCGACACACAGCGCTCTGGTACTGGGCTCACCCAAGGAATCGTCACTTTGTCCTTTTTTGGCTGATCTTTTATGTAGTTTATGGTTATTTTTCTTCTTTCGGTTTCATTCTGGGTGTTCTTTTTCTAAATACCAGCTGGGAACTTGTGTGCATTGTTAATGGGTTTGACTGTTGATATGTTAAGTATAGGATCTGCCTTAATGTTACGTTTTGCAGATTCTACAAAGTTGCTACGCTTCAGTCTTCCCTTTCCAAAACCATCAAACCTGTTATACATAGGGTGGTCTGTCAATCTTCTAAATTTTTCTGCTTGTTCCTAGACTCTACTATCTCTTCTATCCTGCATTGGTTGTAAACAAGTGATCTTTTCTAGTTCATTAATATGTGATATGTGTTGTCCTCAGGCTTCCATTTATGATTCGCATTCCTTGATTTTGGACTCTACTTATTTTGTTACGGTTTGACTTAGCTGCTGTTGCCCAAGCTGCAATGCCATATTCCAGTACTGGCCTCACCCGTCCAGTATATAACTTCTTGAGAACTTTCTCATGTGTTCCCCACATTGTACCAGCAAGCTTTTTTTATTATTGCCATTCTTTGCCTTGCTCTTGTTCGATTTTTCTCAACCTGTGTCTTCCAAGTCAGGTGACGATCAATGGTAACCCCTAGATATTTTGGATTTTCTTCATGGCACAATATTTTTCCATTCAATACCAGCTTAGGTTGCTGAGTTTTATTTGAGAGGAAGACCACTGTGCATGTTGTTTTCTCCTCACTTATCTTCACTAGCCATGATTTTGACCAGTCCTCTAGCGCTAATAAGGCTTGCTGTATTCTGTTGTTAGCTGTACTAATATATTTTGCAGATGTCCATATAGCTAGGTCATCTGCAAAGGAGGATGTGTGTACTCTGGCTGGAAAATTTTTCGTGATGTCATTTATATATGCTAGGAATAATGTTGGTGAAAGAACTCCTCCTTGGGGGACACCTTGCTCGAACAGCATCATTTTGCTGGTTTGTCCTTGTACTTTTATCCTGGCAGTTCTGTTCTCAAGGTAGTGGCTGATCAATTTGTACATTTTCCAACAAACATGCATTTTTTGCAGTTTTACTTTCAGTCCCTCCTTCCATACTGTATCAAATGCTTTCTCTAAATCTATCCAGACCGCTAGTGTGTGCTTTTTCTCTTGGAAGGCATCCTCTATTTCCTGAGCTATATAGGTTATTTGGTCTTCAGTGGATCTGTACTGTCTGAATCCTGCTTGGTGTGGTGTTAGAAGTTTGTTTTCTTCCAGATGCCATGTTAGCCTGCTATGCGTTCCATTAATTTTCCTACACAGCTAAGTAGACTGATAGGTCGATAGGCATTTGTTCTTCCAGGTCTTTTCCTTTCTTTGGGACTGGTATTAGTATAGCTTCCTTCCATGCCTGTGGGACTATTCCTCTCTTCCAGCTGTAATTTAGGACTGCTAGTAGTTTCGTGTTTGCCTTAGTGCCTAGTCCTATTAGCATTTCATTTGTGATTCCATCCTTTCCTGATGATTTCTTCTTTTTTAGGGTATTCATTGCCTGTTCCATTTCTTCCATTGTTAGATTTGCCACCATATATTCTGCTGCTGTCTCTGTATTACTATGATGTATCTTTTTATCTTCGATTGCTTTCTTCTGTTCGGTTGTAATATCAATGTGCTTTGCACTGGCATAGTTTTCCATTAGTGCATTTGCAGTCTGTTTTCCTGTAAGCAAAGTTTCTTTCCTTGTTTAATTGTTAATTGTTTGTTTCTAGGTCTTTCATTGTTCATGGCTTTCACTAGTTACCATAGTTTGTTTCCATCCCTGTCAAAATTCAGGTTTTCTGTTTTTCCCCTCCAACAATCTCTTGTTGTTTGATTTACTGTTCTTTTATATTTTGCTGTGATGGCTTTGAGAGAGATGTTCGCTTCAGTTGTTTGTTCTCTCTCTGCTGTCTTCCTGGCATCTTCAACTTTGTCCTCCAAAATTTGTAGTTCTTCAGTCCAGAATGGTTTGTAATTTTTCCTCGCTCCTCTTGGAATAGACTCAGTGGCCGCTTGTATTATTGCTCTGGTTAGACTTTCCACCATTTGCTTCATGTTACCACATCGTGTATTTATGTTTTCGGAATATTTGTCTGTTAGTATGGCAAATCTTTCCCAATCTGCTCGTTTGTAATTCCAGCGGGGCAAAGGCTTTTGCTCCTGTGGAACATACTCCATATTAATTACAAGTTTGATTGGTCTGTTATCACTACCTGCTAATTGGTCAAGCACATTGCGATCGATTTTGTGGAGGATGTCTCCTGTGCAGAAAGCTAAGTCTGGAGTAGAAGTGGTAAACCATCTTCATCCGCTTTGTGAGTAGATGGAGATTTGAGTCTATTTCCCAGTCCTCCACTCCATCTCCTCTTTTGTCAGTATCTGGATATCCCCATATTTCTGAACGGCTATTAAAGTCTCCGACAATAAGGCAGTTTGTGTCAGTTATTTTCATGTTTGAGAGTATAAGGTCCTTATCTGCTGGGCTATAAAGATTGTAAATTCTTATTTTCACGCCCTTTATCATTATATCAACACCTGTAATTTCCGTTTTGTTGTCAGAGATCACAGATACTTCGCTGCAAGGTATTGTATTTCGTGTAAGTATTAGAACTCCTCCTTTGTGTCCTTCGAGGTCGAAACGTGTGGCCTGATAACCTCTGACTGAAAATTTGCGATTGGCGTTGAGGTGTGTCTCTTGAATGCATGCCACATCTATTCTATCTTTATGAAGACGATTTGTTAAGGAGACTTTCTTGTTATAAACTCCTTCGGCATTCCACTGTAGTATGTTGAGTGTCTATCCTGGTATACCAAACCTAAGGGTGTTGAGGTAGGGTAATCAATCTTGATAACAGGTAACTGCTCTTGAAGACATTACATGGTGAGTTTCCTAACTCTTATACCATGCTTGCTTGCTTGTGTTCGCTGGCTGTGAACTCCAGCGTGAAGTCCTGTATGTCGGATGAATACACCCTGTTGTCCACCATCAATGTGATGTCATACCGGACCTGAGGTTTGCGTGAGTATCCGTTGTCCCGTGTCTGGCTTATTGGTGTGTAGACTGGTGGTTCCTCGCCATGCAGGCAGATACTCTCCGGCTTCGGATGAATCATTGATCCTACTGATGTTAGCCAGGTCCCCGAAGGGACCTGTTGCCCAGGACGCACAACGTGGACGTGTCAGCAGGTCTAGGCCAGTATAGATCCAGGCCCTGGTGCCTTGGGAACACCTCTGCGTCCCACTCATATACCATGATGGTGATTATCCCTGGTATTCAGGGTAAAATCTGAGCATCACAACCTCTTACTTCACTCGTTGGTCTGATTTCTCATGATGGTAAATCCAACCGTACACTGTACAACAGATGATAAGATGGTGGGCTGTCAGGCATATACTGAGTGACGATTAGGTGGGGGTCATTTTTTTAAAATCATCATTCCTCTTGTATCCTGAGAGAAATGGATACCCTTCTACCAGTTAGGTTTCAGGCTCCTAACGCTTCATTGACCCACTGTTGACAAGACAATAGGGTTAGGCATCATGATCTTTAGGTAACTCCACCATCTATCCCCCTGCTGACATAAAAATGCAAAATCCCTTCTTTACACATTTGTATAAAATCAAATGTCATTACAAAACAAAACATCAACACCTGCTCCCCCTTGATGTTATGATGTTACAATGATATAAACTCCTACCAGTCAGGACAGCAGAACAAGATAAGGTCATAGAGATGAGACCAATTTGTCCTGTTGTGATAGAGTTTCTTTGGGACAAAGACAGGATGTGATAAAGAGATCCGGTTGTGATACGGTCCGCATGTTAAGAAGGTGCCTCTGTTGAGACGATATCATCAAATCAAGACACAGGCCTCTTGGTGTGACATAGGCACCACAATGAGACAAAAGCGTGGTGACCTAAGCATATTGAGACAAAATCATCATGATATCTATGTGATCATCCGACGTCTATAATGCAAAGCTCGGACTTTATTCTCCTCATGTTAGACTCGGTTCACAAAACCATCCCCATCACCATCATTATAAATTCATCTGCCTAGTTCCACTGGGCAAAAATTCACTTTTTCCCCAGCAGTTAAAGAAACAATCCTGAACCCACATTTAAAATGTAAGACACACACAAATAAGAAACAATTATGATCATTACATGAATTAACATGAGAGCTATCTAATAGATATGTATCAGGGCCTGAGCAAAGATCTCACACAAAATACATTGTTCTTCCCTCACCTGACTCTTCTGTTGAGAACGCTGTTTGTTAAACTCAAATAATGTATCAAGAATAAGAAGTGCCTACTTCAGGAATTAATTGCATTATGACATTTATAAGAACGCTTTAAGCAAGTAACTGAACATACAATTGTCCTCCAAACCGTCACCATTAATTGTGTCATGCAAGCGATTGGGGCACTTCCTGCAGACAGATGGGTATATGTTGCTTCTAGCTGTCTCTCTTACTTAGCAATCTTATGGGAACAACGTGCTCTTCCCTCAAAACCTTTCAATATATTCATGAAAAAGATCACATGTTAATCACACAATCCAAACACAGGAGTTGTAAAGCACAGACTCTTAAGAGCCTTCCACATTTGGAGAAACATTGTGCAATAATGTGATTCCAAAGGGAACGGTCCCACAGCACATAGGAAATTGCAAATATGCATTGAGGGTGAGATAACGTTCATATTCATACTGCAAAACTACTCATAGCAGGCAAAACGCTTTAAAAAAATGGCAAATTTTCCAGTGGAATAAGCATGTCATTTCTGCAGAAGGCTAGCAAGTCAGACTATCCTCTCAATGAGGCACTGATCTTTTAATTTCACAATCCACACATAAAACTAATACTGCGTGTCTCCTATAGTATCTAGAGACACATCCTTGCATTTACAATGAATTCACCAGCTCACCGGTGGCGCAGATGGCGAGGTTGAGCAATAGGATAAATCTCCTCCAGGTTACGAAAGGGACTTGTTTCTCTGACAATTTTCTCACAAGTTACAATTACTTTCCGGCAGGTTTCCAGATGGCCAGGCCAAGACTTCGCCATCCAATCGTTGTGCTCATTTCAACCTTACTCCCAGTCCTTATAAGGGGCGTCTGCCTAGACTCATTTTTCTCCATTTCCAGGAAAAGTGGTGATGGCTGATAGCGTATACCACAACTTTGTAGTTTCTGAGTTTCTTCATTGACTTTCTTTACATTTTATCAAAAGCTTTTTTTTTTTAGATCTTTCCATACCGAAGGCACCAGCTTCTTCTCTTGGAATGCATCCTCAATTTCTTGAGAGAGGTAGGTTGTCTGATCTTCCGTAGAGTAGCACTGCCTAAAGCCAGCCTGGTGTGGCATTAGAATGTTTTTACTTTCAATGTACCACTGCAGTCTGTGATTGATGATGCGCTCCAGTGTTTTGCAGAGACAGCTGGTGAGGCTAATTGGTAATTCCTAGAGGCAATGGAACTATCTTTCCCTAATTTTAGGAGTGGTATCATGATTGCTTCTCTCCAGACTCGTGGAAAATTGCCGAAAGTCCAACTATTATTGAAGGTCTGCAGCAGCTTTGTTTTGGCTATTGTTCCTAGGTTCCTGATCATTTCATTGGAGATACCATAAGCTCCTGGAGACTTTCTCAGTTTTGCTTAAGCACTTAAGCTTTCAGTTTTGATATGGCTAGCTCCAGTTCGCTGATTGTGATGGGTGCCTCCAGAACCTCATGTACTATTTCCTTCTGTCCTGTATGTTGCCGTTTCTCTCGAATCTCTTGTTGTTTCTCTGGACTAATTTAGATATTGTTATCTTGTGCGAATGAGTCCGCAAAATGGTCAGCTGCTTGCTTTCTTGTTAAGATGTTTCCATCTTTATGTAGTGCAATTTTTGAGTTTCTCCCTGTGCCCTCATCGTTAAGTTGTTTTATTAGCTTCCACAATTTCCTTGTGTCTCTTTCAAAGTTCAGAGACTCTGTTTTTTCCTGCCAGCTTTTCCGTCTAGCCTGCAGCTTGGCCCTTTGGAATTTGGCTTTTGCATGCTGGAATTTATTGTGGTGCTCTTGGCTGAGTGTGGCCTCTGCTTGCTTTCTACACTCTTCCAGTTCACTACTCCAGTAGGGTTTATATTGTTTACGGGCTCCTCTTGGTACTGTTTCTCGCGATGCCTGCAAAACGCATTTCCCAAACTCTTCAACTACTTTATTTATGTCTTTCTCGGTGTTCAGATTTCTAACCAGTATGCTGGTGCGATGCTTGTACATTGCCCAGTCTGCTTTCTTGTAGTTCCACCTCCAGAGGGTGCTGCTTTCACTTACAAGCTCATTTTCTACAGGTAGAAAGACTGGCCGATGGTCACTGCCACCAAGTTGTTTCCCAACAATTCGTGTAATGTTTCACTCCAGGTCTGGTGAATGAAAAGCCAGGTCAGGTGTAGTTGTAGTGTGCCATGATCTCGAGTAGAAAGTATGTGGGTCGGACGTCTTGTTAATCAAGATGAGTCTATTCTCATCCTGCCAGTCTTTCAGTCTCTCTCCTCTCTGGTCCATGTGATCATAGCCCCAGCTCTGCGAGTGGCTGTTGAAATTGCCACACACAATCATTGTTTCTTTTAATGGTAGTGTGTCTAGTGCCTGTGGGCGGTCACTTGGACAGTAGTAATTGATCAGATGTAGGTCTGTATTACCTGTAAGTTTAAGTGTCTGATACTCAGCCCCTTCCATGTAGACTTTGATTTGGGAAGCGATGATGTTATTTTTTACAAGGGTCAGTATCCCACCTTTTCGTCTGTCCTTTCAGTCAGATCGGTAACACTGGTAGCCTCTGATTTTGAAGGCTATATTTTCATTGAGGTGAGTTTCTTGCAAGCAACATATGCTTACTTTTTCTTGGTCCAAGATGTTTTCTAGTTCTATTTTTTTTTTTTTTTTTTTTTTTTTTTTTTTTGCTGACTCCCTCCGCATTCCAGTGAATTATTTTAGGTCTTTGTTTAGTATGGCCAGTCATCCTATTCTTATGTCCCCTGGCTCCACAGGACATCTGAGAAGGACCTCCAGTAGTTGTGGTTGGGCCCTTTCGAGACAGGGTATTATATGTATTGAGACATATTCCATTTTGCGTGATTGCGTAGCATCCTGATTTCTGTGGTGCGCCTCCTGGCTGGTTGCCTCCGTCTTCAGCACCTTTCTTTGCTAGAGCAGACTGTGGTATCACTCGAGTGTAGGTGTGTACGCGCGCACACACGTGTCTGCACATGCATGTACGTGCATACACATCTAGAGCATACTGGTTATTTTTCGGCGCCAGAAACTCGCCGTCGCCCCTTCTCCTGTCAGTTAAAACAGTTCCGCCATGTGAAGGCCAGGAGTTGGGCTTTTGCTGCAGAGGTTATGTATTCACGAGCCATTGGGGTATTTAAGCAATGTTGGGCGCTCACCCCAACAATGCGCCCCGGCTACATACAGCAACATTTGGAACCTCATAAAGCTAATACAGCCATTAGGCTGTGAAGTGGTAGGACATATATACTAAGTGTTGGGATAACCATTTCCCTTGCTTGCCGTCTGCATCTCCATTGCTTGTCGTCTGCTTCCCTTGGAACTCTCTGGTAGCCATTCTGAAGCTTAGTCTACCCCTAGAGAGTTGTATGACATGGGAAAAGGCCTCCCAGCTTAATAAAAACCCGTGACTGTTCAGCTAGTAAACACTATGTCGAAGGAACTTCGACGTGGAGCAGATATGGCAGGGGGCTTCAGATCATCAGAAGTACCCCTTCCCCAATCATTTCTGACCCATTAATTTCTTAATACTCTTTGGGGCGGTCCCGCCCGGGTCATGACTCCGGGCGACTGTCCCCTGCCGTGGAGACGTTAGTTCGGTCATATTCGTTATCCTTCATGTTACGCTTGTCCCTTCGCTGTTACCTTGTCCACTCTCAAGCCCTCCCCCCTCAGTGGGGAGAGCCAATGCAGTCTGTGCCTGCCCCTTCACACTTGTGGTCGTGGGATGCTAGCTCCATCCCTCGCCACGGCCTCTGTCGCCTCCACTTATCTCCATTGCCGTGTGCCTTCCTCGTGCCCCGTTCACGGCGCCGCACCCTATTAGGAAGCCGGATTCTTCCTTTCTACTCGGACCCACCTCTTGGTCTGCCTGCAACTGACTAGACCACGTAGTATGCATATCTCGTGACAATGTGAGGTAGGGGTTATTATAGCAGCTTTGTTAAAAGCGTTAGGACTCGGTGCGACTTGGAACTCTCTGGTAGCCATTCCGAAGCTTAGACTCCCCCTAGAGAGTTGTATGACATGGGAAAAGGCCTCCCAGCTTAATAAAATCCCGGGACTGTTCAGCTAGTAAACACTATTATATTAGAGCTTCCCATGCTTTACAACAAACGCACTGTTGTTCACAAGCATGAAATGTAAAACACTACATAAAGAATATATTCATGTAGTGACATTAAACAACACGTTGCAAACGCAGTAACAAAAAATGAATCTAAAAAACTTTCCCCGCAAACAAATCTTCAAAAATGGTGCAAATTAAATAAACGTAGTCGTTATCTTGTTACTATTACGGCACATATCCCAGTGCATTACAATAATTGAAGTTTTTGGCATTAGGTGCACTCAGACAGGCCTCTTCATCTCTTGATGATGCTCACCCACCCGTGTCGCTGTTCTCTTTTTGCACGTTTCCTCTCTACTCTTCCATAACTCTTTATGGGGCCAAATTATCTTAATTGTCTGACCTTGATATCATTCAGTTTGTTTTCTAACATCTTAGTTTTTTTACTATGTCTTTGCTCCGTCTTCCCATCCCGCCACTCCTCAACCCCAATTCTTCTCCCCTGCTTATCTGCGTACACATATTGTGAAATATCTATCTATCTATCTATCTATCTATCTATCTATCTATCTATCTATCTATCTATCTATCTATCTATCTATCTATCTATCTATCTATCTATCTATCTGTCTATCTATCTAACTATCTATCTATCTATCTGTAACGGAGTGTTTCGGGTTCACCTTGGGTAGTGAGAGTGAACCACACCCGAGGTGTCTCTAGCACTCCCGTGTATTCTAGCCCCAGGGGTTGGACGAGCAGATACACTTTTTTTTTCTCTGTGGTTGATCTCAGGTTATTTAGTTACGTCTACACACCCCTCCAGATTCTAGACCCCCACTAACTACCTACACCTGTTGAACAATGAACACTTAGGCATCGTCCGAGACCACACTCAATCATTATACAAAGAGCAAGTCAACTTACATAAAGTTTATTGTACCCTTGAGAATATAGAACTGAAATGAACATCCTGATAGAAGAATCTATTTACACAAATAGAAGATAGAGTAGAGACAGAATTAGAGAGGTAGGTGTCTTCATCGAGTTGAGAAGTAGAGTGGATGCAGATGTCCCGTCCAGTCGGTCCGCCACTCACCCGGCTTCCTTCCAGTGAGATGACTAGAACCTGGGAGACCACTCCGTCTCCTGAACGTGGAACCACAACAAACGAGTCACTGCTGGACCACACTTCACTGGACCAACTGCATCTATAACTCTCCCACGGAGTCACTGGTAATACAGTTCTCGAACACTACCGGGTTGGAGACAATCTTCCTGGACTTGGCTCCAAGTATTGGTTACTTCGATGAACTAAATAGTCACGGACCAATCGAATGGTCTGTCACTCCTAGCACAGTCCCACTGCAGAACCGATATGGCATTGACCAATTCAATGGTCTCTTACAGTCACACTTTGGAGGATCAGATATGGCTACTGAAATGTTACTGAGTCCTTCTAGAACACAGTTGATAATCTGGATACGGTAACAGTACATTAATAGAATCAGACATCTATTTTACGGAAACAATTCAGGTTGGACTATAATCCCATAGTCCCTTCCACCGTGTTACACTTGACACACAAGTCAATAACTGGTGTAGTTCTTCTCAAGACCTGCCCCTAGAGCTGTCCAAAGAACCATTCAAGTGTCTGAAGATTAGTTACTTCTGCGTTTAGGCAGAACCCCCGTCAAACCAGACGGACCGGTGTTCCCTGTCGAGCATGATTACTCAACATGCTGAAATGTTCCTGGCAAAAACAGAGTATCTTCTATTTTAAACGATCACAAACCATCAGCTCCCACACGTGCACCTTCAGGGCAGTTGTATGTCTTGAGGCAAACTTCACGCATGGTGAATCACATTGGGTACCTGGTGTGATGGAGTCTGGCGTGATAAGTAAAGAACTGAACCCTTCGCTCTGTCACACGAAGTGGTTTTCTGCCAACAACAATTATAGTTGACTGGTTCCTCAACAGGCAAACTCCTGAAAAGGAAGAGCGACCGGTGAGAGTATACTGGCCCAAACATTAGTCCACATGCATCCTACCAATAACTACTCAACTCTCAGTCATGCTAGTTAGTTATTCATATAACCAAAGCATTATCTCTATATGGAGAGTAGTACAGCATGGGTTTACAAATGTCAGCTGGCCTCACAGAACAGCCCGTCAAACAGAGCAAGAAATCAGAATGACGAGTCTGATCATTGGTCTCACCTATCCCTAATCATCTACCAGTCGTCGCTAACGTCAGTAATGATACAAGGCTGTTATTGTTCTAATTTAATCGAACTAAACCAATAGGTAAAGAGTCCCTAGACTCGTTCCTAACATCATCAATGTACATTAAGAAACATAAACTTGATCAATATACCATCCCTCGGGATATAGGAATAGTACATGATCACATCCAATATGTACACAAGCCTGTTTGCTGGTGGGACCACCTGCCCACGCCACAGCAAACTCTTCTTATCAGACTCTGCCTTAGAGTCAAGAAGCCTTCTTGAGAATACATGTTCCCCCCCCCCCATGTTCCAAGGGTACTGTTCCAGTTCTGTCCTCCCAAGTGGTTTAGCCTTGGCCTGGACTGAACTTCATCGGTGGTTTGGTCTACCAACACATACTTTCATAACTTGCTTTCACATCCCCCATATTCTATATTTCCCCAGTCTCATACAGCCTCCTGCATCCTTCCATACTTCCAGCACCTTAGCATTCACTCGCACTAGCGCCAGTATGAAAGAAACAGGATAGCTTAGACAAGATTTCAGAACGCATATTTACATCGCGACGGCACGCAGTGTTATCACGCGTCGAGCTATTCGGCGTTCGGAATTACCCCAGGAAGTATCACATGCCATGACCTAATATATATACACAATGTCACATCATATATATATAGATATAGCACCAAAGCCACTTACCTTTCCACAGAAATCCGCTGTTCCACACAATGAATTCACTATTAAGTTATTACACCATAGTTACATCATTCCTGGTGGCACAGAACTAAGTTCTTCCTTTACTTAGTAACTAAGCACAATTTTGTCTGAATCTCCACCTACCAACTTACCTGGTTGTCTAACCGTTCTTCTGGCTTCAGCAACTGACTGACATAATCTAAGTTTCCATCCGGCACAAGTAACTAGGTTTTATTCTAACACAGCAACCTAATAGATGCAACGATTGGCAATATATGATACATATATTTGAAACCCAAATCGCCCACATCACATTACGGCGTTCCTAACAGCTGATTCGCGAGCACACGGTAAACAAACACACGCTTAATTGTCACCGGCGTTATCGGTCGGTTTGCTAATTAGTATGCGAGGACATCCGCATAGGTAATGAGGTTAGAACAATGGCGTGTGGAACACACGTACAAAGTTAAATGATTTAAACAAATATCTACCTGGATGGTGAAACCAGCTCTCCAGTCAGCTTCCGAACTGTTCAAGGGCTTCTCAGCTGCCTTTTCATAACAGTCAGCCGAATCATGGTTGAGGTGAGACGCAACACAAAAATGGCTCACATTCAGGCCAGCGTCTGTTCTCTTCGAACAAAAGTAAGTGAATGACTTCTGTAGCCAATTTCCCGCTTCGTGCCAACTCAATGCGCACTAGAAGCGAGTGCTTCTTGAGAAAAGATACTTTCTCGGGAAAAACGTCATTCCCCGCCTAGAGTTTCTAGATCTCTCTGCACGGGAAGTTAGAGCTATACCCAGCATCACGGGTTACTCGAATTCCGGTGTTTCGAGACGATTCTAGATAATAAGTCCTCCATCGGCTTCCCTCAGTCTATTTTTAGCTGGGAAAGTCCCCGATGACGCGCCAAAATAGTGCGGGATCTTGACGACCTAAGACAGATAAACGCGTTTCGTCACATAGGCCCCCACTTTAAGAGGATCGACCCCGTCGTTCAACTTCTACGCAGAAGCTGTCTATGTCGTTCGTTCTTCCTTCTAAGAGACCGGATGGCGGGTGAGGAAGTCTAACCCGTCAATATTGTATAGAATACTTTTACCACATTCGGTGGGGTGACAAGCTATTCAGTATCACGGGTGATCAACGCCTACTCCGCTACTGCGATCGGGCATCTCGCAGTGTCTTGCGGACCAGAGCTCCCGTCTCGACCTGATTTAACGATCGTTCCTGCCAGAGTTTACTGGACTTCTGCAACTCCAGCTTCCCCTTTCGAGGACCCAGCTGGACTGCAGTCGGTCGGATTGAGGGACCAAGGGTATGTGTCCGTTCCGACACAACCCACCTCTTCCTACCACGGTTCTCAGTGTAGCTAGCACTGCGGGTGTTCCTTTGGCCGGCCATGTTCCCCCGAGCACCGGGCTGAACCGAAGAAGGTACCTGCACATACATATAGGACTTCCTATGGTGTGACAGGCTTTCCGCTACCTGACCTGAACCCCGAACCGTTCTTTCAGCGAATCTCTGCGCCCTTGGGCTGGTGGACTTATCATCGGGCTTCCCCTCATAGCGCATGAGGAGACTGGAATGGAAAGTAGTAGACTTTCCCAGGATCACCACTCCATAGTGCTTGTGGAGCCCCACTTTATCCACTAGGAATGGGCCCTGCCACCCGATTTCGAATTCGTTCCCCTCGATTGGGAGGAGTACTAGAACTCGGTCTCCAACCTCTAAGGATATCTTCGTCTTCGTCCGTTTCTCAGGTGTGCATTTACGGCACTCCGGACAAGACCTAATATACCTGCGCACGTCGCCTGTCATTCCCGGCCACCAATAGTACCGGGATAGACATTTACTGGTTGTCCCTACAGTCAGATGTCCGGTTGGGGACCTGACATGTACCGTTTGCAGCAGATTAGCTCTGAAGCTCTCAGGAACCAACTTACGTTCCCTCTGCCTTTTCTCTGTCCCAGTCTGAATTAACGGTGACTGGTTATCAGAGTTGAACTTACCCTGAGTTAACGGGTTTTCATTGTTGGGCAACCATTCCGAACAAGGACACTCCGTCGCATCCTTGCTCCGAGCATTACTCATTCTATCCGGGTGAGGATTTCGGAGACTTACCTTTTCGAGACCCTCTTCCTCTGTATCTCTGACCTGCCTAGACTTATGGATGCCAGGGTGTTCTGGCCCGCCCAGAAACACGTACTGCCGGCCTAGAATTAGGGGATAGAGAGGATCCGGTACGACTGCCGCCTGAATGCGTCCAGCAACGTACTTGCTCCGAATCTCCACATTGGCAATCGGGCAACGTAGCGCTACAGCACTCCCACTGGCTGGCTGTATCTCCCTCGTCTCCCCGGTGAGTTGCTCTGGGCCTGTCAGGTGGGATGCAATTACAGCGGAAAATTGCAATCCCGTGTCGTAGAGGCACAACACCTGTCGCCCATTCACTTCTACTCTCTCAACCACTGGAGGTCGTCTAGTTTCTCCATTCCCATCAACCGACTTCACTTTCCTGCAAGATCTATCCCTAACCTCTGCAAGACAAGCAAAGTGAAAGTCCTTGGGCTTACTCTTACACTCACTCGTATTGTGAGTGCTGGACTTGCAGAATTTGCACCATCGTTCACTCCACTTCCTCTTTGGAGACCTAGGGTGGCTATTCTTACCTTGGTTGACGTTAGAGATCTTCTCTAAAGAGCCTACCTGTTTCTTTGGTTCATCAGAACCTTGGGTCTTCTTTGACTTCTTCTTTGACTTACCTTGATCTGGATCTTTCGATCTCGGATCTGTTGGACTGGTGTCCCCAGTCTCGCCATAGACTTCAACGTATCTTTCGGCTAACTTGGTGACTATATCCAATCTCTCAGCCCCATTCTCACCTAAGAAGTTTCGCAAGGGTTTAGACATTTGCATTCGCATCTGATCTACAACCATCAACTCACGCAAACTTTCATACTCCTCCTTAAATCCGGCCAAGGCCATCCATTTAAGAAGGTATGAGTTCAATCTCACACTGTATGCTGAAAACAGTTCACCAGGTTCTCTCTTCGCCGTCCGAAACTTCCTTCGGTATGAGTGCGCTGTGATCTCGAATCTCTTCAAGAGAGCCGCTTTCAATGCCGGGTAATCATTCTGTAAACCCGGTGGTAAGCGTGCATACACCTCATAACCTTCGGCACGGAGTCCCTGGGAGAGTTTCAAACACCATTTCTGTTTGTCTAGACCCATTGCAATAGACATGGCTTCATACTTCTCTAAGTATTGGTCTATCCGTTCCTTCTCGGGTTCGAACGGCTGTAAAGGCCATTTCATAGCCTGGTAGTCACGTCTACTGGTTGCCTCTGAGCCAGGAGGTACACCTCCTCCCATAGCTCCATTAGTTACACCTGTAGCAGGCACTTGTGCCTCAAGTAGCTTCATTCGATACTCATGGTCACGTTTTTCTTTCTCGGCTTCCAACTCAAGCCGTTTCATTTCAGTATCAGCCGCTATCCTCTTTTCCTCAAGAGCCACTTTACTGGCTTCCAGTTCTCTTTCTGCTCTCCTCCTCTCTCTTTCCTCTTGGCGAAAATTTCTTTCCACCTCTTGGACATAGGATTTCAAAGCATCTCCTTCAAGACCAGACTTACGTCCAGTTTCCTGAACTTTGTCCAAGTCTATCTCTTGGGTAGACATGTTGACTATGATAGGTGGGTACTCAAGTATGTGTGGGTGAAGCAATACAATGAATCAATAATCACTAGTACTAACTAATCACCACAACACAAATGTCCGTCAGACAGTTAGGAGATAGGTAGAAGTAGTAGAATCTTATGTAGACTGAAGTAGAGGATAAAGACAAAGTCGCTATCCCTATGTGAGATGTCTACAACACACAAAGATCTTGGAATAATCCCGGACGAGCCCCCACTCTGTAACGGAGTGTTTCGGGTTCACCTTGGGTAGTGAGAGTGAACCACACCCGAGGTGTCTCTAGCACTCCCGTGTATTCTAGCCCCAGGGGTTGGACGAGCAGATACACTTTTTTTTTCTCTGTGGTTGATCTCAGGTTATTTAGTTACGTCTACACACCCCTCCAGATTCTAGACCCCCACTAACTACCTACACCTGTTGAACAATGAACACTTAGGCATCGTCCGAGACCACACTCAATCATTATACAAAGAGCAAGTCAACTTACATAAAGTTTATTCTACCCTTGAGAATATAGAACTGAAATGAACATCCTGATAGAAGAATCTATTTACACAAATAGAAGATAGAGTAGAGACAGAATTAGAGAGGTAGGTGTCTTCATCGAGTTGAGAAGTAGAGTGGATGCAGATGTCCCGTCCAGTCGGTCCGCCACTCACCCGGCTTCCTTCCAGTGAGATGACTAGAACCTGGGAGACCACTCCGTCTCCTGAACGTGGAACCACAACAAACGAGTCACTGCTGGACCACACTTCACTGGACCAACTGCATCTATAACTCTCCCACGGAGTCACTGGTAATACAGTTCTCGAACACTACCGGGTTGGAGACAATCTTCCTGGACTTGGCTCCAAGTATTGGTTACTTCGATGAACTAAATAGTCACGGACCAATCGAATGGTCTGTCACTCCTAGCACAGTCCCACTGCAGAACCGATATGGCATTGACCAATTCAATGGTCTCTTACAGTCACACTTTGGAGGATCAGATATGGCTACTGAAATGTTACTGAGTCCTTCTAGAACACAGTTGATAATCTGGATACGGTAACAGTACATTAATAGAATCAGACATCTATTTTACGGAAACAATTCAGGTTGGACTATAATCCCATAGTCCCTTCCACCGTGTTACACTTGACACACAAGTCAATAACTGGTGTAGTTCTTCTCAAGACCTGCCCCTAGAGCTGTCCAAAGAACCATTCAAGTGTCTGAAGATTAGTTACTTCTGCGTTTAGGCAGAACCCCCGTCAAACCAGACGGACCGGTGTTCCCTGTCGAGCATGATTACTCAACATGCTGAAATGTTCCTGGCAAAAACAGAGTATCTTCTATTTTAAACGATCACAAACCATCAGCTCCCACACGTGCACCTTCAGGGCAGTTGTATGTCTTGAGGCAAACTTCACGCATGGTGAATCACATTGGGTACCTGGTGTGATGGAGTCTGGCGTGATAAGTAAAGAACTGAACCCTTCGCTCTGTCACACGAAGTGGTTTTCTGCCAACAACAATTATAGTTGACTGGTTCCTCAACAGGCAAACTCCTGAAAAGGAAGAGCGACCGGTGAGAGTATACTGGCCCAAACATTAGTCCACATGCATCCTACCAATAACTACTCAACTCTCAGTCATGCTAGTTAGTTATTCATATAACCAAAGCATTATCTCTATATGGAGAGTAGTACAGCATGGGTTTACAAATGTCAGCTGGCCTCACAGAACAGCCCGTCAAACAGAGCAAGAAATCAGAATGACGAGTCTGATCATTGGTCTCACCTATCCCTAATCATCTACCAGTCGTCGCTAACGTCAGTAATGATACAAGGCTGTTATTGTTCTAATTTAATCGAACTAAACCAATAGGTAAAGAGTCCCTAGGCTCGTTCCTAACATCATCAATGTACATTAAGAAACATAAACTTGATCAATATACCATCCCTCGGGATATAGGAATAGTACATGATCACATCCAATATGTACAC
Organism: Cepaea hortensis; assembly: GCA_963921405.1. NCBI lineage: Eukaryota > Metazoa > Mollusca > Gastropoda > Stylommatophora > Helicidae > Cepaea > Cepaea hortensis. The sequence continues at coordinate 124,551,288 of OY992877.1, read as the reverse complement.
AAGCCTGTTTGCTGGTGGGACCACCTGCCCACGCCACAGCAAACTCTTCTTATCAGACTCTGCCTTAGAGTCAAGAAGCCTTCTTGAGAATACATGTTCCCCCCCCCCATGTTCCAAGGGTACTGTTCCAGTTCTGTCCTCCCAAGTGGTTTAGCCTTGGCCTGGACTGAACTTCATCGGTGGTTTGGTCTACCAACACATACTTTCATAACTTGCTTTCACATCCCCCATATTCTATATTTCCCCAGTCTCATACAGCCTCCTGCATCCTTCCATACTTCCAGCACCTTAGCATTCACTCGCACTAGCGCCAGTATGAAAGAAACAGGATAGCTTAGACAAGATTTCAGAACGCATATTTACATCGCGACGGCACGCAGTGTTATCACGCGTCGAGCTATTCGGCGTTCGGAATTACCCCAGGAAGTATCACATGCCATGACCTAATATATATACACAATGTCACATCATATATATATAGATATAGCACCAAAGCCACTTACCTTTCCACAGAAATCCGCTGTTCCACACAATGAATTCACTATTAAGTTATTACACCATAGTTACATCATTCCTGGTGGCACAGAACTAAGTTCTTCCTTTACTTAGTAACTAAGCACAATTTTGTCTGAATCTCCACCTACCAACTTACCTGGTTGTCTAACCGTTCTTCTGGCTTCAGCAACTGACTGACATAATCTAAGTTTCCATCCGGCACAAGTAACTAGGTTTTATTCTAACACAGCAACCTAATAGATGCAACGATTGGCAATATATGATACATATATTTGAAACCCAAATCGCCCACATCACATTACGGCGTTCCTAACAGCTGATTCGCGAGCACACGGTAAACAAACACACGCTTAATTGTCACCGGCGTTATCGATCGGTTTGCTAATTAGTATGCGAGGACATCCGCATAGGTAATGAGGTTAGAACAATGGCGTGTGGAACACACGTACAAAGTTAAATGATTTAAACAAATATCTACCTGGATGGTGAAACCAGCTCTCCAGTCAGCTTCCGAACTGTTCAAGGGCTTCTCAGCTGCCTTTTCATAACAGTCAGCCGAATCATGGTTGAGGTGAGACGCAACACAAAAATGGCTCACATTCAGGCCAGCGTCTGTTCTCTTCGAACAAAAGTAAGTGAATGACTTCTGTAGCCAATTTCCCGCTTCGTGCCAACTCAATGCGCACTAGAAGCGAGTGCTTCTTGAGAAAAGATACTTTCTCGGGAAAAACGTCATTCCCCGCCTAGAGTTTCTAGATCTCTCTGCACGGGAAGTTAGAGCTATACCCAGCATCACGGGTTACTCGAATTCCGGTGTTTCGAGACGATTCTAGATAATAAGTCCTCCATCGGCTTCCCTCAGTCTATTTTTAGCTGGGAAAGTCCCCGATGACGCGCCAAAATAGTGCGGGATCTTGACGACCTAAGACAGATAAACGCGTTTCGTCACACTATCTAATCTATCTATCTATCTATCTATCTGTCTGTCTGTCTGATCTTTATGTCTGTCTAATATAACTATCTATCAATCCATGATCTATCCATCCATTCATCCATCAATCTATCCGTCCGTCCGCCAGTCAGTCTGTCTGTCCGTCCGTCCATCCGTCCGTCCATCAGTCTGTGTATCTGCCTGTCTATTTTTTAATCTCTCGGTTTATGCGTCTATCCGTCGGTCTGTGTGTCTGTCCCCAAATGTAGATGTCGTTTTCAAACCTGACCCAAATGTATGGTCTGGACTGCGTTGAGTGTGTCTATGAAGTGCACTCTTGATAGCGTCTGTCATCTATTTCTTGGTCTTCCCCCATGTCGTAATTAGTGTCGTCCCTGGGGTGAGGGGAATCAACACCCACATTCTTTTAACTCCATATCATTATCATGAGGATCTCTTGGATCTCAGTCCACAAAACCCCATCAGTCTTTGGATCACTCTCTCTCTCTCTCTCTCTCTCTCTCTCTCTCTCTCTCTCTCTTCTTCTTCTTCTTCTTCTTCTTCTTCTTCTTCTTCTTCTTCTTCTTCTTCTTCTTACCACTGGACCATGCCCCCTCTCATTCTTTTCCAAAACATACTACACAACTCTAGCTTCTAACAAAATGACACATTAATTTATTAAAGAAAAGTGTCAGGTATGTGCAAAGTGTGTGTGTAGAATGTCTGTCGTATAATCTAGAGTGTATGCAGAATCAGACCGAACAGCTCGGGATCAAAGTCTGCTTTCATCACAGTACCGGCCACACAACAGCACCATAGATCAAGTACAGAAGGACTTCACCAAATGATGCGTCTCTCCGGCCAGGTGTCGACTTCCTCCAGTGGTTCTTGGATAGTCCGGATGCCTGGTCACCCAATGGTGGATGTAGTCCAATACTGATCATTAATCCGACACACACAGTGTAACTAATATGTCACTAAAAGTTCTGTGATCTGATAATCCTTGTACAGTAAAATAAATGTTTCCTGTTACTTTGAAACAAAATGTTAATTGTTAATTTCTCACAGGAATTCACCATTTGGAAAACACAATGTTAATTGTTAATTTCTCACAGGAATTCACCATTTAGAAAAACACAATGTTAATTGTTAATTTCTCTATATAAATGCTATTTTTCCTGTTACTGGTGGTATTGTAAGTATCTTCACTCTAATATGATGAGAACTACCACGGAGGAATCACTCTTAGATGATCGTTGGTCCCTGCTCAGCAGATGCCAGGTTCTTGCAGACCCTCTGGGTTATGGGCCCAGTGCAAAGGCCGCTAAGTAAAAACCGCCTTCAATGATCGAGCCATAATCTTCTTCTATGACTTGTCTGCTAGCTCTTTTGGAAAACATAGTGGAACCTGTTGAAGAGAGAACACCCGGTGAGAGCAACCCGATTCCGACCTTCATTAGGTGCGTGTAGGCCGACGGCAGCACTCAGATATTTAACAGAGAACTAAACTCTGGCATAAGGCAGAGGAGCTCATCACATCGGTCTGAGTCATGGTAAGACAAGGAAAGACTAAAGGAAAAGCGCAGAAACCCAGTAGTTACCCTACTGGAAGATCCTACCATTTGACATTTCCCCCATCCTTCCCCCAACCATCCCCAATCTCCCCGAATATCATCCCTCCACCTTGTTCTTAACTCACTGAGTTAATTGGTATCTCACACTAGCTAGTTTAAGCAACGCGATAGCCTACTGCTGCCGACGCTCACAAGAATCATCTAATTTGGGTCTATTTAATTAAATACCACATATTTATTCCCGTCTGAAATCGAGACCACTAAATTACACAATGGACAAATGTCCGCCGATGTAAATCAACATAAGACACCGTGGTCTCTTTCCATGATCAGAACAGGAACATCAAACACGTCCTTGTTGCCTCACTACATTTGGTCGACTCCCGCCAAAGGTGTTTGTCCAGACTGTTTTAAAACTGTATCTGAATGACGTCACAAATCTGACTAGACACTAGGCGTCGAGAAACTATTTTTTTTCTCTCCTTTTCCGACTCGATGTAAACAACCGGCCGGCTGCCCCGCTTTGATCTGGGGAATTCTTTCCCTCACAACAAAAGATCTTGCCGACTCTCATCAGGACAGTCTGTCCCCAACATCAAAGAATGGCGGCTGCCTGTAGACGAATGGCGCGACAGTCTTTCATCGATCGACAACTCCAATAATTCCGCGACACCCCAGCTCTCTAACCAGCGGTTGCTGGATTGGTGACATTTGCAGGAGATGTGTGCACCACGTTGGTTGTCACCTCTCGATACATTCAATGCAGGCAGTAGTGGCTATTCCCCATCTGGTACAGGGTTGAGTGTCAGAATCTTGCATTCAGCAATAACACAGGCTCGTAATCACTAACAGATGTGATACAAACACTGTCACAGAATGACTTTACGTGACACACTGCAAAGACAATTCAAACACTTTATTCACACTTCTCACTCATCACAACCATTACATGAATCGCACAATTACAATATCGATGTCATAATACAATCAATAGATATATAAATGCAATGTATACAACTCACAAGCGCACAGTCTCCTATACTCACACAGGCGTTCTATCTATTCGCGTTCATACACACAAGTATACGAGCACCATTCATTCCGTCTGTCCTGTACAACTGCCCCGAGCCGTCTGGCGCTAACCACTGTGAGTTCTCGCTAGTCGGGGTTGTGTCCCTGCGTGGACTCCATGTCCCACGCATGCACCGACTGACCATTCCTGTCACAGCGTGGTTAGTGTCGCTCACAGGTGGCCCTGGCCGTAATTGCCAGGCGTTGTTGACGACGACGCGGTAGAACTGGCGGGGAGATTATGACACTGAGCATGTCGTAAAGGGCGACTAAAGAGAGTAGGTCTGAGACTGGCTAGAGAGAGACGTAGTGTAAGATGAGCCAACATCCATACCATCCATGAACTGACCTACAAAGGGGTTGACAGTCGTGTTTGTGGGCTCTACAGGAAGTCTTAATGGCAACAGAAGAAGACGACAGCAGTGGCTGTTAGAATATTGCTATTTCATCGTGTTTGTCTCGTCCAGTGAAGTTATCTCTCAATACATTCAATGCAGGCAATGGTGGCTATGCTATTTCTTATATCATTTCTGTCGTTTCTAGTGAAGCCGGCAGTTTTCTCAAACATGTCCGGAAGCGTCTGATTTCGTTTTCTTTTTCTTTCGTGCGCTTGAAATGTATTGTCTTTATCTACAATGTTGTCTTTTTTTTTAAACTTCACTGTTTTTGTTAGTTTGCTCAGTGATCCATAAAGTTTATCTTCAAATGTTCTTTCTCTAGGCTTTCAGAATGTTGGCCTAGATATGTCGTATTTTTGGCAGTCTTGGAGTACGTGATCTGCTGTCTGCAGTGTCAGTCTACACTTGAACATGGCTGATTCGTCAAACTATAATTTTGCTTACATGTGGTTGCGTAATCGATTGTGTCCTGCACAGTTGGCAGAATAATGAATTGTTCTGGTCTACCAATAAAATGGTAATCGTCTTGTGCTGGTTTTGGTGGTTTTCGAATTGATTTGATTATTCATTTCTTTTCGTGGTACTTTTTCACAGGTACAGCAGCTTGCACTTCTGTTGCTCCGCCCTAAGCTAATTGGTCGACTCTCTCGTCTCAGTGCACTCCACAGTTAGATGGTGTCCATTGCATGGTGACCTTACGCTGGCTGACTAATTAGATAGTATTGTTCGTAATACTGGCAATTTCACTGGCTGTAGTGCCTCAAGTACTGATTTTGCAGCTATTAATTACAGGCTATGTACCATGATTGGTATTCAGTAATTTCTATGTTGCTATTTTGACTGTTTGGATTTCTGCATAATAGTTATGACAGTACTGTCCTGTTGGTACCCTGTCCGTGTTCCTATCATTATATGGGTATTCCATGTACACTTCAGCTCATCCATTTCTAAAAGCATTTTGTGCTGGTCCATCTGTGTAGACTCGGATCCAGTGGTCCTGTGGGTATTCTACATAAATTAAACTGATAGTGGTCCCACCGTTCTGCGTTGTATACTGTTCTGTTCTGCCTTGTCAAATATTCCTTTCACTCTGTTTTCAATGGACACCACCTGCGGGCTAATCAGTGGTTTGTCTGCCGAGTTGTTTGGCCTGATGGATAGAGCAGCATCTTTCCAACCACCTCATAGGGATTACAGTGTTCAAACGGCAAGCGGGTTGACTTCATTGCGCCAGGTTTTATCTCATATAGTTTGGTCTCTTTCTGTAGGAAGACTTTCCGAACGCGTCGTACAAAGCACGGGCTTCTTAGCTCCAGCGACGACCCCCAGGAGTCGCCGAGAAAATGCACGCGTGACCCGAAAGACGTAGGTTCGGAATGAAACCCACAACCTTCAGAAGGCTAGGCCAGCGGTGTAAACACTTCGCCACGGAGACTCCCAACAGCCCCATAGCTAGTTGTTCAAATCTGTCCTTCCTAGGGTGGCCTGGCACGCTGAGGGACTGGTCTGCTTGTATTTAGCGTCTTCGTACCTCTGCGCTCTCTCAGAGCGTGTGTACTACCCATCATCTCTGTCACCTCTATAGGGGTTGATCTCATTCCTCCCGTGGTGACTCTAAGCTCTTGATTTTAAACCGTATCCAACTCTTGTAGTAATGCGTTGATGAGTACCCCGTTGAGTGGGGGTTTCGGAAACTGATTTTTTACAGAAACTTCTAGGGATAGGAAAAGCATTTTAAAGCATAGTCTGCATGCATTTTACTTTAGTCCGTTTATTCAGAATTAACGTCAGATCTAAAATGTGGGATACCTACGGCTACACTTAGATGTTTGGTATCTCTATCAGATGATTCAGGCTATCTAAATGTTGGTATCTATATAAGATGATTCGCGCTATATAAATGTTGGTATCTCTATAAGATGATTCACGCTATATAAATGTTGGTATCTCTATCAGATGATTCGCGCTATCTAAATGTTGGTATCTCAGTCAGATGATTCGCGCTATCTAAATGTTGGTATCTCAGTCAGATGATTCGCGCTATCTAAATGTTGGTATCTCAGTCAGATGATTCGCGCTATCTAAATGTTGGTATCTCTATCAGATGATTCGCGCTATCTAAATGTTGGTATCTCAGTCAGATGATTCGCGCTATCTAAATGTTGGTATCTCAGTCACATGATTCGCGCTATCTAAATGTTGGTATCTCAGTCAGATGATTCGCGCTATCTAAATGTTGGTATCTCAGTCAGATGATTCGCACTATCTAAATGTTGGTATCTCATTCAGATGGTTCGCGCTATCTAAATGTTGGTATCTCAGTCAGATGATTCGCGCTATCTAAATGTTGGTATCTCAGTCAGATGATTCGCGCTATCTAAATGTTGGTATCTCAGTCAGATGGTTCGCGCTATCTAAATGTTGGTATCTCAGTCAGATGGTTCGCGCTATCTAAATGTTGGTATCTCAGTCAGATGATTCGCGCTATCTAAATGTTGGTATCTCAGTCAGATGGTTCGCGCTATCTAAATGTTGGTATCTCAGTCAGATGATTCGCGCTATCTAAATGTTGGTATCTCAGTCAGATGGTTCGCGCTATCTAAATGTTGGTATCTCAGTCAGATGGTTCGCGCTATCTAAATGTTGGTATCTCAGTCAGATGATTCGCGCTATCTAAATGTTGGTATCTCAGTCAGATGATTCGCGCTATCTAAATGTTGGTATCTCAGTCAGATGGTTCGCGCTATCTAAATGTGGCATGTCCCTTGCAGCATGTCCCTTGCAGCATGTCCCTTGCAGCATGTTGCGATCAACCACAAGCTGATTTTCTAGGCACTTTTACGTTCAGAAATTTAACATTGCTTTTTGAAGGAAAAGTCAACTTTAAAGTCCGGTGGGTGTGACGAAGCGACCATCCCGCCGTCACAACTAATCATGCACAACTGTGTTCTGATAATTGATCAATTGTCTGATGTCAAGCCCTGGGTGAATGATGTCTCTCTCTAAACCAGATTTGCTGTTAAGCTAGGGATGTGAGGCTTAGATTGCGTTCCAAGACCAGACGTGTTGCAATGGGTACGTCGTTTTAGTGTCTATTTAGAATAGTTTTGTTGTTGTCTAGCCAAGGTTTTCTTAGTCTTCCTCTGGCTCTATAACCATATACTTTTTATTGTTTGCTTTATTTGGTAATTGGGAGCCGCGGTAGTGAAGTGGCTAATTCATGCTTGCACACTGGCAGAACTGTCTTTCTTGCCCCTAATTACTCAGATTGCACACAAAACCTTTGACCTACAGTCGTGAATTTGCATAGCCTCTGGTAGGTCGAGACAGTCTCATTAGATGGATACCAGCTGTTTGTGTGGAAGACAGGCGGTCAGGAAGGAATCTGTGCGTCCCACTCCATGATGCTGTGAATTAGAACATATGAGGGCCTCCCTCACGACGTCACTTAAAGGCGCTATCAACCATAGGCCTATCTTCAGGGGAAGCAAATGCAAAGAGTAGATTTCGGTAACATGGCAAATTATGGCCTAACACTCTGGGATTAAATCACGTGATCTACCGTGTACTGATTTTTTTTTTTTTGGGGGGGGGGCTGAGATTGGGGGTAGTCCACAGAATTTGGTTATCCCAGTCTGTTGATTCTGGGTTGCCGTCGAGCAGTCGCGTACCATTTTGTATACATGTGTGTGCGTGCATGCGTGTGCGTGTGTGTGTGTGTGCTTGTATTTATATGTGTGTATAAGTATAGACGCGTTGGCCATGGGTTAGAATTGACACCCATTTTGTTAGAATTGTTACAATGGACATCGGCTGACAAGTGGACCCAGCCTAAAATAGCCATCGGGAGATGTCTTGGTCAGGAAGGCACCCGGCATGATGTTGACAACAGCATCCCTGGACTGCCGACTGGTCTATACAAATGTGGGTCTAGCACCATATGTCCTTTACGATGTGCAACAGGGTCCCTTACTTTACTATGTACAACTATAGATATTACATACATTCTGACATACGCTTTAACAGTGTAGACTTAGTTAATCAGGTCCATAAGACACCAAGAGACCATGATGTGGAGTTCAGGTAACTAGCTAAGCTCTCCTCTCACTCTTCTACACTTGAAGGTGATCCAAGATGCATAAAAAAGACCGGAAATAACCCTCACCCGGAAGATTGCTCCAAATTCTTGTCATGTTCTAATGGGACCATGATTGCTGAACAAAGATGTTCAGATGGAACGCTTTACTGGCCAAAAAATCAGTCTTGTGAATTTGCTGAGGATGTTGCCATCGGTTGTGGACAACGGAAAATCCCAATGTCTGTTCCCATTTGTAAGTATTATGTGTATTATCTAACATTAATAAATGGTTATTTACCATGTTGTCATACCAGAAATAATTCGTTCCTTTCCAGATGTTTTAAGAATGACATCAAGTTCTAAAGGGGGGAAATACTTACATCAAAGAATAAACAAATGTATCTATTAGAGGGTGGGGTGTGGTGCGTGTGTGTGTGTGCGTGTGTGTGTGTGTGTGTGTGTGTGTGTGTGTGTGTGTGTGTGAAAGAGAGAGAGAGAGACAGAGAGCGAGAGAGAGCGCGCGTGTGTGTATGTGTGTGGTCCAACGTTTCGTGCAATAAGTCATTGTCGTTGAAAGTTAGTAACAGAGTTTTAGCATGTTACATAGAACCAATTTTAACATAGGGCTACAAATCCTAGACAACTTGTAAACGGCGAAAAAATCCATGGAAGCCTTGGAGATTTGGTTTTACAGAAGAATGCTCAAAATTAATTGGACAGCCAAACTGAGAAATCTGGACATTTTGACGGAAGCTAAGTCGCAAAGATAACGTATCACATACATCAGAAAGAGGTTATCATTGTTGTTGTTTTTTGTTTTTTTTACCAAGTTATGAGAAAAGAAAGACTGGAACATGTTGTGACAACCGGAAAGATTTACGGAAAGAGAGATAGAGGAAGACAGCGGAAGAAGATTTTTGACAGTCTTGTGTCATGGCACGGAAGGAAGTCAACACACGAATTGATCCATGCCGTCGGAGATCCCAATTTGTGGAGAGGCATGATCACCCACGCCAGCCGGCAAGGCACTGGATGATGATGATGATGATGATGATGATGATGATGATGATGATGATCTATTTGAGATGTTGTGTTATCGAAAACTTACATGAACCAGTCGAAAGTTTTTAAAGTGATAAATGAACCAGGGAAAGAATATAACAGAATAAATTAGACTTCTTAAAATAATCAGAAAGCAAAGATTCAATGCTTGATTACACTTTTTTAAATCATCATCATGTGCCATGCCGATAAGTGTGAGCAGTCATGTTTCGTTATCTCACACGATCACCAGAGTCGTGGATCAGCTCTGTGTTCTTGTCTCGACCATACCACGAGGCCAAGCCATCCAGGTTTTTACTTCTCTGCCTTCCCCTTGTTCTTTCCCCTCAATCTTGCCAGTTGTCACCAAGTTCTCCAATTTATTTCTTTTCATAACATGTCGAAAAAAGTGTGACTGTCCACGTCTAATTTCTCTAATCAGTTTACGGTTTTCATTTGTTTCTTGTAGGACTTAGTCATTGGTTTTTCTGTTTGTACTGTAGGACTTAGTCATAGGTTTTCTGTTTGTACTGTAGGACTTGGTCATTGGTTTTTCTGTCTGTCCATTGTATTCTTTGCATTTGCCTCAGATTTCCATATTCTTCTAAGGCATTGATCATTTCTATTGTGATGTTATCTGTACCCGGGGTCTTGCCAGTTTTCAAATAGTTAAGAGTATTCTGAACTTCCATCTTCAAAATTGATGGTCCTTCATTATTATTCCGATGATCATATTGTTCTTCTCTTGTATCATCATAAAGGTCTTTCACATAATCTGACCACGCATGTAAAATCTGATCTTTTTCTATTGTGATTTTGCTATTTTTGGTTTTTAGGCAACCTGTTGATGTGTGTTCTTTTGGTAGTGATGTCATTGATTCTTTTGTGCATTAATTTGGTATTCCGGGTCTTGTGTTGGTTTTCAATTTCCTTGCAATTTTCCTCAGGCCATGTTTCTTTTGCCTCTTTGCATAGCTTCCTAATTTTCCTGTGAATCTCTTCATATTTTTCCTTGTTATTTTTGTTATTTTTTCTTACTTCCATGAGTTTTAAGATGTCTTCCGCCATCCATTTCTTGCGTCCTATTATCTTTATTTTTTGGGATGGTTGTTTCTGGAGCTTGGTTGACTGATTTCTTTAATATTTCCCATTGGTCACTGACGCCTTGAAATAATATTTCCATATCGGGCAATGCATCAAATCTGTTCTTTACCTCTACGTTGAATTTGTCTTTTATTTCCTCACTCTTCAGTGCCTGTAGATCAAATTTTGTGTTTCTTGGTGAATATCGGACTTTCTTTAAATTTATATGTAAATTGCTTAAGATTAATCTATGGTCGCTGTATCAGTCTACGCTTGGTATAGTTTTTTTCGACTTTTAAGGCATTTCGAAATCTTCTGTTGATGAGAATGTAATCAGTCTGATTTCTGATCGTATGATCAGGACTCCTCCATGTCCATAATCTCTATTGTCATCTTTAATTATTTTTCTACAGCCATTAGTGACTTACTTATTAACTTACCCTCGTAATTGCCGGCCATATTTCGTTGTATCTCGTCGGTGCATACTACAGAGAAAAAAAAGTTTCATCCAAAATGTAGTAGTGTAATGAATATTTTCTCAACAACAAAATATGAGTCTCTTTAACACGTTGACTGGCGTTAGAATTAAAAACATTGTCCGGGGGCAACATGTTTAGAAGCGTTAACGATGTAAAAGTGTTAGATGGTAGGAAATTCGCAATTGTCGGTGAAGTCTATCATGTACGTGTTCCTGTTTAGTATACCGTGGCCCAACTAAAGAGACTAAAATACCATATTTATTTTACCAAACTCCACTCGGAGTGGCTCCAGTAGATATGACCCAAGTCCGTGTTTGCTAAAACATATGGTTTGTATTACCTTCCAGTGTTTCTATAGGTCTCTTCTTGCAATCTTTGTGTTACCGTGTGGTGGTATTTCCATATATAAGTCGGTCTAAAGCAATGGGTTTCAAATTACCTCGTCCAATCATGACCAGAAGTGTCACTCCCAAATATGAGGCTGCCAAAGTCAGTGTTGAACACATACACTCAGATGTAATGTATTTATTTTTTGTTTGATCGTACAATGGAATCTGTGTATGGTGACTGACAGTGTTGTTGAGTGTCGGTGAATTTGTAAATGTGTTTTCCGGGGTTCCTTTGACACCACCAGCTGTGCACAAATTCCTATTGTTCTCCATTATATATTTGTTGTTGATGACTTTGATCTTTAGTGGTTGTTCTGTTTCCGAAAGACAACAGTGTATACTCAGCCGAAAATGTAGGTATGGGGTTGCTGGGGGAGGTGGGTGGCTATAATAATATATGCATTGTTAAACGTTGAACCCTCCCGCTTGCTGACTCAGCTCTCCAGCAGTAGAGGTATTTTGTTCTGACCCGGCTCCAGTGTGATAATCCTAGTATAGTGATAACAGAGGTGCTAGGGACAGTACACAGGCTGACCACATCATATCTCGTGTGACAATTCCTTGTCCAAATATTGATTCTGTTTCTTCTTCTTCCGCCTCCTTGTTCGTCCTGACAAGGACATATCACCCGACGCTCATGTACAGCAACGATCTGCTTTTGCCAATTTGACCGACACATGACACTTCAGCGTGGAAAGTTTTGTGATGATGTTTGCTGTCCTAATTTAAACATACTAATTATGTCTATGCCGGTCTCCCAGTTCTAGGGTTACACGACTTTCTCCGTAATCCCTATACTCTCGTGATAACGTGACGTGCACGTGAATTGGTAGCGGTTCTCTCCGCGTCGGTAACTTACGGGGTATGTGAGCCGGTCGCTCAGAAAGCAATGGCAAACCACTGAGCGTAATTTTGTCAAGAAATCAACAATCAGCTGAAAGATGGCCTGGAAAGGATATGCGAACAAATCAAAAAACAATTATATCTATAAATATAGTTATGTGATGTGTTTGTTAGCTTCGACGTTGTCAGGGCAGCGGCATATTCGCCGTACTCCTTACAACTTCCAACTGCGGAAGGTTTTTACACGTCGGCGTGATAAAGATGCTTGAGATCTCCAGTCTGATCAGAACGACCTTAGACCTGCAAAGAAGATGTATTGGAAACAACAACAAAAAATTGGTAATGAACAATGTCAATACCAGGTTTTAAAGAGAGGTGTGCGACAGGGATGAGTGATGTCTCCATGTCTTTCTTCATTACATAAGGAAAATATTATGAGAGATTTCGAGAATATGAGAGTATTCGCCAATGGAGGTTAATACGAGGGCGAATCAATAAGTAAGTCACACAGTTCTGTGGGATGGCAGGTAAATAGGTTCTATAGGGTCATTAGGTGACAGCAACATCGAACGTTATATTCAAGTGCATCAGTGTCGCTTATCGTCCCTGGAGGAAAGTGGACTCGACAAGCACATCTGTAATATCCTTCTACTATTGGGAGTATTGAATGACTTTTGTCTACATTCCTCCCTTCCGTCTTTCATACACTATATCTCTCTCTTTCTCTCCTTCATAACATACCCTGACAACAGTTTCCTCCAACAATTAATAACCTGTTTATTGTTGAAAACTATGTCAGTTGTATGTATTGAATGTGTATCTGTAGTTGTTAGTGTCTGCTAATGTGAGTGCAAGATAGGACTTGTAGACGTTAGTCTTCGTAGTTTCTCAAGCCTATTCAAACGGCCAAAACATCAGACATTGACATAGAATTGAAACGGTCTCACCCTGGATGCTCCTTTCCGGCTTGAGTCTGGACTTACTCCAATTATGGAAAACAATTGTCAATGTTTTATCATCAGAAACATAATCCAATAAAGGTAAGTCACTGAAGTTCAGATATGTCCTGTTTTGGAAGGGAGTATAGTCCACCACTGAATACACATCGTCACTGTATATGAATGTCTATTTCTATGTTAAATGTTCTCGTGTTCTTCAATGTTTCTTTTAGGTGATTACCTAATTGCACTATATTTTAGCCTATTTGCTCTGCTTGAATAAAGGTCTTTCACTGAACTTCACCAAAACATATTTCTTGCCATTCGTTATGTCACCCCTCTTATTGACTGTTTAGGTTGAATTGGCTATAGTGACATATTTTCACTGCACCTGTGAAGTGACTGATTAAGGTGACAGTTCTTTCCTTTATTATCAACACGGCTTTCTCTGTACAAGAGATGTACTGGTTTATCTTCTTTGATATGTCAGGCTGTGTAGTGGAACCTGGGTAATAAACATTAAATCAGATGATTTAAGTCTGCTTCATATTACTGTTTATGTGATTGTCTTTCTCCAGCCGTAATGAACAGCTTCCGAAAGACTACTCTGACATAAACAGCAGAATTCACTAAAGTCTAAACTATTCACTAAATAGAAAGCAATAGTAAACCCTAAGCACACACACATTTCCCTATGCTAATATTACTCTAATATTAGTGTTACCTTATATATATATATAGAATTAATTAAGTCCCCGAATCGAAATTTATCCGCACATAAGCACTCTATCCCATTGTAAGGGATGATATTTCTATTCATTACGGGACACATAAATCCATCTTTCCGTCCAGTTTGGTAGCACACTCAACAGAAACCCCATGTTCTGCTATTTATAACGATTGTCCAATCTTCCGTTGATTGTTTGATCTACAATCAAATTTGCCGTAAGTCCCCACATCAAACGTCTGTGAATTCACGTATTGTTAATTGCGCTCCGTGTCGTGTCTCCTTCGTCTTCTCCGCTATTCCCCTACGCTCATCATTCGTCGCCCATCAAAGAGTTCTTATTTCTTTGATCACCGTCTCCCGCTGTGTTTGTCCGGTGTCGAAGTTTCCCCCAGCGCGATCATACCGTTTCCCGTGTCCGGTCAAATCGTCAAGCAATGAACTTTGCGAACACCTGTGTCCTATTTTCATATTTGTCGGTCAATGATCTTTTATTCGTCCTCATCTCAGAATGAAGTACACGATTGTTAACCCTTCTCCGATATTGCCGTTAATGTTATATTTAATTTTATCTGGGAATCACTAAACTATCATCATTCTGTGACAAAGGCCCCCTCTTAAGAGAGTTGACCGCGTCGACTCTTCTTCAATGTAGTTTTGATTCCTATGATCCACCAACCTATTCCTCTTCCTCTGAAGTTGGATGTCTAGATAAGAAATCCGCTCCTACATTATCCTTACCCGGGATGTATTCCACTGTGAAGTTGTCATGTTGCAGCAACAATGTCCATCACATCCACCGTGCGTTGAGCTTCTGCGAAGTAGCTATTAACATCACGTGTTGATGATATGATTGGATCCTCACATGGATCAACACCTCATCCAGTAGGCGACCTCATATGCACCCTACCATACTACTCATGACTGAAACTAGTGTTGGCTCATCGCTCCTGTACGTTCAGTCGACCTCCTTTCCACTGGCGTAAGCGAAGGCTCACAATACAGACGGATCGTCCCATCCTGATTGTAACACTGCTTCCATGTCCTCTTGGTTTCCCCCGGCTTTGCCTCTGGGGATGTTCCCCCTCGTCCGCGTTGGACCGAGTCGTCTTTCCCAAATCTCCTGGACTTTTGCTTCCAGGACCATCTTGGGCGATATTGTATCTGGTCAGCCAATCTTCGGTTGGAGTCCTGGGTATTTCTCCCGACGTTACCCACCCCTTCTGAACTTGGGTACTATTGCAGGTTTCACTCTTGTCCTTTTCCTGACGTGTGATTTCCCTCCTCCTTTCGTTGGGTAAATCTGACCTATCACGTACTGTCCCATAGGCCCTCCTATGTTGTACTGGCGATCTCTGGTCTTCGTCTGGACTGGTAACCTTTGTCCCAATGGCTGCCATCACCATAAAGTGCGAAGCTTTGCTCCCGGATCTCTCCTCATATTTCCTAATGAGATGTCTAGGGAGATTTTTCTGCTCTTCCCCGATTCGGATTTTGTAGATGTTCTTGGACACAACCTTTTCCACAGGATAAGGTCCTTTCCATCCTACTTGTAGTATATTAGTCTCTTCTGGACCCCATACTTCCACTTTGTCTTCCACCTTAAGAGCTAGTTTCCTCTTAATTCGCTTGTTTGATGGTGCTTTCTGGCACTCTGAACAAGACTTCACTAACCGGCGTACATCTCCGGTCATTCCTGGCCAGCAATAATGGCCGGAAATTTGCTGCAAGGTCTCTCTGACGCCCATATATCGATTCTCGGCTATGGTGTGTCCACTCTGAAGAATGTGAGGACGGTGGGTCTCTGGAACCACCCACTGCTCGTGCAGATTGTCTCCCCTCCCAGCTCTCCGATAGAGTAGTCGATTCTTCAGAAAGTACTGTCCCCGTTCTGGTGGCTCAGCCCTTCTTTGCAGCTTCCTGTAGCAAGGACGCAACGTAGTGTCCTTCCTCTGGGCAGTATGCAATTCTCCTATCTCTGAGTTGTCGCATAGTGTCTCTGCCTTTTTTTCCTTCCCTTGAGATCCACTGACTACTGTTCCCTTGTGGGCTGGCTGTTTGGGCATCCCCAAAAAGACATATTTCGTGCCAATGATCATTGGGAATAGGGAGTCAGCTAATACAGCCGCAGGAATAATGCCCGTGACGTACCTGGATTTAATCTCCACCTTGGCGATTGGCAGCGTCATGGTAACCGCACTCCTCATTGCCGGCTGTATTTCTATGGTCTCCCCTGTAAGTTGGTCTGGGCTTACCAAGCTGGCGTCCACCACCGCTTCCCCATCCAAACCGGTATCGTAGAGACAAACAACCTGCTGGCCATTGACTTCAATCAGTTCAACCACAGGTGGTCTCTCTTGGTCCTGGGTGTCTTTCATCTCCTTGACCGTTTCCTTGCCTTCCTCTTTTGATTCCTCGAGGTTGGTTATGCAATTGGCGTCTTCTGCCTTGCATCTGCAGTCCACAGTATTATGTATTTTCGACTGGCAGTGTGTGCACCATGTTCCCTTCCTAGGTTTTCGTGTGTCCTTTTTGTTCCTAGCTCCTTCGCCGACCTCAGCCTTGTCTGTGATCACCGTCGTAGGAATCACTTTGCATGCTGCGAAGTAAGAACTTTTAGGTTTCGATCTGCAGTCCTTCGTGTTATGAGATGGCACCTTGCAGAATGAACACCACTTCTCGGCCCACGGTCGTTTCGCTGAAGAATTCGAGGTGTTATGGTTTCCTTCCTTCACCTTCTCTGAATTCTCCGTTGACGCCTTTATATAAGGTTCCACTTTTTCTCCTTCCCAGTTTTTAGGTTTCTTTTTCTCTTGTTTCTCCTGACCTTTCGTTTGTGTACTTAGTTCTTTAGCTTCCCCATGGACTTCTACGAATCTTTCCGGCAGCTTATTCACAACATCCAGCCGTTCCGCCCCTTGTTCTCCTAAAAATGTCTTCAGTGGTTCTGACATTTGCTGTCGCATCTGATCGACCACCATCATTTCTTCCAGACTCTCATAGTCCCGCTTGAACTCTGCCAAGTCCATCCATTTTTTGAGATATGATTTAAGCCTTAAACTGTAGGCGGCGAATAGCTCTCCCGGCTCTCGTCTAGACGATCTAAACTTCTTCCGATACGTTTGTGCTGTGATGTCAAAATGCCTCATCAAAGCGGCTTTTAATTCCTCGTAATTATTTTCCTGTCCTGGTGGTAAGCGTGTGTACACCTCGAATCCCGAACCTATTAATCCCTGGGATAATTTAAGAGCCCATCTGCTCCTATACAGCCCCATAGCGACTGACATTGCTTCAAAGCGAGAAGCGTACTGGTCAAAGCGTTCCTTAGACTGATCATAGACAGCTAAGGGAAACTTCATGGCATGGTACCCATGTCCAATCATGTGGGTTGCACCAGGTGAAGAAGACCTTCCTTCCACTCCCTCTATTTCTCCCTTAGTTTGTGTCTTGAGTTCTAGCTCTTTCATGCGGTATTCATGTTCCCGTATTTTGTTGGCCTCTTCTGCTTCCAACTGGGCTTTTCGATCTTCTCGTTCTGCTTGACGAAATTCTCGCTCCCTTTCCTGTATGTAATCAGTTAGCTCCGAACCAGATAATCCAATTTCCTATCCGTTTGCCCTCAGTTCGGCGGTAGTTATTTTGTGAGTGGCCATAGTTAAAGCAGGTAAGTCAGCAAGTTGAGTAAGGACCCCTCAAGGCAGTAAAGAAGTACTCACTATAACCAGATAATCTATTATAACCTATATCAATTTCTCTATGTTTATCTAATATTATTAATCTCCGACACCACACAGTACATCACAACCACTCTCTCATCCACAAGAGGAGATATAGGATAAAGACTTATGTAGACGTGTGACCGTGTGACTAGGTATGTAATGTGTCTTACTACCTATCCACATTCACCCTGTCTGGAACTTTCTCACTGTAAAGTCACCAGCACTAATGAAATGTTTCTACCATAAATGTAATGGCACCATATATCCAATGGACGTCCTTCCATTAAAAGTCATCAATGTATACTTATATTTATTCCAATCAGTATGTCCCAACATGCAGGTACTCCGCTATGCCTGTGCCAATATGCAGGTACCCCTCTATGCATATGCCCTGTTATGCCTCCAGGTCATATGGGTATTATGTTGTATCCCGCTCGCTCCACCAATTATGTCGCTTATCGTCCCTGGAGGAAAGTGGACTCGACAAGCACATCTGTAATATCCTTCTACTATTGGGAGTATTGAATGACTTTTGTCTACATTCCTCCCTTCCGTCTTTCATACACTATATCTCTCTCTTTCTCTCCTTCATAACATACCCTGACAACAGTTTCCTCCAACAATTAATAACCTGTTTATTGTTGAAAACTATGTCAGTTGTATGTATTGAATGTGTATCTGTAGTTGTTAGTGTCTGCTAATGTGAGTGCAAGATAGGACTTGTAGACGTTAGTCTTCGTAGTTTCTCAAGCCTATTCAAACGGCCAAAACATCAGACATTGACATAGAATTGAAACGGTCTCACCCTGGATGCTCCTTTCCGGCTTGAGTCTAAACTTACTCCAATTATGGAAAACAATTGTCAATGTTTTATCACCAGAAACATAATCCAAAAAGGTAAGTCACTGAAGTTCAGATATGTCCTGTTTTGGAAGGGAGTATAGTCCACCACTGAATACACATCGTCACTGTATATGAATGTCTATTTCTATGTTAAATGTTCTCGTGTTCTTCAATGTTTCTTTTAGGTGATTACCTAATTGCACTATATTTTAGCCTATTTGCTCTGCTTGAATAAAGGTCTTTCACTGAACTTCACCAAAACATATTTCTTGCCATTCGTTATGTCACCCCTCTTATTGACTGTTTAGGTTGAATTGGACTATAGTGACATATTTTCACTGCACCTGTGAAGTGACTGATTAAGGTGACAGTTCTTTCCTTTATTATCAACACGGCTTTCTCTGTGCAAGAGATGTACTGGTTTATCTTCTTTGATATGTCAGGCTGTGTAGTGGAACCTGGGTAATAAACATTAAATCAGATGATTTAAGTCTGCTTCATATTACTGTTTATGTGATTGTCTTTCTCCAGCCGTAATGAACAGCTTCCGAAAGACTACTCTGACATAAACAGCAGAATTCACTAAAGTCTAAACTATTCACTAAATAGAAAGCAATAGTAAACCCTAAGCACACACACATTTCCCTATGCTAATATTACTCTAATATTAGTGTTACCTTATATATATATATATATATATATATATATATATATATATATATAATTAATTAAGTCCCCGAATCGAAATTTATCCGCACATAAGCACTCTATCCCATTGTAAGGGAAGATATTTCTATTCATTACGGGACACATAAATCCATCTTTCCGTCCAGTTTGGTAGCACACTCAACAGAAACCCCATGTTCTGCTTTTTATAACGATTGTCCAATCTTCCGTTGATTGTTTGATCTACAATCAAATTTGCCGTAAGTCCCCACATCAAACGTCTGTGAATTCACGAATTGTTAATTGCGCTCCGTGTCGTGTCTCCTTCGTCTTCTCCGCTATTCCCCTACGCTCATCATTCGTCGCCCATCAAAGAGTTCTTATTTCTTTGATCACCGTCTCCCGCTGTGTTTGTCCGGTGTCGAAGTTTACCCCAGCGCGATCATACCGTTTCCCGTGTCCGGTCAGATCGTCAAGCAATGAACTTTGCGAACACCTGTGTCCTATTTTCATATTTGTCGGTCAATGATCTTTTATTTGTCCTCATCTCAGAATGAAGTACACGATTGTTAACCCTTCTCCGATATTGCCGTTAATGTTATATTTAATTTTATCTGGGAATCACTAAACTATCATCATTCTGTGACAATCAGGTGGCGCTAGGCGTCTCATGCGCATGCGCAGCGCATAAACAAAAGGCGGCTGTACTGACGGAGTGTACAACCAAAGAGCAACGTGCTGTTGTGCATTTTTTGTGGGCAAAAGGACTGCTTGCAAAGGACATTTATAAGGAAATGTTTCCAGTTTATGTTGACAAATGTTTGTCCCGTAAAGCGGTGCATAGCTGGGTAGAAAAATTGTCTAAAGGACGCTCTAAAATTGTTGATGAAATCAGATTTGGTCGTCCTGTTGAGTTTGCAATAGAAGCATCCGTGCAGCAGGTGGGGGAGTGCTTTTAACCAATTTCAAGAAGAAAGGTGACAATGTGAATTCTGAATCATACTGTGAAGCTCTATCAATGCTTCATGATGCAATTCGAAGATAACGTCCAGGACTGCTGACTAGAGGAGTGTTGCTTCTTCATGACGTCAGGCCACATACAGCTCGATTAACTCAGGAGAAAATTAACCAACTAAGGTGGGAAGTTCTGGACCATCCACCTTACAGCCTCGACTTAGCCCCTAGGGATTTCCACCTTTTTGGTCCACTGAAAACACACCTTGGCGGGAGACATTTCGCGAATAACGCCGAAGTTGAATGTGAAGTGAAAACGTGGGTTAGAAAACAGAGCACGCAGTTCAATGCAGCCGGTTTTTGGAGGCCTGATAAAACGATGGGATAAGTGCATCAATGTTGGTGGAAATTATGTTGAGAAATAAAGGGACAATGTATGTATAAAAATAAACTGCTTTCAAGTTGTGACTTACTTATTGACTCCCCTCGTATAAGATGTAGCGTTAACAGTACTGATTGCATACAATGAAGAGGATCTGCAGTATTTAGTATATGCGGTTAATATACATAGTGAACAACTAGAATTAGAATTAAATTGTACGATAGCAGTGATTATGGTCGTCTCCAAACAGAAAGAAATATCACAATGTAACGTACAAATAAGTGGAGAAATTCTTAAACAAATGAATCAGTGCAACTATCTAGAAACATTCATAACATCTGATAGAAGGTGCCTTGCAGAGATTAGAACAAGAATTACAATGGCAACGGTAGCCTTTTGCGAGATGGAAAACATACTCACCAATAAAAAGCTGCCAATTGCAGTGACAAAATAGTGTTGAAGTGTTATGCAGAATCCATACTGTTGTGTTCATGGGAAATTTTGACAATAAGCAGACAGTCTAAGAACTAGCTAACAGCAGTGAAAATATGCTTTCTGTGGGAACTGAAAAGAATACAATATCTAGACGGCAAATAGAATGAAAAAGTCCGACAAGAAACAACTGAAAATCGTAAAGGGATTAAAGAAATTGACGATGAGAGTTAAGAAAAGTATTTCTCGGCTCGTTGGGAGCAGAAACAAACTTACAAACTTAGTTGCACTTGGTAAACTTCTTGGGAAAAGAGCAAGGAGAAGACAGTGCGATAAATACCTGATGGCTTTGCCATACACGGCATACTCGGATCACAAACATGACTCTGGTTTTCGAATATGATGGCGAACCGTGGCCGCTCGTGCTCATTGGCATGGTATCTCTACATCTTCATTGATCAGACCCCCATGAGAGACCAGTATACCTTCACTCTTACATAATGCAATTATATGGTTCGGGGTGTTTCTATCTGAATTTGAATGTATTGTTAAACATGCGTCATTATGTAACATGCCATTTGCAAAACCTCGCTCCTATCACGGCCCGCCGAAAAGGTTCTCGATTCTTTGCCAGTTCTCTGGCCACATGCCAAAGGTGTCTGTAATGCCATGTGTCCGTCTTCGTACTGGTCGACCTCTGTCTGTGCTACCAGGAACCATGTCTTCCATTACCGTTCTCACCCAGAGTCTCGCGTCTCTAGAACTAAAATACTTTGACCCGTGATATGGCCAAAGTATTTTAGTTCCTGAGACACAAGACTCTTGCTGAGCCAACCATGGAATGCTATGCAGGAATTTGGAATACCAAGGAAGTTAATCAACATGACCAGACTATGCATGGAAGATACTTATAATATAGTAACATATAAAGGCAGGAAATCAGACCCTTTCCAAATAACATCTGGCTTGAAACAGGGTGATGCACTATCGCCGCTACTCTTCAATCTGGCTCTAGAGAAAGTCGTAAGGAAGGTAAAGGAGGACTGTGATATTGGAGGAACATCCAGGCTGCTTGGTTATGCAGATGATATAGATATTATAGTGGAAATGAACAAAAGACATTGGAAATATTGACTCACTTAAAGGGAAAAGCCCAACAGATGGGGCTGGTTATCAACCAAGATAAGACAGAATATATGGTAATTTCAAGAGAAGGAATGGCTAAAAACTCTGGCCACATACAAACAGATAATATGACCATTAAAAGAACGGAAACATACAAATACCTGGGTACAATCTTCAACTGCTCCAACATCATAAGGGAAGAAATACAAACTAGAATCAATTCTGGAAATAAGATATACTTATAAAACTGAGCTTCTCAGTAACATATGCAACATGCAACATACTTCTTTTATATGTACTTTCTGCACTACAACATCTACTAAAATCAAATGCGTTATCTCGTAACACCAAAATCACAATATACAAAACACTGATCAGACCAGTTGTGCTGTATGGCTCTGAAACCTGGAGTACAACGAAAGGAGACGAAGGCTTATTACAAACCTTTGAGAACAAAGTTTTAAGACGCATCTTTGGACCCATTAGGGATACACAAAGTGGAGAGTGGAAAAGAAGAAGTTACAAAGACATTTATGATCTGTTTAAGTCCCCGCTAATCACTGGTATCATGAAGGCTAATAGACTACAATGGCTACAAATAGACAAACAAAACTCGCTTACACTCAGGAAATAAATGACCGTAGACCCCGAGGTAGACCAAGAAGACGGTGGAGAGATAATATATATACAGACCTATAAGCACTTGGAATCAACGACTGGCAAGAGAAGGTCAACCAGAGAGACGAATGGAGACGGATTGTATCTGCAGCAAAGAACCTCAATGGCTCGGAACGCCGAAGAAGAAGAAGTATTCCATGACTCACATCCGTATGTGGCCACGGGAAAGATGCATATTCTTAAAATGTTACTTTGATATGTTTTCTGGTGTTGTGCCATAGGTTCTTAATACTGTTTAATCTCACCATGGCTGGCCACTCTGCATCCGACTTATTTTGAAAAGCCTTCATTGTTTCTGATCATGTAACTAATATATTGCAGCAAGTATGAATATGTATGTTGTACTTTCTGCATTTCTCAAAGTTGGTTCTCATGTTGATCATATGGTCGCCAGTTCCCTTGCACTGTCAGAAACCTGTCTAACATGAGGCCATGACCAAGAATTATCTGTTAGCTGCTCCCAATCTGAATCCTCCTGTGCACCCGCCATTAACGTTACTGTGGTTGGGGAGCTAAATGAGTACTCTATCTTGTCCAGGGGTGTCCTGTAGGCCAGCGGAGGGAATGGAGTGCCTTAATTTTCCTTAAATAAGGGAAATCTGGCCCACAAATTATCGAAAATAATACTAAATATAAAACTAGACACTGCACGGTAATCTCGTATACACATTGTGCATGTTGCGCTGGCCCATTTTAGCTGGACATTAACGTCAGGACACGGTATGTTTGATGTTCATCCTGGAATATCCAACAGCACTAAGTCGGTCACATGTAAGGCTACAGCTGAAAGATATGACGATCAAGTAATATTTCTTTATTCTGCTGTTTATTCTTCAGCTGAAGAGGACCCAATATGCCACCATAACGGTCAAGTGTCCGACCCAAAGAGCTGCCGGCACTTCATCCAGTGTCTGAATGGCAAGAAGATACAACGCATTCAGTGTCCCCACGGCACAGCGTTCTCAGACAAGACACGTCAGTGCGAGTGGTCTGAAGAGGTGCAGTGTGGAAGCAGAGGGCGTTGAGCTCAGGGAGCAAGATCGTCTCCCTTGCGTGTCAGACCTGGTGTGTTCACGATGTGTTTGAATAAATAATGTGTTAACAGTTCTCTGACTGCTAGTTCATTATTTAAGATAAATGAACTCTTTCTTTCCAGAACAATTGTTACGTTTTCCCTTTCTGTCTTAAAAAGCTGTACTTTAGAGTAATTAATGTCTGAAGTGGTCGCTTGTTATCCTGGAGACACGAGGCCTAGACAAGCAGAAATTCGCTGCACAATATGGGACAAGAGAACATAAAACACAGCTGCCTCGTTGGAATATAAAACACAGTTCTCCCACTCAAAGATAAGTAACTAGACGTTGCAGTCTAAACTACACATAGAAGAATAACCAAGTTAAAAGCCATAACGCTGGAGAAAATGATGCATTCAGCGAAACGGCGTAGAAGAAAGGACAATGTGAAGCTTTAGAGCATAATAGTTGATCAATAGAAAACGTTTACTAGTTAGATATTTAAAATTTAATCCAGATGACCAACAAATGCACAAATAAATTCATGTAATGTAAATAACAATAATGAAAGTTAATGTACAACGGAGCGCGTGTGTCACTATGGCCCATCAGAGAACACTAACACTGTAACGTAAACTGCATGTCGTATGAGACGACTCATAAAGGTTGGCGTCAGACCGGCTATCTCATTCCGTAGAAAACTGTAGCTGCAAAATCAAACCAGTCGTGAAAAAATGATTTGGCATTAGTTCAGGGGTGGCCAACACGAGGCCCGCGGGCCGCATGCGGCCCGCCGGGAGTCATATTATGGCCCGCAGAGAGGGAAGCAACGATGTGGTCGAAGCTGTAACACGCTTGCTTGTTTACTTTAATTAACAAAACAAAAATTAGGTGCGTGGCCCGGCAGGAAATATTATTTCTGAAATTTGGCCCGCCTGCTGAAAAGGTTGCCACCCCTGCATTAGCTGGTTGTGGGTTTTCTATGCTCCACTGGTGTATGAAGAAGAGGAGAAGACAAAAAGGACGTGGAGCAGGAGGAGAAAAATTTCTTCATACTCGATCACCAAGATCACCCTACGAGGAACACGCTGCTTTTCTATGTAGATGCTGCCAACTAAGATCACAGAAACAAACAGCGTGAAACTACCAGGTACGGCTCACCTTGATATTAAACGTCGTGAAGACGTCATGTCTCACAGCCGAAAGGCGCGAATATCCTGGTTCTGTTGTAAGCAAACAAATCACAATCATTACCATAATGTACCATTGACGTTCGTGTATCGCCGCGATCGTTGGTGAGCAGGATCAACACTACTGATAGTATACTACCGTTTTAGGCCACGCAGCATCATTTCTCGAGCTCTGCCTTTTTCTACCACTGACTTTTCCCGTTGTCGCAATGTTTTTCAATGCTTCTCTTCTCAGAGAGAGAGAGAGAGAGAGAGAGAGAGAGAGTTTGTGTGTGTGTGTGTGTGTGTGTGTGTTAGAGAGAGAGAGAGAGAGAGAGAGAGAGAGTTTGTGTGTGTGTGTGTGTGTTAGAGAGAGAGAGAGAGAGAGAGAGAGAGAGTTTGTGTGTGTGTGTGTGTGTGTGTGTGTGTTAGAGAGAGAGAGAGAGAGAGAGAGAGAGAGAGAGAGAGAGAGAGAGAGAGAGAGAATGAGATTCTTTTTTATATTCGTAGAAAGCGTGGGCTAATACAGAGCCCACATCATTTATTTGTTTAGTTCTTTTACACAGTCTCTGCATCTGGTCTGTATCATATGCTTGCTGAAGATCATCTAGTACAGAATAGCATTTAAGCAGCATTGAGCATTTCTGCACAAACAAAAAGAGTCAGGATCGTCGACTTGTTTCCTTTCACCTAGGAAAAATCTCCTGAATTACCATCTGAAATATTAGGACTATGTCGGCATTGGGAAAGACGACACAGGTGTCAGATGTCGTAACATTTTTTTAGTTGTGCTCACGATTTCTATGCCGGACGAGAAATCCGCACATTATCAGTAAACAAAGTGCTTGTTCATTTGATTCTGTACCCAAATTGTCATAAATTGGTTTAACTTATTTGGCGTTGTGGTGGGTGTGGGTTTAAATCCCAGGCGATCCAGAACCACGTGAGCAAAACCAGGACCAATGTCTCTCTTAGCCTGATTAAAGACAGGTCCTGGATACACAAGTACACAGCTGAAATGGCTTTTAAAAAAATACAAGTAGCTGCTTCTGGTGTCCTTAAGGAGTGGGAAGAAGGAAATTAGATATTCCTAACTATATGAATTAACAACTACTCGTATATAGAGCAGATGACCTCCCTGGGGACAGTTCCCAATCCCTGGTAATCAACGACTCCCCCCTCCCCACCCCCCCCCCCCCCACCCCCCAAAAAAAAACCCACCACAAAGCTATGTACTTTCAGATACATTCCATACAGCCTACACAATTGCATACATTTGGACATTACTCAGATATAATTATAATTTTTTTAAACGGCCACTGCGCACATTAGTTTTCTGGATCTTTCTAACAACATCAATTAGTGAACTTATATTATGATGGTTTGTGGTATGATGATAGTGAAATCATGGTTTTAAAAAAAACAGAGACCTTCAATATATTAGGCCGTCTTGTTAAATTATGGTCGTATGAAATTATGGGTATTTTATTTTTAATTCACCCCAAACAAAACAGCATCATTACAGGACCTCATTTGCATCGGTCCAACAATTACTTCCGGTTATGTGTTCGATGAACTGCTGAACCGATCGATGGATGTTTTGTTAGTTTTTGGGCCCATGGGGGCCTCACTGTCGTCGGAGTACTTCGTTGAGAGTTAAGATTTGATGAAGAAAGTAGTTTCTAAGACTTACACATTTCAAATCCCGCCTATGCTTCCACACATACACACATTCTTGCCTGCGTGCAAAGCTCATCTAGCCCTCAGTATTCTTATTCTGACATCTGTACTATTTCGGCATCCTAGGTATAATATCGTTGTGAATATACAAGCGCGGGACCTCCGCAATTACCTGTCTATGATCGGTCTCCTTTGTGTCAGCATCACGTGAATTTAGATGAATGCACTTTCATCAAACACACGTAATGGCTAGGGTTACGATGTACCCATCACGTGGTTTGGGTGAGGTTGGATACACCATAACACTTCAGTATATGCCTCAATTGCAACCATAATAGTCGAATACAACATGCAACCTAGCGTGGCAAAACAATTTGACACACATTACACCTGACAGCACCGCTGTGACAGTATAGTGCAATGCGAGAGTGACAATCCCTGTCACAGTTTCCGCATCTGTAAGACGAGGCAAGTCCCGCAGTAAGTGACTGCGTTTTATGCCTGTGCGTCCTATCCTCAGTTTGTTGGATCAGATTGCGCTCAAAGAGCACCAGTCCGTTTCGTACATGTCTTCTCCAGGAACATCCGTCTGTTGCAACTCTTTCCCACCAAGGGTTTTCATATATTGTTTACACACATCCCTATATCTTCCGATTGGCTTCTTCCCTGTGGCTAGTTCTCAGTGGGGGGTATGGGGTGTCAGGCACTGGTAGCACCTTTGGTAAGGATGACTCTCGTGTCCTTTTCAGGACCCATCCCCCACTGGTCCAAGCCTGACATCCAGCTCCCGATTGTGGCTCCTAGTAGCTGTCAGCATGCGACAGCGGCCACCCCCCGGGCAACAGCTGTGAGAGACTGGCTAAACCATGCGTGGGTAGCCGATTTGGTGTCAAACCAAGCGGTAAACTAGGGTATGCCTACCCAGTATGCGAAGACAGGATTCGGCAGACTGCGCGGATGAAATCACTGATGATTCAACGGGCAAGACGGCGTTTACCTGCAAAGCGTTGTGGGACCTAATGAGCACGGCAAGGCACGTAGAGTGCCCTGGTCATCCACTGCACCTGTATTCGTCTCCATTCGTCTTGACTTGTCTTGTCACTGGACTCAGATGGACTCAGGCGAGAGAGTGAGGTCGACGAATTGCGCAACTCTTCCTCATTTTAATCCAATTCATCGCGCAAATCATTCTTCATCCAACGTCATATATCACCGTCAAGCCCTGTGGCTTTGGACGAGCGGCGAAGCGGCAGGCGTGGGTACGCTGGCAGTCGTAGTCGCAGACCTGCACACAGGCGGCTCAGGCCATATGGTCGTCTTCTACTGACCAGAGCAGCAGTGGGATTCGGCAGCCTCCTGAGCGACTGAGCAGCCCTCTGTAGGAAATCTCACCTCCATAGCATGAGGAAGGGGCTAGAAAAGGATTTTTTTTTGGATTTCTGGCATAGACCAATGGAGTGCTGCTCTTAGTTCAGTTAGTTCTGTGCCGTTTTTGCTCTTCAGTATTTAGACAGCTGACTTTGCATCTGTGAAGATAGCTATTTGAAGCAAGATTTTAATGCAGTGACACATACATCGTCGACTCCATTATGGTTGGAGGAATTAAAATGGTTGGGGACAGGTTTGTCAGTGCCCTGATTAATGTCTCTGAGGTGTTCTCTAAAACGGTCAGCAAGGCATCTGCCCGTTTGACCGATGTATTTCGTGTCACTGCCAAGTAGCAGCGCAGATGAAATGACGCAAAATACAATAAACAGAAAATCGCGAAGAAAATCGTACAAGAAACTAGGAGGCTGACGTAGAAAGGAGAATACGTCAGAAAGATTGTCAACAACAACAAACAGTAAGATCTTAGAGCTTGAACAAGGAGGCTGCACGTTTAGATTCTCTGGAACGTGAGAAGATATTTACTGGCAGGACAACGTTATCATGGCCAACACATATTGCAGAGGATAACGAGAATATTCATAAACGATATTTATCACCCCGAGAATCATGGACCGATGTGAATATATCAGAAATATCAGAACGGGACTTAGAACGTCACGACAAGGTGAAATCTACCCAGATTAGGGATTACATAAGGACCGGGACAAGGGTCTGGCACATTCAACTATATATATTATCTACATTTAATATTATAATTACCGGCCCGTCTGGCCATAACAAACACGGTAAATATAAATTGTTATTTAACTTTGATCTTGTTGAGATGCGACAGCCTTGAATGTTGGGCTGAATATTGCTTGGATAGCACATCCATTACGTGGAAAGTCCGAATCAAAAGCTCACTGTGTGGACTTCGTAAATGGTGGAAAAAGTGTCCTAGTGACACAAAATGGAATATTGCTTGGATAGCAAATCCATTACGTGAAAAGTCCGAATCGAAAGCTCACTGTGTGGGCTTCATAAAAGGTGGAAAAAGTGTCCTAGTGGCACGAAATGGAATATTGCTTGGATAGCAAATCCATTATGTGGAAAGTCTTAATCGAAAGCTCACTGTGTGGATGTCATCTGCAGACTGCATTCTTCTGGTTTCCGGAGGACCAGCCTATGGTGAACGGAAGGCCCAATAAACGGAAGTGAGGCTAAGCAGCCATGTGCAGAACGTGACGATTGCTTGGGTGAGCCCAGTACCAGAGCGCTGTGTGATGGCTCTGCAAGTATGGAAGCCTCCTTGGATGGCGAAGAATGCCCATGGTCTGCCCCTGCCTTCCCTTGAGGGTTGACCAGGATGTCTTTGGCTGTTCTATATGGGCCAGCTAGGAAGGGGGATAACACCACAACAGTGAGATTCAAACATCCTAAGAAACCCCCGGGAAGGTTAACCCGGTCAACAAATGCCCGCAGAAGTCGGATGTGTCGGCCTAACGGCGCAAGAACGCAGCTCTGCTGTAAACAGGCACAACGCAGTCACATCCGAAAAAAAATCCGGATGAACGAAGAAGAAGAAGAAGAAGAATGTTGGGCTAATAAATTATGCCTTCAACGACATGAATGCCGGCCTTGGAGACTTTCATTGCCGTTCATTTTGGATGCTTCAAGAAGTTGCTGGAGTTTGTGTCACCCTGGACCAATTATTGTTGCTGATTTGTATTTGAATTTATCAAGACACATTCTAGCAGTCACATCGTTTGCAGATGATGACATATATCAGATTGCGAGATGTACAAGTAAAAGAATCTTTCAAGGAGAAGGTGCCTAGGGGGAATGTAATCGCCGGTGTCTGAACAACGTATGGGCATGTCAGACAGTTCTTACGATGGCATTGGAATGTGCCCACAGATAAAGTAACCGTGGGGAGGCGACTACGCACAAGGTGGTCTCTGAGGCTCTGGTTACGGCGGAAAATTACCCTAGGACCATTGGAGTGTACCTCACGAGTGGTTGGATCGGATTCCAAGATAGACCAGTGTCTTTGGAAAATGTGCTTGATGGCATAGGCATGTGGATGGAAGGTGAGGATGAGCTTGGGTTCATTGTTAGGAGGTCGCGTTTGTTTGACAAGGGACATTTCCCGCGAGACTTGGGTTATGCGACAGAAAGCTGTGGTCTTCTGGGTAGGACCGTCTGCGGAAAAAGTCAAGCATTTCATGGGCTTTCTCGAGGAAGTCATTATCATCCTGACAGATACGACGAAGGTGGAGTAGCTGGGAATATGGGATGGAATCTTTGCAGCTTTTGGGGTGGGATGAGCTGTGGTTTCCGGTACAATGGCGACAAAATGACGGCGCGTTATTTTTCGGGAAGACGCTGTTTTGTGTTTTCCTGTGGATTTCCTGGGGATTTCATGTGGATAGTGTGTTTTCCTGAGGATTGCGTGATGTTATTTTCTGATCGTTTATTGGAAGTTTTCAAAAGAAGCCACGGAAGGCAGGTGGTGGATGAAATTTTGAGGGCAGCCGACAGATATTTGTTGGTCATGGTCTCGAATTTCGCGACGTCAGGCAGAGGATCTCTTTCGAGAGACAATGATTGCGGTCATCCGGCCAGTATGGTCACTGTCATAGAGGAAAGCAACGGCAAACTACCCCTTTGAAAGTGCCTAGTACATTATGATTCGCTTAATGACTGATCATCGCAAGACAAGGACATGGACATTAAAATTAAATTAGCAACATGGAACGTTAGGACGTTAAACGACGACGGAAAATTAGAGAACTTAAAACAAGAAATACAAAGAGAAAACATTAATATTTTAGGGATGTGGGAAACGATGGACAGGAGCGGGCATCAAGATAGATGAAGATTTTAAGATTATTTATTCTGGAGGTGAAGATCGACACAGGGGAGTGGCAATAATTTTGGACCGGAAAACATCAAAATCTGTTCAAGGATATTGGGCCGTGTCGGACAGAGTTCTACTAGTTAAATTGAGTGGCAGACCTTTTAGCATAAATGTTATTCAAGTATATGCCCCAACAGGAGAATCCAGTGAAGATAGTGTAGAGGGATTCTATAATGACATAGAGTCTGCCTTAAAGAAATGTAAAAATTCAGAAATAAACATCATAATAGGAGACTTCAATGCAAAAGTAGGAAATCAAGGTGATAGACACACAGTAGGAAACTATGGTTTAGGAGAGAGAAATGAAAGAGGATACAGACTCGTAGAGTGGGCTAAAGAAAAGGAAATGATTGTAGGAAACACCTGGTTTAAGCAACACCCTAGAAGATTATGGACATGGAGGAGTCCTGATAGCAGGATCAGAAACCAGATTGACTACATTCTGATTAGCAGAAGATTTAGAAACGCACTAACAGTAGCAAAAACAGTTCCCAGTGCTGATTGTTATAGTGACCAGACTACTCACAGGAACATTGAGGATAAAGCTGAAGAAAGTCAAGTGTATAACAGGAAACACTAAATATGATTTGTGTACATTGAGTAATGACAAGGAAATACAAAACAAATTTAACATAGAAGTACATAACAGATTTGATATATTGTCTGATCTAGAGATATTATTCCAGGATGTGAATGATCAATGGGAAATGTTAAAGAATTCAATCAGTTTGGCTGCAGAAACAACTATTCCAAAATTAAAGGTGGGTCGTAAGAAATGGTTGACTGAAGAAATTTTACACCTAATGGAAACAAGAAGACTCAACAAAAATAATCCTGCCAAATATGAAGAAATTCACAGACAAGTCAGAATATTATGTAGGAAGGCAAAAGAATCATGGCTTGAGGAAAAGTACTTAGAAATTGAAAAACAACACAACAGTCAAAATACCAAATTAGTGCACAAAAGAATTCAGGAACTTACTAATAACGGAACAAGTACATCAACAGGGTGTCTAAAAACTAAAGATGGCAAAATCATAATAGAAAAAGATCAGATTCTACATGTATGGACAGATTATGTGAAAAACCTGTATAATGATAACAGAGAGGAACAGTATGATATTAGATTTAATAATGAAGGACCACCAATTTTAAAGATGGAGGTTCAAAATGTTCTTAAGCACATGAAAGCTGGCAAGGCCCCCGGTGCAGATAACATCACAACAGAAATGATTAAAGCTTTAGAAGAATTTGGACTAGAGCAAGTCACCAGACTGATGAACACATTATATGATACTGGAGATATACCTTCTGAATTATGTAATTCTGTATTTATTGCAATCCCAAAGAAATCAGGAACCTTGGAATGTGATCAACATAGAACAATTAGTAAAATGAGTCACATCACAATGATCTTGTTACGAATTATCATGCAAAGAGCGAGGAAGAAAATACAACCTGAAATAGGGGAGGAACAATGTGGGTTTGTAGAAGGAAAGGGTACAGTAAATGCTGTGTATATGCTGCGAACAGTTATTGAACGTGATATAGAAGTAAACAAGGATATACATCTTTGCTTTATTGACTACACAAAGGCTTTTGATAGAGTTAGACATGTCAACATGGTGGATATGCTTGCAGATCTACAAATTGATGGGAAAGACATTAGACTTATAAAAAAACTCATATTGGAAACAACAAGCTGCCATAAGGATTGATAATGAAGTGGGACAATATCAACCTATTAAGAGAGGCGTTAGGCAGGGATGTGTAATGTCTCCAGATCTTTTTTTCCCTAATCAGTGAAAATATTTTTAGAAATGTAGAAGACATAAATGGAATCAGCATTGGAGGAAGAAACATAAATAACATTAGATATGCAGATGATACAGTATTGATTGCAGACAATGCACAGGATCTGCAACAATTAGTAGACGCGGTTGTTGTCCACAGTGAGCAGCTGGGGTTGGAATTAAATTGTAAGAAGACACAGGTTATGGTAGTCACTAGGAAGAACGAAGTACCACAATGTAATATACAAGTAAATGGGAATATTCTTCAACAAGTGAATCGGTTCAATTATCTCGGAACAGTCATAGCATCTGATGGCAGATGCCTTGAAGAGATTAGAACAAGAATCGCCATTGCGAAAGTAGCCTTTAGCAAGATGAAAAACATTCTGACCAATAAAATGATGTCAATTGAAACGAGAAAAAGAATCTTGAGGGGGTACATAGAGCCTGTTCTTTTGTATGGATGTGAAACTTGGACAATGTGCAGTCAAGCTGAAAAAAAACATCTGATGGCTGCAGAAATGTGGTTTCTGCGGAAAATGGAAAGAATACCATGGACAGATAGAAAAACCAATGACCAAGTACTACAGGAGACAAATGAAAATCGTAGATTGATTAGAGAAATTAGACGTAGACAGTCAAAATTTTTTGGAAATGTAATGAGAAGAAATGGACTGGAGAACTTAGTGACAACTGGCAAGATCGAATGGAACAGACCAAGAGGAAGACCGAGAGGAAAATATCTGGATGGCTTGGTCACATGGCATGGACGAGACAGGAACACTGAGCTGATACACGACTCTGGTGATCGAGTGAAATGGCGAGTCAAGACCGCCCAGGCTTTCCGGCATGGCACATGATTGATTGATTGAGCTGTACAGGAGGAAACCATGAGCATCAGTAGGTTTGTAGTATACGGAGGTCGTGAGACCTATAGGGTTTAATTTAATAGTGGTGTCAAGGAAATTGACAGAGGTGGAGGAAAGTTATGTAGTGAATTTGATCGATGGATGGAAGGAAGTCATTGACATAATTAATGAAGGGGTATAAGCATAAACTGGAGCACCCAGATCTTGAACTTGCCTATCAGCCTAACCCTAACCCGTTCGTCAGCATTGTTTGTATCTCCACCACCGCGTTCCTGTCCGTCAGGGTTGGGTCGTACACACGCCCGAGACTCTTCACAGGTTCCTCCATCACCGTGGGAATCGCCTGTCCGGACACCGTGAACCTCCTTTTCACAGCCTTACCCTTCATGATCGACACGCTTCTCGATTTCTTGGGCGTGAAGCTCATCCTGCACCAGCGAATCAGGTCGTCCAGCCTGAGGAGAGCGCTGCGAGCGTCGCTCTCATTCGGTGTCAGGATTGTCGTATCGTCCATGAAGGACGTCAGCGGTGGCGTGTTCACCCCTTCGCTGAGCTTCGGACCGTGTGCATAGCTGGATGCCGCATCCAGTATGACCTGCATGGCCATGACAAATAATATCGGCGAAATCGTACATCCCATGGCAATACCCACTTCCAGCTCGATCCATCTGGTCGTGAACCGAAGAGAGAAGCCCGAGAAGTACTGCACAAGCCTTTCTGTTATGTTCTCGGGCACGTGATAAGCCTTGAGTGCATGCCACAACTGGTGTGGCACTGACCCATAGGCGTTCGCTAGGTCCAACCATATCACTTGGAGTTCCTCCTACTTCGTCTTCGCTCTCTGGATAGCATCCCAGATCATGGTACTGTGCCCGAGACAACCGGAGACTGGGTAGCCCCCCTTTTTGAACCGCTGTCTCGATGTATTTGTTCCCCGTCAAGTACTTCCTGATCCGACTGGCCATGATCGAGAATATCTTCCCCTCAACGTTCAGAAGAGAGATCGGTCTAAATTGTGTAAAGCCGGCAGAGTTTTACTCTTTGGAAATGTAGATTCCGTTGACCGCCTTCCACTCCGCGCTGACATGCTTCTGCTTCCACTCGGAACTCAGTATCCGGTGTAGTTTCATAAGTACGTTCGGGCATCTTTTAAAGACTATAAGGCATACCGTTGGGCCCTGGTGCTGACTTGTTTTCTGCCTTTTTCACTACGGCTTAGGATAACCTAATATTAGTAGTTAGGAAATAAGAGTATGAGAAACATTAAGCCGCTACAAGTAGCCCTAGAGAAACGGCTACCTCATTGGAGTGGAAGAGAGACAAAATGGACATCCACAGATACAGAAGTTGACTCGACTTGGCTGTATAGAAGAAAAACAAAGAATTCTGGACAACAGAACAAGACAAAGATCCTTCCACATCTGATATATACGTATAATACTCCCAATGGCATTATCGTGAAGAATTTTAAAGACGCGAGTTATCAAGCTGTTATTTTGACGCAGGAAAACTGGAATCATTAATTTGTTGTTCGCTTATGCATGTCACATGGTTGCTTACCGCCGGCGTGAGCTAGCCGATATGAGTCACTGATTTTGCATACCGTCTGAGAATATTTGTTGGCCGTTATGTCCCACACCCTTGACCGAAATACCCTAACTTAACAGTGTGTGTCAAACTATCTCACATCACTATCTCTAACAGTGTCAATCAACATTTTTCGACTGATAACCGTAGTCTTCAGGCTTCACCCTGAGTCGTAGATGAGTATTTTTTAAATGGTAACAATCATATTACACAGAAAAATATCAATTGAAACTAAGTGTTTTGTAGTCTTTCCTGTTACTTCCAAGAAGATGGAGACGCGACATTTTGAAATTACGTCGAACTGTACTCCGTCACAGTAGAAGAAATTAAATATAGGCTTAAATGAACACTTCTAGACTGCGCGAACCAAGGTAGAACGGAGACGGCATACGGTTTTTACAGACAGGTGAAACAGTGCAGACCTCAGGCCACGCTTTGGAAACTTGCCTCAAACGAGGGTGTGGCCCTAATATTATCTAACAAGAAAGCACTGATAAAGCGGTGAGCTCTAGAATTTTTTTTTTTTTTTCCCGCGTTTCCATCCTGTTTCAGGATATATTGTATTGCGGTCAACACCAGCATCTTTCAGCTGTATGTTGATTCCTAGGCTAGATTACGCTCATCAGCACGCCACGACTTTCTGAGCGACCGGCTCCATACTCTCATAAGTCACTTTTGCGATTCGAACCACTGCTAATTCTCGTCGCGTTACGTGACGAGAGTATTCGGAGTTAGCGGAGAAAGCTGCTAACTCCTCGGCCACGGAGCCGGTCTCTAGAATAATAGAAAATTTTAAAATATATATATATATTCATATATATATTCCTTCATATGTATATATATATTAAAATCATTGGTATGGTTTTCTCCAATAATCAGCATTTACAAACAACCACACTACAAGATCTGGACACGGTGCAAAATCAAGCACCTAAAGTCACCACAGGAGGGATGAGATTAAGCCCAATTAACCAGCTACATTACAAATACTATTTCTTTTCAAAATAATCACAGCAATTTCCCAGATCTTTGTCCTTTATTTTTAAGTACATCAAGCATACAATTACATCATTCCTCCAATAAAAAAAATGAAACCAAAAAATTGAAGATATGGCCTTTAATGGTTTATATACATGACGGTGAACACAAGACACTGGGCACAAATGATAAACAAGGGTGGTCCATACTAACAATGAATGTAATCAAGCTGAATATTTGTACAGAATAAAAGAATTAATAAAACTGCATCTTCCTCACAAATGGGCCATAATTACGGCATGATGATGATACCGTGAATTTGAAATACATTTCTTTATCATAGCCGTTCCATTCAGGCAATTAAATCTACAATTTCGTTAAATGGTGATTAAAGCAGACAGTATCCATACTCAGTGAAAAGTATGCACCTGTGACATTTTTGTTGACTTCATGTTGTTTACTGCTGGTACCTGTGTGGTAGCAATCTCCCTTTAATCAATACTTTCTGTAATGTGATAGAACCAACAGAGAGGAACATGATCAGCAAATGAATAGTTTTTAACGTTTGTATGGATGATAACCTCCGGCACCTCCAGCGTTGGATTTACCACCCTGTGGCGGGCTTTGTGGATATCCACCGTTGTAACCCTCTGGCGGTCCTCCATAGTTTCCACTACCACCACCAACACTGCCACCTGGAAGCACACAAAAACCACTGGTGAAACATCTCACGCGGTATAAGCCATATAGTCTGATTAATAAAAATCATGCAAAGTATAAACAATGTACATGAGATCATCTGAATGGGGAACAAGAAGCAAAACTATTGTCTCATGTCAGCTCTTTGACTGAAAACCTCCAGAGAAAACAGATCTCTTGCCATGAATGACATATCTTAAGAGAATTGAGTTTAGGAATTTGTGCACAAACACTGATGGGAATCAATTATTCGTGGAAATGAATTTCTTTTAAGTGTTCTAGTTTAGGTCTTTTCAGAAAAATAAAAAGATTGTGGACACCCTAAATTTAGCCTGACACTTATGGGCGGATGTTATAGCATTATAAATTATCCAATTCGCACAGGGATGCAAAAATAGATTCATTGGGTGTTTGCAAATATTTTAGTATATGTATAA
The DNA here is from genome assembly GCA_963921405.1 of Cepaea hortensis. Lineage (NCBI taxonomy): Eukaryota > Metazoa > Mollusca > Gastropoda > Stylommatophora > Helicidae > Cepaea > Cepaea hortensis. The sequence continues at coordinate 124,513,908 of OY992877.1, read as the reverse complement.
ACATAAATGAAATATTCAAATATTTTGAAAGCATGATGCCTTGTGTAAACGAAAATTGATGTCTTTTTGGGATACTTGCCTTTTGGGAGTATGATGTCCCTAAGGAAACATAATTCACCCAAAGATTAATATTAGAATTAGAGAGATGAATAATAAAAGCATGGTAGAAGCTGTAGGGGACAGCAAAATGTAGGAGGGCCTAGAAGGTAAAAGGAGAAGAGGAAAAGAAACAAATTCATTAATCAACACTATCAACTCAGAATTATCAATGAACTAGTACAGATTAACGTTTCTTCTAACGTCTTTACCTCGACTACTACCAAATCCTGGACCACTGTATCCACCATAACCTTGTGGCTGACCTGAAAGTTGAAAGAAAATGTTCTATGAACTGTACTAGTTCACTGATAATTCTCGTTGTGTTCCCTGACTAGCGTATCTATTATTTTCTGTGGATAGTTTGAAACAATGCACACAACTGTATCCAGAGATAACCCTAACCCTTATGCAGCACTACATAATACAATGGCATGATAGCAACAATGGCAAACTGTCAAAGCTATGAGCTACCAGTCATACCTTGGTTGCCACCATAACTACTAAATCCTGGCCCACTGTATCCACCATAGCCTTGTCCCTGACCTGGATGGAAAATAAAAGTTTGTGGTTTATCTGACCCCAAACAAAGGCCATGGATAATCTTTTGATTATTACACTATGGTGTGTAGTACTTGTACAGGAAAAACCAACAAATAATAGTCATACCTCAATAGCATTCAATATCAAGAGATTACAAACACTTCAGCGCCTAAAATTTTGTGCAGGTCAAAAGCAGCCAATAAATAACATTAGTACCGATATCTGCACAAATACGAATTGCCATATTTGCCATTTTTTATGTAACTCAAAAACAAAAACTTTTTAGTACACTGGCTCAAGGACACTGCACCAAATTCTGGTGGAAGATGCAAGATGTAGTTTAGTTAGAATTAGTAACCCAAGAACTTACTATTTGGTGGCTGACCACCCCAGTTCTGTTGTGGAGGTGGTGGCTGTTGTGGTTGTTGAAAACCTGGTCCATAGTTTGGGCTCAATCCTGCTCCTTGCTGACCCCAGCCCTATGATAAATATATAAATGTTAGTATTTATAAGTGACCACATATTGTAACAAAGACAAACTGACCACACATTGCATCACAACTAAAACAGACTGACCACATATTGTAATATTTGATTTTCAGTCATTAAAGAAAATCATAGTGAGTAATAATAAGAGATATCAAAGAGAAGCCAGGAATATTAATTGGAGGATATAATAAAAACAATATACGCTAAGCAGATGACACAGTATTGGTGGCGCAAAATGCAACAGACCTACAACAATTGTTGGACATTGTAACATAGTGCACAGAAAGGACTCCTTGAATATCAAGAAAACAGTAGCACTGGTGATATCAAAGAAAATGGTGACACCAAAATGTGACATAGAAATAGGAGAAATTCTTAACCAGTGGAACCGCCTTGCCAATGAGAAGACCTGATCATTCTGGGGCCACATCGATTGACAGATGTCGGCCACAGCCTATAATGGGTGACGTAGTATTCTGTTGTGATAATTTGGTCGCGTCCAGCGTGTACCTCGTGGTTACACACCTGCTTCACATGCCAGTGATCCGGGGTTGGGTCCGGTCAAGGATATGTATTACTGACGAGCTCAAATGAGAGCGAAACTCGAGTCTAGTGCTTCCATATTGACGTATATGGGCCTTAGGTTCATACCAGAATGCGATCAGCGTTGCCAGTAGTGGGTTGTGCTCAATATTTAAATCTCAAATCCAGAAACTGTCACTGTCATTTGAGCCTGAGGAATTAAGGCCGCCTGGCTAGTGCAGTCGCTGCAAACTACAGGTTAGGATTCTCTTTCTGCCCCCGACAGAAAAAAATCCCACACTGTACCGAGGGATCGAACCCAGGTCTCCCGAAGGAGAGTCCGGCGTTCTAGCCACTCGGCCAGCCGCTTTTCAAATCCAGAAACAACCAAATAAATCAAGTGGATAATTTTAAATACCTAGGGGCACTTATAAAATCAGATGGAAGATGTACAACAGAGATTAATAGCACAATAGGACAGGCAAAAACCGCATTTCAGAAAATTAAGAGTATTATATATAGATATGACTGAGCTACCGTGTGACAGTAGACGGTACTACCTACTTCTGTTAGCGCCTAATGTTGGGTGATGCTTATCAAACTCGACACCCCACATTGTGCCAATGGCCTCGGGCAGAGGAGCGCAACTGGGAGGGTATAAGCCTTATCCTATTGCGAGGAAATGCAACCTAAAGACTGAATGTCATGGCAGGGCAGACCAGGCCCTAAGCCTTGATTTCCAACTGGTCTAGGATCGAAGCTCTGACAGGCGGACAGCTAGAGCATTGCCTTGCTAATCTGGCAGCTTCTGCAGCTTGTCTGTTCCAGACATATTGTTGCCTTTCCTCTGGAGTACACTAGACAGACAGAGAGGGATCATGCTGCATGGGCAACACATGGTCTCTAATTCAGCCTAGGCTTTGTGTTATGGAGAGATAACCCCATTTTACAAACTATCGTCTGTCAAGACAGCATGGTGCCAGGCTAGTCACTATCAATGAATGTAAGAAAGAGTGCTGAAATGCTATATAGAACCAGTTTTCCTGTATCGAATCTTGAAATGTAAATGAACAAATTAGGAAAAAGTTAGAAGCAACAGAGATGTGGTTTTTGAGACGATTATTGCGAATTCCTTGGACTGTAAGAGTAACTATAGTATGTCCACATTTGTTTGCCGCAATATAAACATCCATATCTCAGCAACCAACTGAGGGAAAATTATGAGATTTAGTATATAACCTTATCATTATGTCCACCCAACAAAAAAATTTTTGTACTGGAGATTTTACAGCAGATTTCAAAGTTTGTTTATATGCGGTATATAATTTACGGGTCTGAGATGAAATTCATAATTTTTCTAAATTAATTTTTTTTTAATTTAATTCCTAATTCCTAAAAAAAATTTGGATTATTTCATGAAATCAGGTTAATGTGTTTTTTTTATTTTAATCTTACCACTTATCGCTAACATTGAAATGTGTGAATATTTTTCAATGGGATTTAATGCGAAATTGTACACGTCAAGAATCGCTATGAAGTTGTACACATATTTTTGTCAAGAAGCTGATCGCAGGAAACTTTTATATTATTACAAATTCCGAAAAAAGAACATGCAAAAAAAAGTGCATGCATTGGGTTTGAGTCGATGGGTGCAAGAATCTGAAATTAAACCACCACGCAATAACAAAACGGTAGGTAAAAAGATGTCATAAGGCGAGCTATTATAAAAATACTTTTAAAAGTCGACAGGGTCGACTTCATTGCACCGGGTTCTATCCCATATGGTTTGGTCTTCTTTCTGCAGCGTGGAAAGCATCGCACAAAGCACGAACTCCGCAGTTCTTGCGACGACCCACAGAAGTCTCAGAAAACTCGTGAAACGAAGGATACGGCCCGGAATCGAACCCACGATCTTTGGAGCCCAAGTCAAAAGGCTTGACCACTTCGCCACGGAGACTCCTAAAATTATAAAAATTTAGGATTTTATATCCAGGATTATCCAGCATTATAAAAATGCTAGATGCCAAAGAAACAGTAACTGTAAGAAAACTTTGGGTTTGGTTGAGAAAGAACAATAACATAGAGCTATCCAAAACAACTTTGTAGGAAATTATAAGGACATTATCTTCACTTTTTGAAAGTACAAGGGCGGTAGAAATATTCTTTGCGAGCAACCGCATTTAGGAGCCTTGAGAAGCAGATACCTACGTGAAATAAGGGAAATGCGCACAGAAAATTATGACATAGTGCATTTGGATGAGACGTAGATCAATGCGCACCATACAAGTGAAAGGGAATGGCAATCAATGGATGGAAAGATAAAGCGTTATGTGCCCAGTAGTAAAGGACAGCGTTTGGTCATAGCTTATGCTGGTAGTACTCATAATGACTTACTACAGAATGCTGGGCTCGTGTTCGTATCAAAGAATACAGATAATAGGGATTATCATAATGAGATCAATGGTAATGTATTTAGAGATTCTCGAGAATAAAGTACTTCCATCCCTTTATAGACCATCTTGTCTAATCATGGACAATGCATCATATCACAATGTTGTTGCCCAAGAAGACAAAATACATACGGCATCGGGCCAAAGGAAGCAATAAAGATATGGCTCCGAAGGGAAAATATACCATTTGCAGAAACATATTTCAAGCTTCAGTTGTCCCTTGTAAAACAGGCGCAAAAAAGCAAGAAATTTCAAATCGACAAGTTGATAGAAGAGCATGGCCATAGGTGCTTGAGACTTCCACCGTATCATTCTCATTTAAACCCTATAGAACTTGTGTGGGCTAAAATTAAAGGACAAGTGGCAGCTGCCAATACTACATTCAAATTGTCTGACGTCAAGATACTAACCCAATCCGCGCTATTAAATATTGATAAAAGTTACTGGGAAAAATGTGAGGACCGTGTGTTGAAAGAGGAAGAGGACTATTGGACAAAGGATGGATTGAATTTTATGCAACCGAGAGCAATCATCAACCTACTGGAATCGTCCGACACAGATTAAGGTCTGAGCAGATCGCAGACCTTAACCCTTTACAGGGCAGGACGGCCATTAGCGGCCGGTCACTTAAACGAGCGGATCGCCCGATTACATCCGATACTATTATGCATTGTAAAAACGCGATCTCTTGGCTTTCCGACACTTCCGACGGCTACTTTCGCTTTTGCCGACAGCTTCACAACGTGGCTGCCATTTGTAAACGCGCTACAATGAATTTGAACGGACTTTTACGGACTTTTTTGATAGTTTTCGGGATTTTTACGCTGTTTCTCAAAATGGATTTCGGCGATTCTTCAAGTGATAGCCGAGATTTCGCTCTGTTCAATCTAAATAATAAAAGGGCACGAAGTTGACTATTAATCAGAGCTAGATATCAGTGCAAAGCATTACTTTGCATTAGCAGTCTGAGTTGGACTTTAAAGAAAGTGATTATGATTCTGAAAATGTGTTTGTAAATTGCCGTATAGATGACGGAAAATCACAAACATGCTGTATTTCGTAAATATTTGTGTTCATATATGGATTACCTACAACAATCACGTGAGTAACATATTCTGCATGCTTTTGTCTTCATTGTGTTGTTTAACTAAAATCGGTTGACTAACACCTTATTTGTGATGTTTTTACTAATGCGACCTGAAATTTTACCAAACCTGAAAAAATCTTGCCCGTTCAGGGCTAAAAAACGGACAAGCGTCTGCCCTGTAAAGGGTTAATCTACGTACACACTGGGATATTTTGCTTCAACTATTCAGACAAATTGCAGGCCCTAAACATTACAGCACCAGCATAATGTCAATGGCAACAGTTTGTATTTGACAGTGATGAATTTTCAATTCCGCAAGCCCTCAGCGGTGAAAAACAACTGTATTGAAAAAAAAAAACGCATTGAATATCGAAAGAAGAATAATATAGCGGTGGAAACTGACATTGTGGCATAACAAGAAACGTGAGAGCAAACACGTCAAATTAGGGGACAACACACGTGCATGCGAATCAATCTATAAACTTCAATTAAAAGAGGACCAACATCTTGGTCTTTAAGAAGAAAGCCCACTACAGAGACACTGACAACTATATTCATAGTGCAAAACAGGTAATCATGTTCCGTCTCTGAACGGTAAACAGCAGAGTAGACAGTCTTTCACCCATGTGTACGTGTGAACAAACTACACAGACAGCTAACAGATCCTTAAAAATGGAAACATGATGACTAAATTGCGGTATCATTTCTGGTCACTCCATACGCATATCAACGCATAGCTATTTGGAAGCTTTCATGAACTCAATATAAAAAGCTAAATGCATCCTAGTAACATGAATACTTGTGTACAATTATTAACCAGCTGAAGAAACAAGATGGAAATGAAAAATAAGGTAAGAAATATATTCCTTCTACTTTCCTGTCAATTTACTCATTATTTACCCCATACCTCTGTACATTCTGTCTTTACTAATATTACACATTGCACCCCTCTCAGGAGTCTCCGTGGTGAAGTGGTCAAGCCGTCTGACTCGGGCTCCGAGGGTTGTATGTCCGATTCCTTCATTTCACGAGTGCATTTTTTCGGAGACTCCAGAGGGTCGTCACTGGAGATACGAAGTTCGTGCCACTATTGGGATAAAAACCCGGTGCAATGCTATTTTTTTATTGCACCCACTCCCTTACGAATCTGGCGACACCTTGTACTTGTGTCCTTACCAGAAATAACGTGGTTTACTGTAAGACTAGTTTGTTAGCGTGAATTCACTACGTGTCCCCCAAAACATCAAAGAAATGTTGCCGCTTTCAATGATTTAAGTTGCTTTTGGACCTATCAAAGACATATTCCTTGGGTGGGGGTAAATATAAGACGGCTGGAAAAATTTCATAACGATGTAACAGACAGTTTTCAAAATAATTTATCGTGACTGAAGGCATTCTTTGTGGGACATACTATAACAACGATTGTCTGAAAGAGGCTAATGAAACGAACACTATACAACAATAAATAAGAGATAAACAGCTTTCTTTGGTAATGTGATGAGAGGCATTGGAGAACATCGTGACAACTGGAAAGATCGAGGGGAAGAGAGGCAGAGACCAAGAGAAATGATGCTGGACGGATTGAGACGGTGGCATGGAGGAATATCATCGGCAGAGTTAAGTCATGAAAGCCTATGCCAGCTGGCAGGGAACTTGATGATGATAGTAAAATCAAACAACAATTTACCTGGCCATAATTTTGAGGATAGCCTTGTTGTCCCCAGTTCTGGTCATAGCCCTGCTGCCCATAACCTCCAAATCCTGCGGGCTGTTGGGCTGCATAACCGTATTGATTCCAATTTGCACCATCACCCATGCCTCCCCAGTTCTGGTCACCACTGAAGCCATTGAAGCTGCCGCCACCACCATGAGCAGCTTTGCCACCTCTACCACCACCACCCTGGCGAGGTTCTGCCCTCTTGCATTCAATCTAAATGACACAAACAATTATCATTACAAATTCATCCTATAAAGCAATGGGAGACGGAACAAACATATGACACTGCACACATGACTTCAACCATCTAATAACAAACAACCAAATGGATTCAGACCATAGCCAACAGACAATATCAAGCAGCATTTCATTTTAACAGAAGTACATCTTACAAACAATGCTCCACGACTGACAACAATTACAAACACACACTCATACAAAACAGCATGTATTCAGTATGACAATGAAATGAAAAACAGATAAATGAAAACTGAGCTGGTGTGTTGATTAAGAAGTGACAAATGATGGCACCGAACTAATAAGGAGAGGTATAACTCCATTAACGTTTACGATAACATTATCTTTTAAAAAGCTAAATTAAATCTAAGTATTGTTTTATATCAGCAAAATCACATGCTGTTGTCACAAAGACTCCAAAACATAACCACAGTTAACATAACCACATTATGTTTCCTACACATTTGTGTTCCAAGATGCAGAAAATATTTAAATGATGTAGAATGATTTAAAATGTGATATTTAAAAATTCATTTTCAAAAGTGTGATTAATAATTAATACTAAATCTAAAAATTAACATTAATAGTGTATTTAAAAAAATGGATCACTAATAACACTCATAAAATAAATAAACCAAGTAGATTGTAAACAGAGTTACCAATGTAAACAACTACAACAGTTTGTGTTTAAAATCTAACAAATGAGGCCACAACAGCTTGTGGGTAAGTGGTACCCATAAATATAAACCCACATTTAATTAAACTTATCACTTAATATGTAAACTAACTAATTAATTTAAAACGGAGGTCCGCCCAGCTGTGCCGCCTTGTGATCTCGAAATTCTATGAATAAAATGATATTAAAGCCATCTTCTTAACCAAACTCAGAAGGATCATGACCAAGTCATGAATGCAATATCAAAGACTTTGTTTAACCTTTTTTCCACTGAAGTCCACATAGTGTTCTTTAACTGCTGCATCTACGGCTTCTTCACTGTCGAAGGTCAAAAATCCAAACCCTACAGGTAACATAACCAGAGAAGAGAAATAACATTTGCAAGGTCATCTAAGGCACTAATAAGGGAGAGAAAAAATACAAAAATATGAGGATATAATGTACAACATGCAATCATTTATCTTTTTTAATGAAAAGGGATTGGCAGCCATCTTCTGGCATAGTGAAGAGGCATCCATAAGATGAAAAGAACTGTACCAAACTTTCACCACTGTCCTAGCCTTATTTATCTGTATCTCCACATTAGACAAAATAAATTTCATAAGATTTCGTAAGGTTTCATGATATATATATATAAACAAACATTGCAACCTTTTACAACCTCATTGCTTTCGTGCAAATCAGTAAGCCATTTACCAACAAAAGAACACAGTGCATTACTAATTTCTTATCTTACATACAGCAGAGTAAAAATTCTGCACACCACAACCAAACAGGTTGGCTTGATTAAAGCGTATATTTTTCTTGCAAACGGCTGCAGTGTGCTGTTATATTGTTTAAGGTATTAATTGCTGGTGGATTACCAGATCTCTTCTCTACCTACAGCAAAGAGATAAAGATGGGCCAGAAATACGTGTTTCACTATTATGATAATCTACATTATGCAGATGGCAGTATTGATAGATGAAACGCACATTTTTAACAGCAATAGCTGGACATATTTTGGTAATATTGCAAAATAAATGTAAAAAAAGAAGCAGAACTTTATGGCTGTTAAAAATTGAATTTCAACAAATAAATAAAGTGCTTGAAGGTAACAGAGATGTCCCTGAGATAAATACTGCGAATACTTTGGACTGCCAGATTACCTAGAATTCGTTAATGAATGTAAAATATATATACAACTATAAGAACAAGACCAAAAAGCTTTCTTTGTTCATATTCTATAGGTATTAGTATCATTATGGCGGAAAAGATTCTTAGCAAATGAGGCAGACCAAGAGAAATACTGGATGGACAGATGGTGGCAAAGAGTGGCACATCAATAGAATTAACTCCAAGAACAGAGATCTGTGACAATGCCTGTTGGCAGGGCACATGATGGAACCTCTGAAAACTCAGTAACGTGACAGTCTAAGAACATTTATTTTAACTTCACTTGATAAATGTCTAAACAAACGGTCACATATTTAAAAAACGATGTCAGGATTCAAATTGGGGACAAGTTTTCAACGAAACAAAGTATTAAGACAAGTGAAAAATTAAGTCAGATCGAGATGTACGATGATAGGGCTACAAACAGTCATCTACAAAGCTTCAATAAATCAGGGAAGCAGTGTGTGTATAGTTGTAATTAAACTAAACAACTTAAGTCAGAAAATTTAGCTCCATATTGTATACTATGTAAACATATTTTTACCTAACTCGTAATGGATAACCTTATCATAAGAACCAAGGATCAACTCTCCAATGTACAAAAACAATATGTCAAACAGTCTGATAAAAACATTCATCAGTTACAAAAACAAAAAAGAAAGAAAACTGACAATAGCAAGGCAACCAGGACCAAGGTATGCATTCCATTCGCTACTATGACATGAGGGAGACGAACATTTGGCATGCTCCAAGTGCTGTGATGTGACAAATTCATACAGGACAGAGAAGAGATTTTATGGACAATGAAACAGGATTTTTATAGGCAATTTTAGAAACAGCATCATTCTCTCAAACTTATTAAAACAACAGTTACATGACCAACTGTGAATACTATCAAGAAATGGGAATGCAACAGTGATACAAGTAATTTAGGACAAAATTTGAAAAATAAGAAATGTGTGAATTATAAAAATCCACATACACAATAAATAAATACATCTTAAATAAGCAAGATATTGCATTGAACTAACCAATAACTGATTCAGATGTATACATATAAATACATACTAACAACCAAAGATGGCTTTGACAAATGAGGAAATTTAATACAGTAGCACTGTAATTATACTAGAACTAAATATCTAACTCTATAAGTATATGTATTAGTTTTGCTGAATTTTACTGGAGATTTTTTTGCATTAATTTTCGGTTTCTTGTTTTTATGTCTCCAATTTAATGTTTAGATTATTCATGTTTCCCGATTATTTCAAGATCGAGTTAAAACAGACACTGATTGCTTGATATAGTTTTCCCACCCAGTTTTGCGTTGTGAATTTCTAGCGCTTCGAGAATCCTTGTTATACCGGAGAACCAGGCTATTATAAGTGGTACGTAAACCCATAAATAGTTTTATGAGACGTATTACATTGTTATACTATGCATTATTACATTTAGCATCCATTTTTATGTGTATTTTGTAATTTTCAACCATATAAGTTGGCAATCAATGTCACACTGAAATTATGAACATCACACGCTGTAATGCGGTATATCAATGGCGGGAGATGGCAGTTTTTCTTGTCATACTCCAGCTAGGAACATTTAATATTGTTATGGAATATTTAGAGCGACTACAATGATGAATGCATTGTTTAAATTCAACAGCAATTTTTCATCACTCTACACGGATCAGATCACTGATAATTTTGCAACTTTCCAACGGATTTTCTCAAAATGCATCTATGCTGGTGGTCTCTAGCTGACAGACCTTGCTTGTTGAAGATGAACGCTTGCTTGCAGTCACGCGTGATGTCTGACATCACATCGTGACGTGGAGATGTATATATCTGTGTGTGTGTGTATATATACATATATATATACTGGCAGAGTTATCTGCCCTTGAGTTAGACGGCAGCAGCGGTAATATCCCTTGGTGACAGTGTAAACAGTTGTGCATGTGTAGGTAGGGTCACAAAAAGTGAAAGGTCAAAATCGTTTTTTCTATGTCTATATTAAATGATTGACGCACAAACATTAATTTCTCCCCTTAGAATTGACCTACAAACTTGAATAAGGTACCGTTGGATTTGTTTTTTTCAACAGCTATCCAACTATGCATGTTATATAATCAAAAAGTAATTTAGAAAATGTTACTAAAGTGGCGATCTGTGAGGTATTAAAAGTAATCAGGTTATGTTGAGAATCACAAAATCAAAATTGTGAAGCAGAATGACAATATTACAAGATACAGATATTTAATAGTGTATAACTCATTTAAAAGCTAATTCTACAAGTAATGAGAATCATGAATAAAAATTGTGGAACTAATTAGAAGAACAATATTACAGGAGACAAGAAGTAAACTAACATATACATCACATCAGCTGCAAATGTATATTTAACGAAATATTGCTGTATTATACAGTAGTTAGTCTGAAGGTTATGATACGAATCATGAATTCAATATTATGAACTAATTAGAACAGGAATATTACAAGAGACCAATGTAAACTAACTTCAGTCACATCTGATGCAAATACATACTTGACCAAAGATAACTTGGCAAATAGGAAATGTAATACAGCAGTAGTGCAATTACACCAAAACCAAATATCCAAGTTATTGTCTGTTAAATCCATAGGTTATGAAGAGAATCACAAATTCAAAAATGTGAACTTAGCATTACAAGACACATATTTAATACAGTGGCAGTCAAATTATATTGTAACTTCTATAAGCTGTTATGATCGTAAGTTATGAATCAAGAATTCAAAATTGTGAACTAATTAGAATAGCAATATTACAAGAGACAGACGAAGTAAACTAACATATGTATCACAACAATTGCAAACATATTCAACCAAAGATCTCGGACAACAGCAGTTGTGTAATTGAAAAGAAAATTACAACACAGATGAGGTGAACTAATTTATCTTATCTGCAGATTTATATTCACCAGAGATCACTGTGACAATTTAGTAATTTAATACAGAGTAGTTGAGTAATTACACTACAACGAAATACCATATATGCGTCCACAGAAGAAGGAATTGCAAATTCAAAACTAATAAGACATATCTAATCCCCATCAGAATTTGAATATGCAACTTAATAGCCATTTGCTACCATCTGCAGTTTTAGAATTGTAACTACACCAGTAAATGGCAGTAAAGCTAAGATGTTATACATGACTGATAACCATGCCGAAGTTGGCATTCAGATTTAACAACACTCCACTTTAGTGCCAAATATGAAGTACTCTCTTTGGCATCCATGTACACTAATGACAGCTATGATTTTTTTTCACATATTAACAAAGGAAAGACTCAAGGTTATCAAAACCTACTTCATGTTAAATTTGAATATTCTATAAATAATGTATTAAATCAGGAAAGTAAATAAATTAAAGACATTCCTTCAAACAATGGAAAATGCCAACATCTTGAAGCCAACACATAATGAAATAACTTTTCACTGATGATAGTAAATACGATAAGATGAAGCAAGCTAGTTTCCTGAAAGCTGCTCATTCTCCTTAAGTAAGCAGAGTAATAACATACGTAGGCGAATTAAGATCTTATATTCTTACAATTCTACATCATGTTAAAGAAATGAAAAGCTGGCTAGAAGATAAGTAACACTTTATAAGATTTGTTTCCCCAGAACATGCTGGTGTGGTGGGAAATGGGCAGGCCAGGTTAGGTCTGCACCGGTCGGTGTCTAGTGCAGAAGCACAGATAGAACAGTTTTGAGAAAATTGTTCTGTAGGGAGTGGCCAGAGGATGTGGCTGACATTCAGGAATCAAAGGAAAGGTCAGCTGGACACAACCAGACTGCTACAGATACTAGTAGTATTGGATTTCTTTGCTGGCTGTTGAAGATGAACACAGAACACATAGAATGTCCTGAGTGCTGTGATATCAGTTCCTTACTCAACTTTATAACGCTAACATACATATTTACACAGCACATATAGCTGAATTAGGTGGAAATGTATGATTCTGGTATACTTGGATTCTTAGTGGTGCTAGGAGATTCATGCACTGTGATGTGATTCTCATTGCGTGATTTAAATGAGAAAACTGCACGCAATGACAGTGATCCATAAACTAAAAACCTAAAGTTGTTTGGGTCTGCTTCCATAACAGTGGTCATGTGACAAGGTAACAGAATATTTTTATGTAAATTGTGCAGGAATACAAAGATAGGTGATACTGATTAATGTTACTGGAACTGGTAAAATGACAGCTAAACATTTGCTGCAGAAGTGCCCTACACATGAAGAACAGAAAAAAGTATTGCGGCCTACACCCGCTTCACTTGAGGAAAAAGAATGAGGATACAAGCTAGGATACAAGCTAGGATAGAAGCAAGGATATAAGCTGACTGCTGCTTATTTGCTATACTGGCAAAGACCTATTAACACTCCCTAGTCGCACGCCCTGGGCAACAGGTCCCTTCGGGGTCCTGGCTAACGTAGTTGGATCGCTGATTCTTCCGAAGTCGGAGAGTATCTGCCTGCACGGTGAGGACCCACCAGTGTGCACACCAATAAGCCAGACATGGGACAGCGGATACTCACGCAAACCTGTCCGGTATGACATCACACCGATTTTGGACAACAGGATGTCTTCACCCAACATACAGGACTTCATGCTGGAATTCACAGCTAGTGAACGCAAGCAAGCATGCCACATATAAAGAGTTAAAATAATGACCGATAATAGTAAAATATACTAAATGAACATGGGCCACTAACATAACAGCAGTAAAAAGAATTGTTTCAATGCAAATGTACTGAAAATTTACAACGGCACATCCTTTATGGTCTTAGTTCCATAGCTCAACAATGTCATGCACGCTCATCTCACAATTGTTTTCAATATATGTGTGTACAAGCTTACATTGAGTGTTACAGCTGTGTTAATCTTGCTGCGCCAGATAACGTGTATTACTAGGTTTCAGCTTTTCTTTAACTAAATATCACATCAGGTGTCCACAGTTGTATCGACTTTACACAAAACATACTTTACTGTTGAATAAGAATGTATCAACAGAAAGAAGATGTCAACAGTTCATCATAAAATGTACATAGGAAGAGAAAATTTACCTCACATGTTCAAATCTTTTTTCACCTGTTCGTGTCATGATAAAGAAACCATCACTGACAGAACACAAGATATACATATGCCAATTTAAACTGTCAGAACACTCACCACGTGGTCTGTTTTTCTCTTGATCATACATGATGACAACATCCAGAACCTAAGTGATATGAAAAAGAAATATTCAATGTTTTAAATTTCATTTAATTTTACATTTAATATCACATCACCATATAATGATAATTACATAATCCATACACAGTGATTAACAGTATGACAGACAACACACATATGCAAAAAGCATCCTATCACCACTATTATATCAGAGCAACACAGGCCCCCTAACACCCCATGCCAACTTGGCTAATGAAGCACCGAGGGGAAAAAGCATGTATAGCATCCCCCCGCTCACACAGAACACAGCACTCTAGCTAGTTTTGAAGAGGGGAAAAAACATCAGGGCCCCACAAGAAGTCCAAACTACTGAGAAATGTTATGTTTTCTGTGCAAAGCAAAGAATAGTAACACCGACCCCACAAGGGATTTATCATAGAGTTATGGCTTCCCCATCTCAAAGAAAACTTGGTTAAAAATTCCAAAGAAAAAGAATAAATAAGCCAACTAGGGGAAAGGAGGCGCTTCTAGATGAGAGCCAGACAATCACTCAAGAGTCTGGATTGCTGGTGAACTCTCCGCCTAGGAAAATCTCCAGGATTGGTCCTAGGATGAATTAGGAAAGTGAGCCTAATGCCATATAAAGACGCAAAGAATAAATAGCGTGGGACGCAGTGAGTTCGAGAATATGACAGCAGCACTTATAACCATAAACAAGGAAATAAACATGAACGTTGATCTAGTGTTATGCACCATTAAATGTTAAGGACTTGTGTTCTTAAAGATATCTGTGGTGCTGATGCCAAGGTAAGGGGTTCAACCCCTACACCGAACAGTCCTTGACTAGGGGACATTAATTATAAGTACCTCTTGAAGTCAGAGTGGGGTCACCTGATGGCGAGGGACACAATAGAGAAGGCTAATCCACAAGCATGACAGTCAAACATGTGCTTCAATGGACAAAATTTCCAGAACAGAGAAAATTCTTTTCGTTTACAATGAGCCTAATTAAGGACAATTTAAATAGAATAAAACTTACTTGTCCGAATTTAGAAAAGCAGTTCTTTAAGTTATCATCATTAGCATCATTAGGTAATCCACCAATAAAGATTTTTGTAGTTCTTCCAGCATAACCACCTGCACTACGTCCACCTGACTGCTGCAAAATAAAATATAAATCAAGCTTCTGTTAGAAGCAAACTAGTAAAGACAAAATTTATGTGAACTAATCAACAAACAATGATCCAACCAGTTACTCTCACCCACAAAGAGAAAGAGAAGAGAAAGAAAGAGAAAGTGCAGATGATAGAGAGGGAGGTGAGAGAAAGAAAGAATAAGAGAGCAACTCTAAAATTAAATACATACCCTGTCACCACCTCCACCACCACCAGGCACTCTTGCACTGCAGGCCTTTGCATCAACCTGTTAAAACAAATATAGAGTCATTTAAAGACACTGCAAAACAAACCAAATGAAACAGGGTAATGTAATGACATTGTAAGACACAATGAAGCAAAATTAAAATATTGAGTAATGCGTCTATGATGACACAGTACATTGGCGCTTACATTTCTTCCATCTATTGAGTGCTTTGGTGATGCCAGTACGACATCAACTGCTGCTGGATCTCGAAATGTAACAAATCCAAAACCCCTGGATTTCCCTGTCTGAGGATTATTCATCACCACACAATCAGTGACCTCTCCATACTGTGAGAAGTAAGACTGCAGTGCATCTGTTTAAAACAAAAACCAAAATATTCTAAAGAATTGTTATAAAGTTAATGCGCATTAACAAACGCACAACTTTAAAATGTAGAATTTAGAAAGCAAATCATAATAAACAGCTGTCAAATGATTCTATTAAGTGAAATTTCCAACACAGCCATGTTGTAAACTGAATAAATGGTCAACATAGGCCTGAACTAGTAAGGGGATTAGAGTAATTGTTGATTCCAAAACCCAGTTCTACCATTGAAAGCTCATTACCATTTTCTAAATAAAAACTAATTGTCTCGAAGCAGTTTCCCCGGGAAGGTTAACCCGGTCAACAAATGCTCGCAGAAGTCGGATGTGTCTGTCTAACAGCACAAGAACGCAGCTCTGCTGTAAACAGGCACAACGCAATCACGTCCAAAAAATAAACTCTGGATGAACGCAGAAGAAGCAATTTCCTGCTATGGGTCGGTGATTTTATGGCTCCATTACATTTTGTTGGCTGAGAGCAACGCGGCAACATTTTCCTAATTTTAGCAAATGACAAGCCCAGGCATCAAAGACTGTGCTCGTGACATCACCTGCATCCCATTTTTTTTTTCAATTTTGGATGTAATTGTGTTGTGCTTGTTAGACATGCTATATTTGCTCCCTTTGGTCAACACTTTTAGACCTCTGCATTTGCTAATCAGGTTAGGTTACTGTTTTCCAGGTTGTTTCCTTGGGGCATTTCAAGGGCTTATAAAGTCATGGACCCACACACACACATACCTCCTCCCCCTCAGCTCGTCCATATGCATGCTTGTCGATCCTCATCGGAAGACATGGATATTATCCGCCACCAAAGGTGGTTTTCATTAATGACACATGATCATCTGGTTATGCCTCGTAGAACGACATCACTGCACAATGGGCCCAACGCCCTTGTCACATTGAGGCCTTGGAATGTTCCTCAAAATTACCCAGGTATACTAAGAAATCGTCTGAAAGGTGAAAATATCTGTTCTGCTGCAAACAGACAATGCAAATACTGCCTAACAATAAAAAAAAAAATCACACATGAACACCAAAGGGAGAGAACACACTAGCATTATGCAAAAATATACCCATTAAATATTAGCAGTTTCTGACATTCTAGTGCATATAACATAGATGCTATAAGATTAATACCTTTATCTGTGTCCCAACTTAACCCTCCAACGAAGATCTTCCTGTAAACATAAAAACAAAAGTAACTAATTCCATCAATTCCAAGCCAGGTAGATCATTTTATTATAATAAATACAAATCATGAAAGCTTTCAAAATGTATTTTTTGAAAAATATTTCTGGAAAATGTAACGAGAAACAATCTAAGAGAGTTTAGTGCATAATACAGAGAAAAAGAGGATATGGTAGACCAGGTACATATATAAAACATACATGGAACAGACAATGAAATGGAAAGATCTGGAAGCTTCACGACCAGCCCCAAGGACTGAAATGATAATGCATGCAATTTCCTGAACTCAAATCTTGTATAACCATATAATAAGCATAGGAAACACCAATCTTTAGTTACAATATAATCCACCACTTAGCAGCACATGTTAATTTAGGAAAAAAAATGCACAAGTGTTAGGGGAAATAATCTTTTAGTGGAACCAGGCCCTATGCCCACACCTTACCGAGGAATCAAACCCGGGTCTCCCAAAGGAGAATCCAGCGTTCCAGCCACTTGGCCAGCAGGTTCTCGTTTATAACATGATTGCAAAATGTATTATGTATGGACGGATCCATGAAGCACCAGTGAAGGTCAGCTAGCGAACACATAGAGGTGCATACCTGACTACATTTATAGGACAACAGAAAATATACTACAACCAACTCCTCATGGAACACCTAGTAGACAGAGGACATGCAAAGGATTCAGCATGCATTTGAATACACAATGTGCTGTGACACTGATCATCAAAAGACGGCCAGCAAGTATGTTGGTATAATCTTATAAACAGCAGGAGAGTGCCCGTTTATAAGCTTGTATCGAATTCCCATGGACTCTGCTATTCCCTCTGTCCATCTGCTTCCAATTGGTCTGTAATGTACATTATCGCTTGTTGGTAATCAAGTTACATAGCCAAACCATTCAACTAGCTGCCTTCTGATCAAATCTAGCGCTATACCCCCCACTTTAGTCCTGATTTCATTTCTGATTTTCTCTCTTCTTGACACATTGAGTATTCTCAGGAATCTCATTTCTGTTGCGATTTCTTTTCCCTTTTTCTGTCATTGTGCAGGTTTGGCATTTGTAGCAAGATTGTGTTATAGTGCTTTCTTATTAGCTATTGAATTGATACGTGCTTGTTCTTTAGTATTCGTGCCGTTTGTCCAATGAGTTGATCTGCCTTATTGCATCTATTTTCGATCTCTTCCGATTTGCCATTATACTTTCTAAGTACTTGAAGCTCGTTACTTGTTACAGTGTGTTCTTTTAGATGAATCTGTTTTTTCTTCTTTTGTTATAGTCTGTTTTACTGATGATAATTATCATGTTTTGTTCTTTACACTATTGAATTGTGTTTCTCATTTTGATATTTGTGTTTGAACGTCTGCTTATATGAGTTTTTCAATGGTGTAGTTTGCCGTTGTTTCTGTGTTACGTTCATCATGCTGTGTTCTTGCAGTCTCTGCTTGGATGGTTTCTTTACATATGCTGTCTATATAGGTTATGAACACGGAAGGGGGACAGGACACAACCTTGTCATACTCCGGATCTTATGATGAAGGGTTCTGAGTGTCTGTTCTCACTATACATTCATTCACTGTTGTCAATAGAAGTCCAAAACCATGTATTCCCTCCCTGAGTGAATTTAAACACAGAAGCCAAAAACAATATGTTGTATTATTTACTGCCTGGCACATTTTGCCGCATATCGTCTGGTGCAAAGAAAGATAGAAAATGTATCTTGTCTTAAAGATGTAATGAAATGACGAATACACAAACAAGCACTTCACAAAAAATATATATCTCCACTTACTGACACAGGACAGACACTGTTGTACGGTACAATACATGTAACAATGTACCTTTGGGATTTCATTTTAATCAGCTCTAACTTAAAATTTTTGAATTGCATGTCCTTTGTGATCAACGCAAAGTTTATTTTCAAGGCAATTTTACGTTCAGTAATTAGTAGAGAGTTGAATTAGTCCAATTATGCAATCCGAAACTGGAAACTGCCCCTGCACAGAAGGATCGATTGTGTCCCCAAAAATGACTAAAACAGATATTGAGACACAAAAGTGAGTTCAGTTGGGAAATCCTGAAAACTTTTTTGTTCAAGATCTAGACACTCAAATGTGAATCTCCGCTTAGAATTGACATATCGGTATCATTGAGGTACTGTTGGATTTGGTTAACTACTTCGATTCAAATTGCCAAATTTAACCGGAAATATATATTTGCGAATTTGTTCGGCGACTATTTTTTGTCTCCGATTTAAGGGGGCTTAGAGTACTCGTAATGTTAAGTTACCCGAATATTTCAAGATCGACTCAAAACAGAAAGCAATTACTGGATGTGTTTTCCTCCTCGAGCTACGAATCTATACCTCTTTTCTCAAATTTGTTTCCTTGACGGACTACAGACTGACTTTATAAGATGTAAGTACACACGTAAATTCCATTTTAACTAGACTTTGAGCATTGTTCTAGTTATGTTTTATTAAATTTATCATCCATTTACACATATAATTATAGTTTTCGACTATTAGAGCTGGCAATCCCATCTCAAACTGAAACTATAAAGATGGCATGCTGTATTGTGGTATTTCAATGGCGGGAGATGGCAGTTTTCATCCAACAATGAACATTTAATATCGTTATGGAATATTCATAGCAATTGCAATGCCAATGATTGCATGTTTGCATTCAACACCCAATATAGTATTTATGTTACATTTTTATCACTCTACACAAACCACATCGTTGATAAGTTTGCAACTTTCCAACGGGACTTGTGGTCAAAATACCCAAAATGGATATCCGCCTCGCGCTAACAAGACTGCGCATGCAGTCATGCATGAGGTCTGACAATCACAGCATAATGTAGAGATGTATATATCTGTGTGCGCGTGTATATGTATATATATATATATATAAACCCGCAGAGGTTATCTGTCCTTGAGTTAGAGAGTGGCGGTGGTAATATCCCTTGGCATCAGTGTAACCAACAGTGGTGCAAGTGTGTAGGTAGGTCACAAAAAGTGAAAGGGTCAATATCTAAGTTTGACCCACAGACTCGAATAAGGTACCGTTGGATGTATTTTTTTAAAGAGGTATCCAACTATGCAGGTTATATAATTAAGAAGCAATTTAGAAAATGTTACTAAGTGGCTAAATTTTGTTTTTCAAGGCCTATCTGTGGTGGTCTCAGTAAAAAAAAACTGTCATTTACTGCCAATATATTACCTTGTGGCAGAGGGGTCTTTGAGCCTGAGGAATTAAGGTCGCCTGGCTAGTGCAGTCGCCGCGAACTGTGCAGGTTTGGATTTTCTTTTTGCCCCCGACAGAAAAAAATCCCACACCTTACCGAGGGATCGAACCCGGATCTCCCGAATGAGAGTCCAGCGTTCTAGCCACTCGGCCAGCCGCTCCTCGTGGTGGTCTCAGTAAATGTGCAATTTGATAATCATGATTAAACCTGCTATTAAATTAGTAATTAGCCTGTCATTGCTTTCTGAACAAGAAAAAAACTGACCAGTGTGCGGGATAAACCTCCTACCCCGCTGTCAGCGCACAGAATATTTAAGCGCCAATGCAATACACCCCTTGACCACGCTTACATTTACATTTTTTGTTTAACCCTTTACCGGGCAGAACGTCCATTTCCGTCTGATCGCTTAAACGGGCAGATCGTCTGAAACCGCCCGATACTATTATACATTGTAACAGCGCGATCTCTGTTTTCCGATACTTCTGACGGCTACTTTCGCAGATAGCTTGACAACGTGGCCGCCATTTGTAAGCGCCTACTATGAATTTGAACACTTTTTTGATAGTTTTCGGGGTTTTTACGCTTAGTTTTTCAAAATGGATTTAGGCGATTCTTCAAGTGATAGCCGAGATTTCGCTAGGTTCAATTTAAGTGACATTAAAGGGCACAAAGTTGACTATTAGTCGGACTTTAAAGAAAGTGATTATGATTCTGAAAATGTGTTTGTAAATTGCAGTATAGATGACGGAAAATCACAAACAATATGCTGTATTTCATAAATATTTGTGTTCATATATGGATTACCGACAACAATCATGTGAGTAACATATTCTGCATGCTTTGCCCTTCATTGTGTTGTTTATTAAACTAAAGTCGGTTGACTAACACCTTATTTGTGATGTTTTTACTAATGTAACCCGAAATTTTACCGAACCTGAAAAAATCTTGCCCGTTCAGGGCTAAAAAACTGACAAGTGTTTGCCCTGTAAAGGGTTAAATTTTGGATATATCAAAATAGCTATGCAACAATATTAGCGAGTTCCATTGTGCTGCGACCGGAAATGAAAACCGAAATCATATACGGAGTCATTTCGCCATGATTCACCTTGTCCCGGAAAATGCTATCTAATGTACCATGCATTCTTTCGACGTCATTCATTCATATCTCACGTGACAATAACACACGTCATCCTGGGTCTTCCAGGAAAGGTTTGCCTAATATTCTGTGCACAGTGATTGGTTGAAATCATCGTGACCTTTTATATAAATATATATTTCACACTTACCGTAATTAATTTTTTTTACCGCTGTGCATAGAATTGCATCAAGTGCAGATGGATTTTTGAATTCTGCATACAAAATTACATATATTTGGAAGTCATTGTGAAACTTGCTCCCCGTGTGGATGAAAACAAAATTTTCTGCGAAGGCGCGTTTTTGTTCATTGCGCCTTATTGATCGGACTGGCATGTGCACTTTGTAACACTATTCTGGCGCTGTTCATAAAATTGTATCAAGTGTGGATGAATTTTCAAATTCTGCATATAAGAAAAGTTTCATCGCTGCAGATGCTTTGAGGATGAAAACACATATTTTTTGCGAAGACGTGCCTTTGTGAATGGGGAAATGAATAGCCATGGGTAATGGCAGCTGCGCATGCGCTTATCGATCAGAATGTCACGTACACTTTCACTTCACACGTAACACAACACACAAAACGTGCAATTTGACCTACTAAAGTTAAAGAGAACACAAGTTTTAAGATTATTAATTTATTTGTATACTTGTACTATTTTTTAATCATTTAACATGACGGAACATATTTCTGAAGTCAGTTTTCATACGACCGTTTGAGACAATCTCGCACGCAGACACACACACCCGCTGGTGAAGGTAATCGGACACACTTCACTTAGAAGTGACATACAGGCATCATTGAGGTACCATTAGATTTTGAATTTCAAGGCCTATCTTCTGTGGCGGTCTCATTAGTAAATTCTCAAATTTAGAATCATGATAGTTCCTAATATTGAAAACAAAAATATGCCTGCATTATTTCAAGCACAAATGAAACACCCAAGCACCTCAGTTTTTCTGATACTTTAATTTCACGGTCACGTGCTTCTAAAATGATTTTTCATAATATGAGTGAAAAATGTCCAAAAGTGTGCTCAACAAATAAAAACTACGTGTTTTTTTTTTCAAACACATTTTTTTGTTCTAAGTCCTTTAGTCAATTAGTGTTAATCCTTGATTCTTTTCAAGATCAACACATGACATAGCCGTTGTCCATTTGCTGTTATAAATTAAATTTCAAGCACGAATACTCCGAATAGGTGCAAATTTACGTTTCCTCCTCACAGTTAATGACTAAATATGCCTATTTAAAAGTAATATGGCGGCGAGAGCCATGTTAGTTGTTAACTTGTTACCAATTCAACGAGGAGCAACGCTCGTATCTATTCTTCCATTAATTAAAAATATTACTGATGGTTAACTTAAGAGCACTAAAATTTCCAAGACATGGTAACTTACCCCTTTTCCATTATTAAGATGTCTGCGGGTGTAAAAATGAGCCCAAATGATCTTTAGGATGCTCTACGACAAACACTCGTTCTATGGGGAATGCACGCGTATCAAAATGGCAGCCACCCAATGTTACCAGGCAAGTTCCTGAAATGCTGCCAAATTCCCTATTAACAATTATCCAAAGCTAGTCAAATTACATAAATGGAGGCCAAATTACACATATGCATTCAATAGGTCCTATTACTTTCTAAACCTGTCCACCCAGTTTATAGAAATTCGACTCTGAATCAATTTCTTATTTCACTTGCATAGCTATATCACGGAAATGTTAAATGTTAATTTCGCAAACCCTGATACAAATAATATACTAATTTCTTTTTGGTCGATTTACGGACTTTGACCTCTGGATTGTGCAATATGCCTTTTTGTCTCTCTGGCGCCATGTATGCTTTAATGAGTTTCATGCGTTAATTTTCTTAATAGTACATGCAGTGTGGCGTTGGTGATCATGTCTGTCCAAGCCTTCTGTCTTGTTCATTGTAATAATTTCTTATTTTTATGCTTCTTTCGTTGGCTTGAAATGTGTCTATAACTGCAATGTTGTCTCTTGTATTAATTTAACTGTTTTTTTTTAGTTCACTCAGCGGTCCATAGAGTGTATCTTCCATTGACGTCTCTCTAGGCCAGACGGTTTGCCTAGATATGTTGTATTTTGGGCAATCTTGGAGTATGTGTTATGCTGTCTGCGACGGCAATCCACATGTGCACATGGCTAATTCACCAATCTTGAATTTTGTATACATGTGGTTGCGTAATCTATTGTGTCCTGTTCTGGGGCGCAGAATAATGACTTGTTCTGGTCTGTCCATAGAGCAGGTTTCGATGGCTTTCTGACTGATTTGATCATTCTTTTTTTTTTTGGTGGTATGTAACGGGCACATCAGGCTGTTCTTCTTTTGCTCTTTAGCCAATCGATCAGCTCTGTCGTTTCCGGGTACTCCACGGTGGGATGATATCCATTGTATGGTGACCTTATGCTGTCTGCTAAGTTCAGAAAGTAGTGGCCTTAGTACTGGCAATTTCCCAGCACCTCGAGTACTAATTTCGCAACTGTCAATGGCATCACAGGTTGTGTACCATGGCTGGTATTTATTAATTTATCTGTTCCTATCTTGATTGCCTCAATTTCAGCCTGTTGGTACTCTGGCCGTGTCATTAATATTATTTGGGTATTCTATGTACACTCTCGTTCCTCCATTTCGAACAGCATTTCATTATGTCCTGCCCCATCTGTGTAGACTCTGATCCAGAGGTCCCGTGGGTATTCTTCATCAAGGAAGCTGAGAGTGGCTGTTCTGCGCTATACACTGTTCTGTTCTTCCTTGTCAAATATTCCTCTCACTTTTGTCTGGATTTGTAGATATGGGCTATGCTCATCTTTCCATGGAGTTCGCTCTGGAATAGTTTTCAGGGGGATACAAACTGGGCAGATCGGTGGTTTCTCTGCAGACTCGTTTTTCCTGGTGGATAAAACTGCTTCATTTCAACAGCCCCATAGCTAAATTTTCAAATCTTATCTTCATAGGGTGACCTAGCAAGCTGAGGAACTTTTCTGCTTGTATTAGCGTTTTTGTATCTCTGCGCTCTCCCAGTGCTTGTGTCCTCCCCATCTACTCCATCTCCACTATAGGGGTTGATCTCATCCCTCCTGTGGTGACTCTAAGTGCTTGATTTTGCACCTTGTCCAGCGTTGTAGTGTGGTTTTTTATGCTGAACACCACGCAGTTGATCCGTATTCCAGGTGCGGTCATATGCTCTGTTGATAAACTTTGCTAAGTATTTTCCCACTGGCTCCCCATGTGGGTCCACTTAGTTTTCTCAGAATGGCTATTTTCCTTCTGGCTTTTGCTACTGCTTTGTTGATGTGCTTTCTCCTTGTCAGCCTGTCATCAAATGTTACTCAAAGGCAGGGCCGGATTTAGTCTTAATAAGGCCCTAAACTATTTGAAATATGGGGCCCTTTATAAGTCCAGATATTCTATGTCAGTGACAAATATGATTTTCGGATACCTAGAGGGTTAAACTGAAATACAATTAAGAAGTATATTGATAGTGAAATAATAAATCTTTAACTTAAAATCATTTTTATTCATAACAAACTTAAAAATGCAAGCTCTGGTAAAAAGAAACAAAAGTTCTTTTAAAAGGCACAATTTACAAAGGCTTATTATCTAATCTCTTGAAACATGTTATAAGAATTAAGGAATTATATTAAACTAAAATATTTTCTTTCTTGCCTTTGCCAGAGCAAAGTCACTGATGACATCATCAAATGATAAACTGCGTAGTTTGTCGCTTTCTATGCACATGAGACTGAGGGAACATAATTTATCTTGAGTCATTGTTGTTCTAAATTAATTTTTTATCCTCTTAAGCTGAGAAAAAGATCTTTCTCCAGAGCAATTTGCAACCATCATACTAAGAAACAATCTCAAAATTGCTTCTACATTAGGGAATGCTGATAGGACACGATCGTTAAATATTACCCTATACAGATCCTGATGTGTCAGACTATCTTGTTCCGCTGAACTATGGGCTTGACTATGTCTAACATATTGATGAAAATGCTTGACTTCTCCTACAAGATTCATGTCCACATCTTCAGGATATGTTTGGCATAAAGCACTAACTCCTTCATGAATATCTTCTTCTGTAGCTTCTAGTTTTGTTAAGAATGAAAACTTTTTTGCAGCATCATTGTATACTGAGGCCCTCTGTGACAGACTTGACTCTAATGCATCCATCACAGGTATAAATGTTTTGATTCTGAACTTGTCTCTTGGCTCAAGGTTCTCTAAAGCATCATCTTCATCATCATTGATATGCCTTCTTCTATATCTTCTTTTCTTGTAATCAACATCAGGCAATTTTTTCTTTGCTTCTTCTTCAAAATGATCGAAAAGATCCCTGGAACCTTTAACAAAATCCGAAAATGAAGCATACAATTTCCTACATACATCTAGACTAATTTGGGGGTCTTGCAGTGATTGACTAGTCTTGTGAAATTCATCTAGCAAGTAACTCCACAAACATAACAATACCATGAATTCAAACTCCTCTATTTTATTCAAAATGTTTATGGCTTGATTTCTTGTTTCGCCTTTCTCTTTAGTATCAATATGCAGCTGATGCAATGCAGTATTCCATCATAACTATCAAGTATTGCACTTGTGGCCATTGAATGTGCTTCCCATCTAGTCTTTGACAAAGACTTTGGAACTTTTGAATCATCTTTGAAGAATGACAACAGTACTGCCCATCTATGTGTAGATGATGAAAAGAAATTATATATTTCTTGAACAATTCCAAAAAAGTTTACTGCCTCTAAACAACAGTCTACTGCTGCTCTACCAACAAGATTCAGGGAATGACCAGCACATGGAATATACATAGCATACTTGTTAATCTTCAATATTATTTCTTGCATACCCTTGTATTTGCCAGACATATTGGCAGCATTATCATATGACTGGCCTCGACACTTACTAAAATCTATTTTGCACTCTTTTGTAAGGTAGTTGTGCACCATCTTAGCCATACTTTCCCCTGTGTGGCTACCAATCTCTAGGAAAGTTAGAAAACGTTCAATAGGGAGCCCATCATCTGGTGAAACATACCTCACAATAACAGTGAGCTGATCAATATGGGACCGGTCTGGAGTGGAATCTACAGATAAACTGAAGTACCCTGCATTTCTTAAATCATCCAAGATTGAGTCTCTTACTTTATGTGCCATAATTTGGATAAATTCATCACATATTGTTTTAGAAAGATCAGATGTGACACCTGATCCTTTATTCCTAAATTGTATATGGCTTGCTAGAAAAGGATCAAATTTTGCTATAAGTTCGAGTAATCCAAGGAAATTGCCATTGTGAGGAGAACCAAATGTTTCCTTATCTCCCCTGAAAGGTAAACCACGCTCTGCCATAGTAATTATGGCTGCCACAACTCGTTCAAGAACATTTTTCCAGTACTGCCGTTTATTATTTATCTGTTCTGCTAGCTGGCAGTCAATTGTTGAGCCACGTTTTCTTGTAAGATATGTTACCGAAGCTGTTCTATGGTCTACAGAGTTTTCATGACTTTGAACTAAATAGGTGTTGCGCCAATCACAAAATCCATCGGATAATAATGGTGTAGAAGAATTTGAAAAGAGTTTACACACGAAACAGTATACACGACCAGTTGCTGGCGAATATACTAACCATTCTCTGTAATATTTTTCACCATTAGCCCGTTTGGGATAGAACAAGCTTTTCGAGCAATATCTGTCTTGGTTTGCAAAAAGCTTCTTTGATTTTTCAAATGAACCATTTGAGTGCTGACATTCTGACGGATCTTTTTCTGCCCAGTATAAAATCTCATCTTTACTTAAATCACCCCATACCCCAACATCATTCTGTTTGTTTTTTGATGCTGAATCTTCTGTGCTTGTACTACTCTCTGGTTTATTAATCTTAATATTTGTTGCTTCATTCGTTGAAGTAGATTCTATACAACTAGATATACCAGGCTCTGTATCAGGAATAGGGTGAATATCCTGTGACTGACTCACTGTGGTAGAGGCTTTTGGTTCATCAGGCCTCTTATCTATCTTTGTTAAGAAACTATCTAATTTTGTTATCTTGCTAAGCTCTTCTTCAGCTCTCTGCTTCTTTTTCCTCTTTTGAGCTCAACTTTTATAACTTCTGGTTGACATCTTGCAAACTGTGGGCAGACAGATCAACAATGGTTCCGCCACGCCACATGAATAAAAATGATTAAATCAACAACATAAATTATCTGTAGAAATTATTTGATATTTTGTATATTATGATTCTACATCTCCAGTGTTTCAATAAAAACAGACACTAGTGTGATATTATATGCTGGAATGCCGCCATTGTGAATTTTTCCGATTGTAAAGATGTAACCAGGTGGTCTCACAAAATATTTTTTTCCACACCTCTGCATAACGAATCTTGCTAGAACCTCTATAGTTGTGTGCAAAAATGGACACATCATTCATAAATGCACAATAAAGTATAATTCTCTTGATAAGACATTTATCAGTACAAATAAAACTGTGAACCAGTCAATTAAATTTCAGCAATGGACGATGGACAAGTTTGAAAACTGACTTAACTTTCATAAATTTTAAGTCATGTAGCAAGATGAACAATAAATACAATAAATATAAAGCAACAAAATAAATATGTAATAGAATTTAAACGTATATTGATATTTTGTTTAACTTGATGATTGTAAATCTTCTTGTTTATTAAAAAAAGCAGACACCAATCCAATATGCCGCGATTCCGACATTATGAATTTAATAAGAGTACACACCACGACCGTGCTCACAAATAATTTTTATTCTATGTCTTCTGCATAACGAATATTGTTGAAACTCAACATTTATATGTAAAATTGGATGCGAAGTGCGCAGTTCAAAAATGCAGGTTAAATTAGCTTACCTTTGACAATAAACAAGCCAAACTATAAACTTCCTTACCTTTGTCAAACAGTGGAAAATATTCTTCAAACAATTCACTTGCAATAGCTTTCAAGCATGCAGGACTGAAGAATAACCTTTTGACCCCTCGTTAAAGTTGTCATTCGCGATTTTCATAAAAACAGTTTCGTATTTATCCAATAGGAAACACGACAGGGTTATTTTCGTATACTGCACTTCGTCCTCCGTTAGCAACGAAATCGCTAATAATACTGCAGTATATTTAAGTATACATATATGACAATTGCTCACTCGGACAATATTTTTTGGGACCCCCACTTTCTTGGGGGCCCTAAGCTATAGCTTGTTTAGCTTATACGTAAATCCTGCACTACTCAAAGGTATGTTGGTTCTTTATCTTTTCTTAGGGGTATTCCATTTATCTGGATGATAGTAGTGTATAAGTACAAAAGCCGCTCGTTTTGTGGGGGTGGAGTCTTATACATACTTCCACAAAGGGCGATAACTCCGCGGTAGTCAAGCGGTCAAGTGACCCCTGCAATTATAGGTACGTGTAGTATACTACATTTAACATAAAAAAATACAACAATAAAGAAAACAAACGATTCAAAGAAGGTATATAATAATTTTAATAAAACATATATAGACAAACAATACAATCCATATTGAACAGTAATCAATTAAATAAAGTAGTGGTATGGTCGATACATTATCATTTTGTATCTGTCGTTTTATATACAAATATGACAGGGAAGCACGATGTTGTTGATAAGTATAAACACCAGAGTCTTGTGACTTGAATCCTATATTGATCTCCCCACCCGCCTCTTGGGTGGTGAGGACATTCAAGAACTTTTCCTTGTCCAAAACGTTGTGGCTTTTGGTCAGACCTTTCGTGCTCGTCTTGGGATAGCAACCGAAACAATGGTATGTTTTGCTGCATAAAGAGACCACCCCCTCCCCGTTGTACTCTAATTTTAAAAGCCCGGAGGTTCTCTTTTTATAGGCTTTGATATCCAGACAGTCCTGACAGGTAGTGGTACTAGGGGTAGTTCTATGAACAGGGCAGACTTCAGACGGAAACCACTGATTGTAGGCTCTATCATATTCTTCTCGTAGGTGTGGTCTAACCACCTCAGAGAGTGAGTCGGCGCTAAGAGCCAAATACAGAGAGTCAGTGTCCATTTCGGTGAGTTGGTAGTCTTCTGTAGAGATACATTTGTTGAGAAAGTCATAGTAGAAAGCTAGCATGCGCAACCTGGCATACTGGTAGACAAAGAATCCAATCTGTAGAGGTAGATCCCAGACAGTTTTCTTCTTTAGCATTTCAATTTCGAAGAGATCATCTGTAATACCAGTCATGCTTTTGAACCTGGGGTTATTGAGTAGTTTGGTAGTGTCTTTTCCCTGGCAGTAAGAGACATCGGTATGTTTGGCTTTATTGGTTAGTGTTTTCCCATAAGCGGTGTTACCTAACAATTTCATAGTGTCGGCTGTAATAGTCTCAGCCGGATTTTTGTCACTCGCCGGCGGACATTAGACACTGTTTCCCCAAATGTTTTAAAACAACTAACCGGTCGATACCCTATTGTCTGGTAGATGTGGGTAACTACCAACCCATGAGTTAGATACCACTTTTAAAGTGGGGTGGCTAATAAAATTTTCTTCCCGAAATAACTACCGATCAAAGTTCGTCGTGGAGTACTCAGTAGTTTATTTTTTATGGCATATTCTTTCATAAACTCGGCAATGTCGTCTCTCGACACTTCCGTGTTCTTGAAAATAGGGGGAATCTCCGAAAAGGACTCTTGTAAATCAGCCGGGGTCTCAATATCGCATTCAACTAAGCCGAAAAAAATGTATCACTTTTTACGTTTATAAACTGGTGGAGTTCTCTGTTGGTTGTTGTATGACTAATATTCAAACCATACAACACAAAATAATTTTATTAATACTTTTCAGAGTGACACCAACGGTAAGCCGTACACAGATAATATGTGTTTGTTCCGCGCGTTGGCCGTGTTTAGAACAGAGTCTCCCGGGAAGGTTAACCCGGTCAACAAATGTCCACAGAAGTCAGATGTGTCGGCCTAACAGCGCAAGAACACAGCTCTGCTGTAAACAGACACAACGCAGTCACGTCCGAAAGAAAAAAAATCCGGATGAACGCAGAAAAAGAAGAAGAACAGGGTCTGTCATGAATATACGAAAAGACACACGAAAACTGTTCAAAGACTTGGTGCGAAATAAAGGCTTGAACTCCCACAACCCTTTTACTGGGGTCAATTTAGTTGATTTACCTGCGGTGGAAGAATGTTTTAAAATACAAATAAATATGTTTGCATGTACACAGGAGGAACATCTGGTTCCGAAAATTAGAAGTACTAGTGAGCATCCAGCCATACTGAATCTCCTTCTACACGAAAACCGTTTCAAGTATATCGTTGATCTTAACAGGGCCGCCCGGTGTTCTTCGTGTGGGAAATGCGGCAAGTTGTTTAAGATGTATTGTCGACTGACACATCACGAACTTACGTGCAAAGGCGTAGCCACTATCGAAACGTATAAAGGCGGGATTTATCGCCCGACTGAATCCATCTTGGAATTGCTCTGTGAACACGGGTTTGATGCGGGCGCAAATTGTATATTCCCCTTCAGAGCGTGCTACGATATGGAATCTTTTTTCTCTAATACACATTTACCAGCTGACCCAAAGTCGACGACCTTTATTGCCAGACACATCCCCTCTCGTGTGCTGTCGCCTCTAATGTCCCTGGGTTCGACATCCCTAAATGTTTCCTCACAACAGGTGATCCACAGTTCCTCGTAAACGAAATGTTGAACTATCTCCATGAAATATCTGCTAAGTCGTATGAGTTGTTACTCAAAACGTTCGAGTTAATCTTTGCGCAATTAGGTGACCACCCAAGATTAAGTGAAAGGCTCGACTCCTATTTGACGGCGTTACCTCTGTTTGGGTTGAATAGCGGGAGATATGAGATAACCCTGATTAAATCTTATTTGATACAGTATTTCATTGATCGAGAAGCTAATCCTTTCAAGTTTATTGTCAAGCGCAATAATAATTGCATGTGCATAGCGACAGAAAGGTTAAAATTCCTCGACGTCTCCAACTTTCTGGTCCCGGGGATAAGTTACAGTCTTCTTCTTCTTCTTCTTCTTCTTCTTCTTCTTCTTCTTCTTCTTCTTCTTCTTCTTCTGCTTCTGCTTCTTCTTCTTCTTCTTCTTCTTCTTCTTCTTCTTCTTCTTCTTCTTCTTCTTCTTCTTCTTCTTCTGCGTTCATCTGGAGTTTTTTTTCGGACGTGATTGCGCTGTGTCTGTTTACAGCAGAGCTGTGTTCTTGCGCCGTTAGGCCGACACATCTGACTTCTGCGGGCATTGTTGACCGGGTTAACCTTCCCGGAGGTTTCTTGGGAAGTTTGACTAACTGTTGGGGTGTTATCCCCCATCCCAGCTGGCCCATATAGAACAGCCAAAGACATCCTGGTCAGCCCTCAAGGGAAGGCATGGGCAGACCATAGGCATTCCCCGCCATCCAAGGAGGCTTCCATACTTGCAGAGCCGACACACAGCGTTCTTGTACTGGGCTCACCCAAGGAATCCTCACGTCCTGCACATGGCTGCTTAGCCTCACTTCCGTATATTGGGCCTTCCGTTCACCATAGGCTGTTCTTCCGGAAACCAGAAGAGATGACATCCACACAGTGAGATTTCGATTCGGACTTTCCACGTAATGGATTTGCTATCCAAGCAATAATCCATTTTGTGCCACTAGGACACTTTTTCCACATTTTATGAAACCCACACAGTGAGCTTTCGATTCTGACGTTCCACGTAATGGATTTGCTACCCAAGCAATAATTCATTTTGTGCCACTAGGACACTTTTTCCACCTTTTATGAAACCCACACAGTGAGCTTTCGATTCAGACTTTCCACATAATGGATTTTCTATCCAAGCAATAATCCATTTCGTGCCACTAGGATACTTTTTCCACCCTTTATGAAGATTCCCATTTGGTTCTATAAGTGCTTTTATAAACCTCTTTGCCTCATTATAGGTTATGTCTATGTCAGGATGTAGTAGTCGTCCGCCCTCTTTTGCTAGTCTGTCAGCCTCTTCATTTCCAGGTATACTGCAACGTGATGGGATTTACTGTATTACAACTTTTTATGTGTTTTATTAAAATTATTATATACCTTCTTTGAATCGTTTGTTTTCTTTATTGTTGTATTTTTTATGTTAAATGTCGGATACTACACGTACCTATAATTGCAGGAGTCACGGAAAATTTTCCAGCCAGAGTACACACATCATCCTTTGCAGACGACCTAGCCATATGGACATCTGAAGAATATATTAGTACAGCTAACAGCAGAATACAGCAAGCCCTATTAGCGTTAGAGGACTGGTCAAAATCATGGCTAGTGAAGATAAGTGTGGAGAAAACAACATGCACAGTGTTCTCCCTCTCAAATACAACTCAGCAACCTAAGCTGGTATCGAATGGAAAAATATTGTGCCATGAAGAAAATCCAAACTATCTAGGAGTCACCTTTGATCGTCGCCTGACATGGAAAATACAGGTTGAGAAAAATCGAACAAGAGCAAGGCAGAGAATGGCAATCTTGAAAAAGCTTGCTGGTACAACGTGGGGAGCAGATGAGAAAGTTCTCAAGAAGTTATATACTGGACGGGTGAGGCCAGTACTGGAATATGGAATTGCAGCTTGGGCAACAGCAGCTAAGTCAAACTTTAACAAAATAAGTAGAGTCCAACATCAAGGAATGCGAATCATAACTGGAAGCCTTAAGACAACGCCTATTAATGAACTAGAAAAGATCACTTGTTTACAACCAATGCAGGATAGAAGAGATAGCAGAGCCCAGCAACAAGCAGAAAAATTTAGAAGATTGACAGACCACCCAATGTATAAAAGGTTTAGTGGTTTTGGAAAGGGAAGACTGAAGCGTAGCAACTTTGTAGAAACTGCAAAACGAAAGATTAGGGCAGATCCTATACTTAACATATCAACAGTCAAACCCATTTACAATGCACACAAGTTCCCAGCTTGGAGACAGCAGCAACTGCCTGCGATGATAGAAAACATTCCTGGTATTGAGAAAAAGAACACTCAGCATGAAACCGAAAGAAGAGAAATAACCCTAAACTACATAAAAGAACATTACCCAAGCAGGAAATAGGACACATGCATATACAGATGGATCAGCCAAAAATTCAATAGAGAATGGAGGAGGAGGAATTCTCCTAAATTTAAAAAATGGAGTGGAAAAAAACACATTCAGTGGCATCTGGAAAGTTTTCAAGTAACTTCAAAGTGGAGGTAAAGGCTCTGAAAACTGCAGCAGAAATGCTATTGATGGAGGAAAATAAAGAGAAGCAAATAGCTATCTTCAAAGATGCAAAGTCAGTTGTCTCAATACTGAAGAGCAATAACAGCACAGAAATAGCTGACCTAAGAGCAGCACTCCATGGTCTATGCCAGAAATCCAAAAAAGTTGTAATACAGTGGATCCCATCACATTGCAGTATACCTGGAAATGAAGAGGCTGACAGAATGGCAAAAGAGGGTGGACGACTACCACAGCCTGACATAGACATAACCTATAATGAGGCAAAGAGGTTGATAAAAAGCACTTATAGAACCAAATGGGAAGCAGAGCATCCAGGCCACCAGAAGGATGATGCATATTAAGTCGACCGAAGAGAACAAGTAGTAATCTTCAGACTCCGCACAGGACATAACAGGCTGAAATACCACTTGTTCAATAAACTAAAGATAGGAGATACCGATGAATGTAATTGTCGAACTGGAAAAAATGACAGCAAAACATTTGCTGCAGGAGTGCCCAATATATGCAGAACAGAGAAATATATTTTGGCCCACACCTGCTTCATTTGAGGACAAGCTCTATGGAGACATCAACAAGCTCACGTTGACTGCAGCTTACTTTAACTACATACAGGTTGACATTTAACGTGTATGAAGATGTATTTAGACTGCCACACTTCATACCACAGGTATGTCGGTTACAAAGGCCTCCCAGAGGCATGAAATGGAATATTGCTTCGATAGCAAATCCATTACGTGGAAAGTCCGAATCAAAATCTCATTGTGTGGGCTTCATAAAAGTGGAAAAAGTGTCCTAGTGGCACGAAATGGAATATTGCTCGGATAGAAAATCCATTACGTGGAAAGTCCGAATCGAAAGCTCACTGTGTGGATGTCATCTGCACACTGCATTCTTCTGGTTTCCGGAAGAACAGCCTATGGTGAACGGAAGGCCCAATATACGGAAGTGAGGCTAAGCAGCCATGTGCAGGACGTGACAATTCCTTGGGTGAGCCCAGTACCAGAGCGCTGTGTGTTGGCTCTGCAATTATGGAAGCCTCCTTGGATGGCGGGGAATGCCCATGGTCTGCCCCTGCCTTCCCTTGAGGGCTGACAAGGATGTCTTTGGCTGTTCTATATGGGCCAGCTAGGATGTCAGATAACACCACAACAGTGAAAGTCAAACGTCCTAAGAAACCCCCGGGAAGGTTAACCCGGTCAACAAATGCCCGCAGAAGTGGGATGTGTCGGCCTAACGGCGCAAGAACGCAGCTCTGCTGTAAACAGGCACAACGCAATCACGTCCGAAAAAAAAAATCCGGATGAACGAAGAAGAAGCAGATATCCAGATGATACAATATTTATTGCAGACAATAATCAGGATCTGCAACAATTAGTAGATGTGGTTGTTGCACACAGTGAACAACTCGGGTTAGAATTAAATTGTAAAATGACACAGATTATGGTCGTCACTAGGAAGAACGAAATACCACAATGTAATATACAAGTATATATATACAAGTATATGGGAATATTCTTCAACAAGTGAATCGGTACAATTATCTCGAAACAGTCATAACATCTAATGGGAGATGCCTTGAAGAGATTAGAACAAGAATCGCCATGGCGAAAGTAGCCTTTCATTCATTCATTCAGTAGTGTCGCTTATCGTCCCTGGAGGAAAGTGGACTCGACAAGCACATCTTTAATATCCCTCTACTATTGGGAGTATTGAATGACTTTTGTCTACACTCCTCCCTTCCGTCTTTCATACACTATATCTCTTTCTTCTCTCTCTCTCTCTCTCTCTCTCTCTCTCTCTCTCTCTCTCTCTCTCTCTCTCTCTCTCTCTCTCTCTCTCTCCTTCATAACATACCCTGACAACAGTTTCCTCCAACAATTAATAACCTGTATATTGTTGAAAACTATGTCAGTTGTATGTATTGAATGTGTATCTGTAGTTGTTAGTGTCTGCTAATGTGAGTGCAAGATAGGACTTGTAGACGTTAGTCTTCGTAGTTTCTCTAGCCTATTCAAACGGCCAAAACATCAGACATTCACATAGAATTGAAACGGTCTCACCCTGGATGCTCCTTTCCGGCTTGAGTCTGGACTTACTCCAAATATGGAAAACAATTGTCAATGTTTTATCATCAGAAACATAATCCAATAAAGGTAAGTCACTGAAGTTCAGATATGTCCTATTTTGGAAGGGAGTATAGTCCACCACTGAATACACATCATCACTGTATATGAATGTCTATTTCTATGTTAAATGTTCTCGTGTTCTTCAATGTTTCTTTTAGGTGATTACCTAATTGCACTATATTTTAGCCTATTTGCTCTGCTTGAATAAAGGTCTTTCCCTGAACTTCACCAAAACATATTTCTTGCCATTCGTTATGTCACCCCCTCTTATTGACTGTTTAGGCTATAGTGACATATTTTCACTTCACCTGTGAAGTGACTGATTTAAGTGAAAGTTCTTTCCTTTATTATCAACACTGCTTTCTCTGTACAAGAGATGTACTGGTTTATCTTCTTTGATATGTCAGACTGTGTAGTGGAACCTGGGTAATAAACATTAAATCAGATGATTTAAGTCTGCTTCATTTTACTGTTTATGTGATTGTCTTTCTCCAGCCGTAATGAACAGCTTCCGAAAGACTACTCTGACATAAACAGCAGAATTCACTAAAGTCTAAACTATTCCCTAAATAGAAAGCAATAGTAAACCCTAAGCACACACACATATTTCCCTATGCTAATATTACTCTAATATTAGTGTTACCTTATATATATATATATATATATATATATATATATATATATATATATATATATATAGAATTAATGTAAGTCCTCGAATCGAAATTTATCCGCACATAAGCACTCTATCCCATTATAAGGGAGGATATTTCTATTCATTACGGGACACATAAATCCATCTTTCCGTCCAGTTTGGTAGCACACTAAACAGAAACCCCATGTTCTGCTATTTATAACGAGTGTCCAATCCTCCGTTGATTGTTTGATCTACCATCAACTTCCCTCATCTCTTGACGTATCCTGCCCATCAAAAGCGGTGAAATCACGTAGTGGTTAGTTGTTCGTTTCTCTCCGTTCCTAAGCTGTTTCCCTCGTTCATCGCTCGTCGCACTTCAAAGAAATCTATTCTTTGATCACCGTCTCCCTGTTCCCCGTTCTTCTGTCCGTTCGTTTTCCCGTCGGCCGATACGAGCGGCAGCCACTGACCTCGGCGAGCACCTGTCCCTGATAATCGGTCAGTAACCTTCCATTTATACTTCTCTCCGTTTGAACGACACGATTGTTAACCCTTCTCCTATATTGCCATTAATGGTACATCCAATTCTATCTGGAAATCACTAAACTATCATCATTCTGTGACAAGTAGCATATCCTTTGCAGAACCTCGCTCCCATAACAACCTTTTCGGAAAACCCCTTGATCATAAGCAAGATGTCCCGCGTCCGATACACTCATCTGGAGATCATCCGCCACATCCTGCACCCATCTTCTCTTTGGCCTTCCTCTTCCTCTCTTCCCATATACTCCTCCATTATTGTTCTCTCCAAACTTTCGTGACGTTTCAAGTGACAAAAATATTTTAGTTTTCTTTGTTTTATCGTCTTTAATAGCCAGCCTTCTTCAATATTCAGTTCTTGAAATAATGATGCATTTGTTCTTTTCTTTACCCAAGATATTCTTAGAACTTGTCTATAACATTTATATTCAAAGGCTTTATGCACTGTTCAGATTGTTTAATAAGTGTCCAGGTCTCACAGGGGTATGTTGCAATGGGCAAGATGCATGCTCTTAAAAATCTAATTTTTGTAGTTCTGTCTGTCCCACTTCATAATTTATTCAGTAGTTTTAGCCTCTGAAGAGCAAATGATAGTCGTCGTTTAATTTCTTTCATTGTGTCACCGTTGTTGGTAATCAATGACCCAAGATATTCACAATTGTCCACCACCTCCAATTTTTCCCCATCTTTGTTTTTGCTATGTTAAGATATAAGTTGTGATTTTCATTATTCAATTGGGTTGACGCTATTAGATTTTCTATACCATTCTGTGTTGTGGATAGCAATACTGTATCATCAGCATACCGAATCTCTGGTATGCCATGACCACGGATATTTAGGGCATCATATAGCTCTCTGTTTATTTATATCATCTCTTACATTTCTCATTATATTTTCGGCGTACAGGTTAAACAAATAGGGGGACAGCATACATCCCCGACGGACTCCTTGCTTGATGTCAAACTAATTTGATGTCTCGCCATCTTTAGCAAGATGGAAAACATACTGACCAATAAAAAGATGTCAACTGAAACGAGAAAAAAGAATGTTGAGGGGCTACATAGAGCCTGTTCTTTTGTATGGATGTGAAACTTGGACAATGAGCAGTCAAGCTGAAAAACTGATGGCTGCAGAAATGCTGTTTCTGAGGAAAATGCAAAGAATTCCATGGACAGACAGAATAACGAATGACCAAGTACTACAGGAGACAAATGAAAATCGTAAATGCTTCTTCTTTGCGTTCATCCGGAGTGTTTTTTCAGATGTGATTACGGTGTGTCTGTTATGCGCCCTTGGGCCGAAACCCGTAGGCCAACACATCCGACTATAGCGTGCTTTTTTGACCAGATAGCATTCCTGGGAGACTCTCACTTTTGTGGTGCCATCTACAACCCAGCTGGCCAAGTTGGAACGGTCGAAGACAACGGTCATCCCTCAAAGGAAGGCAGGGACAGTCCATAGCATTTTCCGCCATCCAAGGTTGCTTCCATAGTTGCAGGGCCGACACATAGCGCCCTGGTACTGGGCTTACCGTGGGAATCGTCACGTCCTGCTCATGGCTGCTTTAAATCCTCACTTCAATATATTGGTCATTTCGTTTGCCCCGGACCATTCCCGCACAAACCAGACAGGTTTGCAGACGGTATCCACTCAGCGAGTTTTCGGACATGTGCTTGTCGTTGCGCCCGTCAGAGCTGTTCCAGGCACGACAGACATTCGGAAAACTACCTAGTCAGAGCTGTTCCGAACAAGAGCGGCATTCGGAAACTAGGTAGTCAGAGCTGTTCCTAGCACGAGAGACATTCGGACGAGACATTTCACTCGGACGTAATTGCGTAGTGTCAATTTTTAGTTTGCCACCCGTAGGACGACACTTCCGACTTCCGGCGGGCATTTTTTAATGAGGTTAGCCTTCCTCTGGTTTCGAGGCACGTTAGACTGTTGTGATGTCGCCCACATCTCAGCTGGTCAAGATAGAACGATCAACGACATCGCGGTCTGCCCTCAAGGGAAGGCAGGGGCAGACCATGGGCATTCCCTCGCTATCCAAGGAGGCTTCCATAATTGCAGAGCCGGCACATATTGCTCTGAGACTGGGCTCACTCGAGGAGTTGCCACGTCCTGCTCATGTCTGCGTTAGTTCCTCACTTCCATGTGTTGGTCATCTCGCTTGCCACTGGTCGCTCAAGCATACACCAGGAGCGGTCAGACTGCGGGCGACATCCACTCGGTAAGCTTTTTCTTTTGACTTAGGACCACGCAATAGGTTCGCTCGCCGTGCGTTCCATTTCGCGTCATTGAGACGTTCTTCCACTTTTGTCTACACTCTATGAGTTAGATACAGACAATTTTCGTAACCATTTCCTTCGACTGGGGCACTTTTCTGACTTTTTGTACTCGCTCACGAGGTAGGCTACATGTGCTGCCGGCTCAGCACCTTACCTTCGTGCAGTAGTGAACGAGAAACGGCCAGGCCCTCTCATCCGGGAATCCCTCATATCCCCCAGCTGAGAGCCTTCGAACATGTATCATACCTGGGCATGTAGCTTGCTCAGTATCTCGCCTCTATTTTTCGGTAGGTGGGTATCGGCCCGGCTCTCAGATCCGAGGGTTTGTGGCTTAGAGGCGTTCAGCCACAGCCCTCGACAGGGAACCTTAGAGTTTTGTCCGGACCAAGGTCTTCTGCCTTCGTGTACCTGATTTAGTCTATTGACTGCTATCCTCAGCCTACCTGCAGAGCAGCAGGTTGTGTCTCTCTTAGTCTGGCCCCTAACCCATAAGCTGTCCGATATGTAGTTTTCATCCATCGGCAAGCAGATGGGGTCAATGGGACACGCACGCTCTCCCACCACGGCAAGGTGGAGACACATCGGGGGAGAAAATCGTAAATTGATTAGAGAAATTAGACGTAGACAGTCAAAAATTTTTTGACATATTATGAAAAGAAATGGATTGGAGAACTTAGTGACAACTGGTAAGATCGAAGGGAACAGACCAAGGGGAAGACCGAGAAGAAAATACCTGGATGGCTTGGCCACATGACATGGTCGAGACAGGAACACTGAGCTGATCCACGACTCTGGTGATCGAGTGAAATGGCGAGTCATGACCGCCCACGCTTTCCAGCATGGCACATGATTGATTGATGGGACTGCCAGCTCAATCAGGGTAAGCTGCTTGGCCGAAGAGGAGTGAAGTACGATGTCAGGTTGCAAACCAAACTGTCGGATCACCTCTGGGTATTTCCCTTAAACCATTGTCACCAACTACATCTTCTACTCTGTCCTTTCCAACATTTGCGTTGAACTCTTCAAGTTTTATTTTGATTTGCTACTGCTTATTGTTAGGGCATAAATTTGTATAATAGTAGGCCTCTTTCAGTCCTGAAGGACTATAGAGTTGTGCAGCTTGGGAGGTACCTGGCAGCACCGCTGGTGACTGTATAGTCCAATGCGAGAGTGACAATCCCTGTCAGTTTCCGCATCTGTAAGACGAAGCAAGTTCCGCAGTAAGTGACTGCGTTTTAAGTCTGTGCCGCATATCCTCAGTTTGTTGGATCAGATTGCGCTCAAAGAGCACCAGTCTGTTTCGTAATCTCTTCTCCAGGAGCACCTGTCTACTGCAACTCTTTCCCACGTGTCTGGATCTATTCCAAGGATTTTCATATCTTGTTTACACACATCCCTATATCACATTTGGGGTCTTCCGGTTGGCCTCTTTCCTGTGGCTAGTTCTCCGTATAGGCCAGGGGATCTTTGGGAATACGTTCATCCTCCATTCGAGATACGTGGCCCAGCCACCGGAGGCGTCTCTGCTTGAGGAGGGTGTGCACTGTGGTAATATCTGCTCTTTCAAGCACATGTTTGTTTGTAATGTGGTCTTTCCATGTTATGCCCAGGATACGTCTCGGACATCTCATGTGGAAGGAATTCAACTTCCTTTCCTGTCTTGAGTACAGGGTCCAGGATTCAGACCCATAGAGTAGTGTGCTAACAACACAAGCTTTATATACTTGAGCTTTTGTACGCTCTGTTAGTCTATTATTCTCCCAAACTCTTTTAGCTAGCCTGGAAAATGTTGTGGCT
Source organism: Cepaea hortensis (assembly GCA_963921405.1). Taxonomy (NCBI): domain Eukaryota; kingdom Metazoa; phylum Mollusca; class Gastropoda; order Stylommatophora; family Helicidae; genus Cepaea; species Cepaea hortensis. The sequence goes on along the minus strand of OY992877.1, from coordinate 124,472,698 downwards.
GCCTTTCCAATGCGTCTTCTTCTTCTTTTCGTTCATCCGGAGTGTTTTTTCAGATGTGATTGCGGTGTGTCTGTTATGCGCCCTTGGGCCGAAACCCGTAGGCCAACACATCGACTTTAGCGTGCATTTTTGACCAGGTAGCATTCCTGGGAGACTCACTTTTGTGGCGCCATCTGCAACCATGCTGGCCAAGGTGGAACGGTCGAAGACAACGGTCATCCCTCAAAGGAAGGCAGGGACAGTCCATAGCATTTTCCGCCATCCAAGGTTGCTTCCATAGTTGCAGGGCCGACACATAACGCCCTGGATCTGGGCTCACCGAGGGAGATCGTCACGTCCTGCTCATGGCTGCTTTAAATCCTCACTTCAATATATTGGTCATTTCGTTTCCCCGGGTCATTCCCGCACAAACCAGACAGGTTTGCAGACGGCATCCACTCAGCGAGTTTTCGGACATGTGCTTGTCGTTGCGCCCATCAGAGCTTTTCCAGGCTCAACAGACATTCGGAAAACTACCCAGTCAGAGCTGTTCCGAACAAGAGCGGCATTCGGAAACTAGGTAGTCAGAGCTGTTCCTAGCACGAGAGACATTCGGACGAGACATTTCACTCGGACGTAATTGCGTAGTGTCAATTTTTAGTTTGCCACCCGTAGGACGACACTTCCGACTTCCAGCGGGAATTTTTTAATGAGGTTAGCCATCCTCTGGTTTCGAGGCACGTTGGACTGTTGTGATGTCGCTATCATCTCAGCTGGTCAAGATAGAACGACGAACGACATCGTGGTCGGCCCTCCAGGGAAGGCAGGGGCAGACCATGAGCATTCCCTCGCTATCCAAGGAGGCTTCCATAATTGCAGAGCCGGCACATATTGCTCTGTGACTGGGCTCACCCGAGGAGTTGCCACGTCCTGCTCATGGCTGCTTTAGTTCCTCACTTCCATGTGTTGGGCAACTCGTTTGCCACTGATCGCTCAAGCACACACCAGGGACGGTCAGACTGCAAGCGACACCCACGCTTCGGACCACGCAATAGGTTCGCTCGCCGTGCGTTCCATTTTGCGGCATTGAGACGTTCTTCCACTTTTGTCTACACTCTCTATGAGTTAGATACAGTTTTCGCAGCCACTTTCTTCGACTGGGGCACTTTTTGACTTTTTGTACTCGCTCACGAGGTAGGCTACTTGTGCTGCCGGATCAGCACCTTACCTTCGTGCAGCGGTGAACGAGAAACGGCCTGGCCTCTCATCCGGGAATCTCTCATTTCCCCCAGCTGAGAGCCTTCGAACTTCTATCAGACCTGAGCATGTAGCTTGCTCAGTATCACGCCTTTATTTTTCGAGAGGTGGCTATCGGCCCGGCTCTCAGGTCCGAGGGTTTGTGGCTTAGAGGCGTTCAGCCACAGCCCTCGACAGGGAGCCTTTATTGTTTTGTCCGGACCAAGAACTTCTGCCTTCGTGCGCCCAATTTAAATTTTGGACTGCTATCCTCAGTCTCACCTGCAGAGCAGCAGGTTGTGTCTCTCTTAGTCTGGTCCCTATCCCATATGCTGTCCGATATGTAGTTTTTCACCCATCGGCAAGCACATGGGGTCGATGGGACACGCAAGCTCCCCCACCACGGCAAGGTGGAGACACATCGGGGGAGTCCAATGCGTCTGTCGATTTCTGTATCTAATGAAAGATTATCTGATATTGTCGACCCCAAATACACAAACTCGCGGACGACCTTCAATTCGTAATTAGAAATTTTGATTGACGGAGACACCTTGTTCCATCACCTGTGTTTTATTTAGGCTAATGGTGAGCCCAAAGTCTTTGCAGGCGGCTGCAAAACGATCGATGAGCCTTTGGAGATCTTCTGCTGTATGAGTAGTCAGTGCTGCATCATCTGCAAAAAGTAGTTCTCTTACTTACGCATCTTGATCTTATTTTGGTCTTTGCCTTGAGTCTTGATGGGTTAAAAAGTTTGCCATCAGATCTTGTGTGGAGGTATATGCCTTCAGTGGCAGTCCCAAATGCCTGCCTTAAGAGAAAGGCGAAGAAGATACCAAAGAGTGTAGGAGCAAGCACGCAGCCCTGCTTTACTCCGCTGCTGATGTTGAATGACTGGGATGTTGAGCAGTCAAATAAAATGGTCCCCTGCATGTTTTCGTGAAATGATTTCACGAGACTAAGAAGGGTGGGTGGACATCCAACCTTTTCAAGAACCTTAAAGAGGTCGCTTCTGCTCACGAGGTCAAATGCCTTTGTTAGGTCGATGAAGGCAATATATAATGGCTTCCTCTGTTCTCTGCACTTCTCTTGGAGCTGCCGGAGTGAGAAAATCATATCGATGGTGGACCTGTTGGGTCTAAATCCGCACTGCGATTCGGGGTAGATTCTTTCAGCAAGAATGTGTAATCTTTTAAGGATTACTCTAGCATAAATCTTGCCTGTAATGCTGAGAAGGGAAATGCCGCGATAGTTGTTGCAGTCGCTTCTGTCGCCTTTGTTTTTATAAAGGGTAACGATGTTTGCGTCATTCATATATTGTGGTACTGATTTTTCTTTCCAGCAGAGCTGAAATATTGCATACAGTTCTGGGATGATTGTTTCTTTGCTACATTTTAAAAATTCAGGTGGAATACTATCTTTTCCAGGTGCCTTGCCGGATTTGAGAGAGTCTAGTGTTTCGCTGATTTCTGTGAGGCAAGGTTCGTTATCCAGGGCATGCATGGCGGACTGTTGATCGATGGCTTCCAGAGCTTCTTCGCTGACAGTGTTATCCACTGAGTATAGATCTGAGTAGTGTTCTACCCAGCGATCTATTTGTTTCGCTCGATCTTTTATGATTACCCCCTCAGTTGATCGTAAAGGGGCCATCTTATTTTTTGATGGACCGACAGCTTGCTTGATGCCCTCGTACATTCCTCTTATATTTCCAGTGTCTGCACAAGTTTGAATTTGAGCAGAGAGCTGTAGCCAGTACCTGTTCACACATCTTCTTGCCATCTGTTATACTCTATTTCTGGCCGTTCGCAATGCCTGCAGTGTTTTCTCTGAAGGTGATGTTTTATAAATTGAGAATGCATGTCTCCTTATCTCCAGGACTGGGAGCATCTCTTCAGAGTGTGCTTCAAACCAGTTGGTTGACTTAGTTTGCTTCTTGCCAAATATTGATAGTGCTGTATTGTAGATGGTGTCGCGAAAATGACTCCATCTCTAGGTGGAATTTCCGTTTGTGGGGCCAGGCAGAGTATCCGCTAGAGCCTGCATGAATTTGTTGACCTTCTCTTTATTTTGGGTGCCGCCGGTGTCAATTGCCAGACGACATCTCGGGGTAAATAATATAATTCAAACAATACAACTTGATAACAGAACACGGCTCGTAAACAACAGTCGTCAAATGCAGGTTTAAGAAGCCACACCTGAACTGAAGAAGGAAATCTACTCCAATGGACTTTGAAAGTTGAAACGGTGTTTATTTTCCGCAGTGCTCAGGCTTGTAACAGCGACAATAATAACTAATAACATACTGTGCCTGTTCTGACCAGGCGGGCAGTATTAGAATTAGAATTAATACTAATAACATGTCCAAAGCCATCTGCACTCGAGTTCTAAACAATGTCCTTGCCCGTCCACACGGCGTCCTTCTCTCTATCTTCGCAATGTCCTTTCTGCCAATTTTCAGACATCGAGTCTCTGCGTTTGTATGCCTGTTTATTTGTGGCTTCGATGCACGTTGTGTCCACAGATTGTTTCGTCCATTCCAATTACTAATTCAGCCACTAATGCGATATAAAGCCTGTGCTTAGCCAACTGATATTTCCCAAATCATCATAAGCTGCCGCTCCGAAGAATCTCCCAAGTCGGTCTGCCTTTGTTGTTGTTGACAATCTTTGGTGACGTTTCTGCGTTGACACGTCATGTGCTTGGATTTCTTAGCGTTTTGGTTTTGGGATTCTCTGATATTTCTAATTTATCTGATTGCGTCACACCTGCTACTTGGCATAAATGCGTGATCTTCCTTCTGTTCTGCTTCTGTAGATTCTCTTGGGCTTTATCTTCACCTTGCTGGAGACGAGTGAATGGTCGGTGTCGCAGTCAGCACTACGATAGCTGCGAGTCAGCCGTACATTGCGGAGGTTGCTGCGTTTAGTGAGCACCAGGTCGAGTTGGTGCCAGTTCCTTGATCTGGGGTGCCTCCATGACACCTTGTGTTGAGGTTTCGTGTCAAAGAAGGTGTTGGTCACGCACAGATTACGGTGGCTGGAGAATTCCAAGAGACGTTGTCCATTGTCCTTGACCTTCCCAACGCCAAACTGTCCTAGACATGAAGGCCAAAATTTGTGGTCGGAGCCAACCCTGGCATTGAAATCCCCCAGGATAAAATGATGTTGTTTCTCTGGTGTTTCACTGACTTCTTTGCTAAGGTCGTCATAGAACTTGTCTTTAGACCAGGGTGGCCAACACGAGGCCCGCGGGCCACATGTGGCCCGCTGGGGGTCATGTTGTGGCCCGCGGGGCTAGGTCAAATGAACATAAATGTTAACTGTATTGTACATATCACCAAAAGAACATTACATCTTGAGTCGTTGTGGCATATTTCAAATATTGTCTGCCTATCAACGACACTTGGATTCCCTATTAAACTGTGTATTCAGAGGTCACAATATTAATTCGAGGCCAAGCCCAATTTTCTAACCACAACCTTAAGCCGCCGGTACGTTTCGTTTGAAGTTGACAGGAGTTGGAAACTGCGTCCACACGACCATCTGGTTGGTGGCAAGAAGACGGGAGATAGCAACACTACTGCTCCCCCACACCTCTTTCTCCAGCCCGGCCCTTTCCGATACACCATCCCATCAAGCTGTCAAATTTCGTGCTAAAAGTGCGCCTAGGATAGGTACATGAAAAGAAATCGAGTGTGTGGATTGAATTGAGAAGTTAAGGTTTTAACATTGAGAACTGTAAGGGGTGTGAGAAATGCTTTTCTAGCGACCAGCTGTATTTTCCGTATTGCATACAGTGGGGTTCTTTGGACTCCAGGATGGTGGACTGTACCTTGGCCGAACCTGAAGCATAGTATAAATGCTCTAGTTCTCATTTGGAGTGGCTGATTCATCGGCATATGATGAACAGGATTCGCCTTTATATTGCTGTAAGAGCGGAATTTCCTTAATATTATTTGCTCTCCAAGTTTACAACAACCTCAACATTACAGAAGTCTATTGAGTGAATGATCAATGTATATAAGAGTATGTCCTGCCCAACACCAATGTACCTACTACTCAAGTAAATGCACCGGCTGAGTCCTACCTTCATGGCTAGTTGTTAAATTCAGGAGAAGGGTTATGAACATTGTCGAAACCTGGCAGTTATCCAGATGGACATTTACAAAACATGAATTGTTTCCGCCTGGACATTTTTACAACCTGAACTTTATATATGAGGACATTTTGAAAAATTGAACGGTGTCATCGTGGATATTTTTCACCGCCTGAAACATATCACTGCCCGTCGTTTATCATATATGGATAATTTCCATCCTTGACTGGTATCATTATGGATATTTATGACTCTTGAAGTTTATCTGCCCTATGGATGTGTATTACTCCTGAAGTTTATATGCCCTTTGGATATTTATAACTCTTGAAGTTTACCAGCCCTGTGGATATTTATAACGTCTGAACTTTATCTGAACTAAGGACATTTATAACTCCTGAAGTTTATCTGCCCTGTGGATATTCATAACTTCTGAGGAAATTTATTATCAGGTATATTTCACCGCTTGAGGAATGTTGCACTGGATACATTTAGCCGAATGAATATGTGCACCTTGGGAACTTATTAACCTGGCTAGTTCAACTCCAGTGACTTGAACATGAGAATTCGTAAAGGGATAATTATGGACCATAGACTGTAGGAACCATGGTGGTTTAGTTTGTGAAAATACCTTGTGGTATTAGATATAAACTCTCTGTTCCTGATATTTCTCTGAGTGGATGTTGTTGAAGGAAGAAATAATATTGGTTGGATATTGGCTGAGAACATCAGTGAGAAAGGTAAGATTAATATAGATTATTAATATTATTTTGATGTTGGTTTTTGTTATGTGAATATTCATTATGTGTATTTGAGGTATTACGTAACCATGGCATCAACTACTAAAGACGTTGGACCAAATAAGACAATCACAGAAGAATTAAGAAGTTTTCAAGACAGGTGGACAATAAACTATTTTTTCGTGGAAATTGAAACATAGCTCATATGCTTGATATGCAACAAATCTGTTTATGTCTTGAAAGAGAATAACATCAAACGGCACTACGAGACTAAACATGCAAATAAGTTTGATAAGTACAAAGGGACAATTTCGACAAGACCAAATAAATGATTTTAAAAAAACATTTCTGCACAACAAAAGATAATTACTAGAGCGGGTTCAGAGTCAACATGCTATGTAAAAGCTAGTTATGCAGTATAGCAAACAAAAAAATTGAAGCCATATTCAGATGGTGAAATCGTTAAGGACTGTTTGGAGAGCGTCGTTGAAATTCTGTCCAGAAAAGGAGAAGAATTTCTCAAAAAATAAGTCTGTTTCGTCAGACTATTTACTTGGCGTGTGGACGACATTGGAAAATATATTGAAGATAATTTGAAAAGTCGAGCATCCGAGTTTATATTTTATGCTCTAGCAGTGGATGAAAGCACAGATACGGCAGATACTGCCCAACTGGCAATTTTTATCGTGGGTGTTGATATCCATTTTAAAAAGACAGAAGAATTAGGGGCACTATATCTACTTAAGGACACTACTAAGTTACAAGATTTGTTAGAAGCAGTTACATCGACATTGAATTGCTTTTTGTTACAACTTAACAACATATCGGGCTTAACAACGGATAGTGCTCCAGCAATGGTTGGGAAACCCGAATGTTTAGTAAAATTAATTGAAAATGAGGCCTCCAAAGTCGGTAACACTTCAATGCTAAATTTTCATTGCATTAATCACCAGGAGAATTTATGTTCGAAGTCCCTCAAAATGGACCATGTCATGAAAGTGGTCGTCAAAATAGTGATCTTCATTAAGTCAAACGGGTTGAATCACCGTCAGTTCCGAGAATTTCTAGTCTTTGGACTCAGGTTATCATGGCGTTACATTTTATGCAGAAGTAAGATGACTGACCCGTGCCAAATTGTCGAAAAGAGTGTTTGATTTACAACACGAAATACAATCATTCTTTGCAAGCAAGTCGAAAAGTATCCCAGAGTTTGAAGACAAAGAGTGGGTTTTGCGACTTTGCATTTCTGGTCGATATAACTGGCCACCTAAATGACGTTAATACTCATCTACAAGGGAAAGATAAATTAATTAACAAGACGCATTTTTTGTTTTACATTAAACCAGGCAAGCGTTTGAGCACGATCTCACCTACTGGGAAGCGACGATGTGGTCGAAGCTGTAGCACGCTTGCTTATTTACTTTAATTAACAACAACATTTTAAAAACATTAGGTGCGTGGCCCGGCAGGAAATATTATTTCTGAAATTTGGCCCGCCAGCTGAAAAGGTTATCCACCCCTGCTTTAGACTCTGATGCTGCAGTTAGTGTTGGGGCGTAAACGCTCATAATACTAACTGGGCCTGCCTCTGTCTGGAGTTGGAGCTTCAGTATTCTTTCAGTGCCATCGATTAGTGGTATGATGGACTTTGGCAACTTGTTTCTGATAGTGAAGCCAACTCCATGCTCCCTGGTCTCTCCGCACGGCTGCCATACCAGTAGAAAGTGAAGTCCCTCTCCTTGATGCTTCCAGATTCTTGGAGTCTCTCTTGCAGGGCGAAAATGTCTATCCCCAGTCTTAGTAGTTCGTTGTTTATCACTACAGTTTTGCGGGCATCCACAATCTTGTTTAGATCGTCTGAGATGGTAGGGGTCATGGTTCTTACGTTCCATGTTCCCAGCCTTAGGGCCGGTTGTTTTGTTTTTTTCTTGTTGCTAGGTGTATAGATTGCGTTCCATGTGTCAGGATTTTCCCCCTAAGCTCCACACACCCTCAGGAGCAGATGACCGTGGCGAGACAACACCTTATTGACTGGAGGGCTGCCCAGCTTAGGCAGGCGGTAGCTGTCTAGTGAGATACGATGATCTCTCCCACCGTCGGAAGTAGCCCCTGGCGCCTTGCTCTACGCCAATCGAGCATTAAGACTTATAACCGGCAAATGCTGCTTCCCGTGTTGTGTCACCGCTTTACGCGGTGCTGAAGTGACCTCTTCAGGGCACAAGCCTGGGCAATGGAAATAGGAGAACCAGCTGTTGCCCAGTAGCAAGTTCCCCCTCTCCACGTCGTCGATGTTGACCAAGGGAAAGGCAGTAGCCAATGCAACTTGGCATCGGTGCCGTCGCAGGAGTTTCCAGAACTATGTTGCTTACAACTGTCACGATACTAGAGGTCAACGATCCGGAATGTTCAAAGAACAGCGATCGGCGGCCTGTGCCGCGGCATTTTGTTTGTTGTGAGAGCCCCGATTGGACGATCGGAACGATTGAAGACGGGGAGCGAAGTCCCGTGGGTAACGGAAGATTGTCGACCGGAAAAGTTCAAAGACCAGATTTCGGCAATCTATACACAATGGGGAAACTAGTCGAGATCAAAAGATAATCATCGATGTCCAGAAAGATCGTTTATATCAAGTAAGTTCGGAGCACGATCAAACAGTTGGATCTCTTTGAAATACTGTGAACTGAGTCCCTTGAACAACGGACAAAACAACGATATACCGGAAGATCGTCTTTATCAAAGAATATTGTTAGCATGTTGGTGTACGAGGCAAATTATCTGTGGACTGAAATTATCGTTTTAAAGTTAGTTGAAGGTTGCACTTAAGACCGGCGGAGTGTGGATTTATTTCAGTGCCGAAATAGAATATATATCACAGAGTCTAGGTTGTTTGAAGACAACCAGCACTTTTCCTTCATGGGATTAGGTGGTTTACTTCTAGGCCTGAAATATATTAAATAAGGTGATTATATATGGATGTAGATTAGAACTCTAGCATAGTGTACTTTCGTGTGTAACCGTAGTATAGAGTGTCGACAGCATTAGGCTGAAGAGTGAATTAAGCTGTGAAGAGTGGGAGAGATAAAGGATAAGTCAATACTAGGATTTCTGTGCTTTTCTTTAGCGTTTCTCTCTTTTACCTTGTATAGGGTAGAGTGCTGAACTACTCTGTCTTATACAAGAGTGTAGCTCTAGGATGATATATAGAGGTTACATACTGAATATAGCCTTATACCTACATTCACATATCATGGGTCGGAGTTGAGTTTCTCTCACAGGGTGTATTTTCTTCGACAGGTTCCCTGCACTTGAAATTGAAAGTGGTTACCAATCTGAGCAGAAGCAATTGGTCATACTCATACTCAGGTGAAGTAATAAATGATATCAAGCCGTGAACCCTGTTTAGCAAGAAGGTTAGACAAGTGTGAGTTATAATGACCACGAAAACTGAATCACTCTAAGTGAGGTGCTAAAGGAAGATATTCAATATAACTAAATAATGATGAAGAGGACTATTTACTATAAACCGTAGAGAAAGGAAAAGACTATCATTCACATTTTCCATGAGTGACAAACCTCAGTATATAGACCAGTGGTTCTCAACCGGTGGGGAATTCCCCCCCCCCCAGGGGGGAATTTTAGGGTTTCCAGGGGGGGGGGGGAATGAAGACCATTTCAAGATCGCATTAATATAAGAACCGATTACTTGATATTGTTTTTCCCTTCATACTTTACAGTTAAGTACCTCTCATCCTTCTAAAATTCATTTTATAAAGTCAGTAGACCCACAAATCATGTTTTATGTGGATGTCTAGACTTGTTTTAGTATGTGCTATTAAATTTACCTTACATTTTTAGGTATACTGTATAGGGGTGGGGGAATTTTTAGATAGGAAATATGAAAGGGGGGAATGACGTTCTGAAAATACGGTGAAGGGGGGGGGGGGGAGACGGGCCAAATTTTTGATAGGAAGGGGGGGAATGACGTTCTAAAAATATGGTGAAGGTGGGAACGGGCCAAAAAAGGTTGAGAACCACTGGTATAGACGATATATTGTTGGACCGGTGTTTATATTCTTCAATACAATGACTATATTACCGACCAGTATATCGTGTTTGTAGAACTAAAGGACCCTAAGTAACTCAATCAAGCAGTGGTGATCAGACATTAACAGGAACTATAAATATTCCAGATTGTCGAATATGTATAAGTGAAAGACACGAACTAACAAAAATAATTCAGTGGAGACTATATTATTCAAAAGTTTCCAGAATATAGTGGGAAGAAAACAAGCATCAGTCAGAGAGAGAGACACCGCTGGGTGAGATATTTCCTGTTCTGTGCTTTGTGAAGTCGAATGGCTGTATCATGATGACAACTGGGATGCTGATCCTAGACTATATACTGTCGCACATTCAAGATAGATTACACTACATATATCCAAACCCATACATCGCACACCCAAATTACACTTTTCTGCAATAAATGTTTTATCATGTTGTTCGAAACCTGTGTTTGTGGGGTTATGTGCTGAAGGAACGGGAAGAGGGATATTGTCTGATAGAGAGAGAGAGAGAGAGAGAGAGAGAGAGAGAGAGAGAGAGAGAGAGAGAGAGAGAGAGAGAGAGAGAGAGAGAGAGAGAAGAGAGAGAGAGAGAGAGAGAGAGAGAGAGAGACTTTAAATAAGGAGGGTATGTAGACAAAGGTCCACCAGAAGACATAAACTGAGAAAAGGATATTTAACAGGTGTGCTTGTTGATTCCACTGTCCCCCCAGGGACGACAAGCGATAACAACATGGGACGGACTGCCTTAGGGACTCCATCTCCGGATTTGTCCTCAGGGTTTACTCCCGAAGCCTTTCCCATATGGGTATACCCGCAAGGCAGCGGAGGTTTGAGATTTAGAGTTCCCTCTCTTAGAAGAGATACCAACTAAGGCTGACGAGCCTCCTCTGCCCGGGAATCAATAAGGAGGGAAGTCTACCATTCTTCCTTCCTGGCAGTGACCATACTGATCGGATGGCCGTAGCCATTGTCTCTACTGAGAGATCCTCTGCCCACCGTCACTGACTTGAAACCATAACCAACAACTATCTGTCGGCTGCTCCCAAGTTCAATCCACCACCTGCTCACATGGCTTCACGTTACCCTGTTGGGGGGGGGGAAGCTAAATGGGTACTTCACCTTGCCCAAGGGTGTCCCGTAGGCTAGCGGAGGGAAGGAGGCACCTTATTTATCCTTTGATAGGGGGTACCCCTACCCTGCTACCCTAATACATTTTTACAATACATACATTTGTATAATAACTACACAATCCAACCAAAACAATTTTTTTTTGTGCCAAACATTTTACACCTGATGTTGCATAAATGAGGAATGTTAAATCAAAATATCACATTTATTTGCCTGTAGCAGCTCTAGTTTGTAAGATACATGCATTTGTGTATTTAATTAATATGATTAAAGCATTTTCTGTATAAGGTAAGGCTCTGGGGGGAAAAAAACAATTTCTATCTAGTCCCTTACCAAATTTGGAATTCCAATGGTTTGGAGAGAGTCCAAGAGCCACTATGATGACTGTTATTTATGTGTTGTCAATATTAAGGCAATTAATGAAAAATATCACGAAAATGGAAAATATCCAGATTTAGATTCCATGTTCAATCAGATTTCGGATTCATTGCTAGAAGATGAAACAACAGCGGCATGTTGAACGACAAATGACAAAATCGAAGAAGATTTTCCAGCTGCCCCGAAGCGACCAGCGTGAACGTGAACAGCGTGAACGTGAACAGCGTCATCTAATCCGAGATCTTTGTCTCTCCAGGGAATCTTCAGAACTTTTGATTTCAAGATTGAAAGGGAAAAAAAAAAATTACTGACTGCTAAAACATTTTAACAGGAAAACGGGTTACATTTAATCGCAGCAGACAGCAAGGTTTTCTTCCATTATTTTGTAAAGAAAACAACCTTGTGTATTGAACATAGGAGGTCTTGTAAAAAAATGAAATGGGTGTTGCTTGCTTGCTTGTGTTCGTTGGCTTGAGCTCCAACGCGAAGTCCTGTATGTCGGATGAAGACATCCTGTTGTCCAACATCAGTGTGATGTTATACAGGACCTGAGTTTTGTGTGAGTATCCGTTGTCCCATGTCTGGCTTATTGGTGTGCAGACTGGTGGTTCCTCGCCGTACAGGCAGACACTCTCCGACTTCGGAGGAAAATGGGTGTAAGTTATAGGCCTATACCAGATGAGTGGCGACTTTTCATTGACAGCTCTAAAAGAAGTTTGAACGGTGTTCTCTTACACAATGGTAACAAATATAGCTCAATTCCAATTGCTCATTCTACTACAGTGAAGGAGGAGTATGCTACAATAAGTCGGCAGTTGTAATTTTTTGGTTTGTGTTTGGCCACATTATGAGAACTGAAACACTGGAACATGTGGCAAACGGAAAGAGAGATAGTGCAAACGACAACAAAAGATTCTAAACAGCCTTTTGTCATGGCACGGGAGTTATCAACATACGAACTGGAAAAGCGTCATCGCCAACCAGCAAGGCACTTGATGATGATGGTGATGGATAACTCTAGCTAATGCCCTTTTATTATCTACGAAGCATCAAATTTAAGACAACGATGAAACTTGCTAAATGTGGTTTTATATACGAATAGAAAGAATAGCATTGAAGGAGAATAAAACAAAGTAGTATTACAGATAGAATAAAGACAAAGGAAAAAAATGATTCCAGATACATCACACACCGAGCGTGCGAGCCGTAAGATGATGCATGATGGTGGAAATGACCATTTGTTCACATGCACCCACTGTGGACGAACATGCACAGCGCGAATTGGCCATGAGTTGTAGTTATGCCTTTTTGAAGCACAATGTAACAAACTATCGTCTGTCAAGACGGCAAGGTGCCAATGAATGAATGCATGAATGAATTACAGAAACTAGTTTGTTAAGTAAACATTACTGAATGAGATCAAGGTGATTCAGTTAAGGTATTTTCGCTATATAAACAAGACACCGCTCCGTGTTACAGGATGTGACAAAAGGAAAGGTGGAGGGGGAAGCGTGCAAGAGGAAGACATACATGTGGGTGGGCAACATCCAGAGATTGAGTGGAAGAAACTTATATGACAGCACCACGAAGGCACAGAACAGTGTGTGATGAAGATTCATTACAGCCGACCTTCAATGCGGAGATGGCAGTTGATTGATTGAAGCGCAAATGAATACTTCTTATCTTTTTTGGCCTCATATTTTTTAGCTGGTCTTCGTCTCAAACAAAACAATGGTTTTCATGTTTCCCTTTTGCATTACAAAATTAAGAAGCGAGAGGGGGGGGGGGTGGGGGTGGGGGAGGTTGTAAAGGCCTCAGAGTACATAGGGCATATGGTGCAAGGGCCATATTTGTATAGACCAACCGGCACTGGGTGGGTGATGTGATCAGTAAGTATCCTGCCGGTAAGGGAGGAGTAGCGGGAGAAGCTGAGACAATACACAGTATACAGACGACACAGAACTCTTGTGAAAGTGAAGTGCAGAAAATAAGACTTCCACAATAATACGGAAATCTTCACTACTGCAGACTTCAAACTTTTCGATACAACACCATATATCGGTAAACATTTCACACACATTTATTATACATACGTTTAATTCGAACTGCTATAAACTTATGAAAGTTTGACATAATAAATAATTATGTACACACTGTCTTTTCTGCAGTAAGTTAGAGCACCTGCTTTTCCATCTTTGCTTAAACTGAAGATGATAGATGGTGTCAAAAAACGTGAAACGTTTGACGTATTTCATTGTGTAGTTCTTCTGCTATTATAAATAATAAATAAAATAGGTAGTTTATCACCATTATGCCCCATTGGACTAAGATAATATTAACGAAACATATTCAGTAGAAACTCACGTTGTTATCAGTGTCATTAATTAATACTAAAACCATCAGCTAAGCCATAATTCATGATTCAAGTATTTCACTATTTCCACCCACAGCAGCAAACAATACTGAGATAATTGATTGTCAGCAGGGAGATTTCAAGAATGCATATTTACATATAATTTTTATTTGTCTGTTTGAAGTAAAATGCATATGTGTATGCATTACGTTAATTTAAAATGCTTCTAACCAGCTTATTCTGTGAAGCATTGTCACAATGACATGTATGTATTTTGTTTTATTATTGTAATCCACATTTTATTATAACATAATATTATGCTTCTCTACGAATTCTGGTTTCCTTACTAGAAGATTCATTTCCCAGCTTACCAGAGATGGTGTTTATTACGTCATAATAAAATTTACATTTTGATAATGAATATAAGTAAAATTGTTTCAAAATTATTAGTTCTTGTAGAAAACCTAATTACGTATATGAATATCTTAAGCTAAATACGTTAACGTACAATTTTACGTTAAGTACTTGCTTTAAAACAGGGAAAGCCTTTTGATTTCAAGTTGCGTTTTTTTAAAAATTTGCAAACATGAACATTTCTCTGAACTTTGATCATCTTTTAGTTGTACAATGATTGTCCCAGCAACTAATCAGACTCATCCAAAAACATATTTAATGCGTTGTTGTAATCTAATAATTGGCTTTCACATTAAAGTACACATTATTTATTAACAGAAATAGCAAATTGAAAAGATTGTTCGCCATTATATACTTATATACAAAATTACGAAATTCATAATTGTTTTACAAAAATTAATCTTATTCTAACAATTGTATTTGGCTGATCGTTGTTTCGCTATCTTTCATAATTATAAATAATTTTTTTACATTATTAATTTTGAAATGATTAAATGAATGAAAAGACAAGAGCCAATCTGTAGAACATCAACTGAATGTCATTGATAGTAATTCCAGAAAACAAATGGAAAAATCGATAGAGCGATATAATAAAGATCCCAGAAAGCTGGCACATTAGCATACCAGCTGTCACTAGTACTCAAGAAGCCTAACATTGGTCATTATGGAAAGCAAACAAATAATGCTAATAAGCATTTTTGTACCAGTGCTGTAATCCAAGTGTCAAACCTGGCCTCTGACTGAAGCACACATGAGGAATATTGAAGTGTGTCACATGAGATGCTTGAGAAAAGTTGTTGCTGTTATCAGATTGAAAAACAGTGGGATAATATGGACAAAATGTATAAAGAGACAGAAATTCAAGTGGTTAATTCGTCTTATGTTATTGAAACGTGGCATTCGATCTCTATTTGCCTACAATAGTTAAATACCTCCCGTGTGTTGCCAGGGCCCATAAGGGAAGCAAAGAATAGCAACACTGCAGCCTACCACGCATGTCGTAAGAGGCGACTAAGGAGGCTTGATGGTTCCGTCGCCCTGCTACTGAGTGAGTGCGTGACGTGACACTGTGAGCTGTGAGTTTCGTGTGAAGTGCTTTTGAATCTGCCCGAGCTTTTTTGGAACGTGACTGCATGTTCGGAGTGATGGCAGATGGCTATGTCCCAGAATTGACCGGTTTTTGCCTTATGCAGAAATGCGTGGCTGCTGGGCTTCTGGTTGACTGCCACTGCCATCGACGATGAACTGTATTTCGTGGACTGTGTGGGTGAACATCTAGGAAACATCCAGATGGGAAAATGGCTACAGATTCCATCAGAAATGAACTGGGTGTTTTGTGGGGGACTATTGTGTTGACATTCTGGCGGCGGCATTATGCACAGTGCATCTGTGCGGGCTGTTGTTTGTCGAGACTCCTGTCTTTTCCACTTTTCACATTGGGCGGTGGGGAGCGTTTTGTATGATATTCACTGGCACAGGAACGGAGCATAATGGGGACAACCCGTTGCTGTGAAGTTGGAACTGCGACTAACTAACTAACTAATAGTTAAATACATGATTTCTTCTTCTGCATTCATCCGGAGAGTTTTTTCTGACATAATTGCATTGTGCCTGTTTACAGTAGAGCTGCAATACTTGCTCCTTTAGGCTGACACATCTGACTTCTGCAACCTTCTCGAGTGCTTCGAAGAACATTCGACTCTCACTGTTGTGGTGTCATCTACATCCCAGCTGGTCCACCTAGAACAGCCAAAGATATCCCGGTCAACCCTCAAGGGAAGGCAGGGGCAGACCATGGGCATTCCCCGCCATCCAAGGAGGCTTCCATACTTGCAGAGCCGACACACAGCACTCTGGTACTGGGCTCACCCAAGGAATCGTCATCCTGTACATGGCTGCTTAGCCTCACTTCCATATATTGGGCCCCTCGTTCACCACAGGCTGTTCCTCCGAAGACCAGTAGGGACCAGTGTGCAGATGACATCCACACAGCGAGCTTTGGCTTCGGACTTCCACGTAATGGATTCGCTATCCAAGCAATATTCCATTTCATGCCACTGGGGCGCTTTTTTAACCTTTGATAAGGCTCACTCAATGAGCTTTCTATACTGACTTTCCTCATAATGGATTTGCTAGCCTAGCAATGTTCCATTTCATGTCACTGGTATGCTTTTCCACCGTAAATAACGCCCACTTAATGGGCTTTCGATGCTGACTTTTCTCATAATGGATTTGGTAAATATATAATTTAAAAATGCAAGGAAGATCTAGACACAGGTGAATTGATAATCAGATGTATTCTGCTGTGGCAATGGGTCTTGGACAGTTTTGTACAACACTTGACTTGCGTTGACTAGGCAGTGTAGATGGAAATGGATGTCTAGGAGATTGTGAAACTCTGGCAGTTAGGCTCACACACGATTACATATTGTTACTTCATATGTGATTAACGCCAACATGAGAATGCAGTCAACAGAACCTATCCCCCCTCGACCGTGTGTCCACCGTGACGAGGTAGAGGGGCTTGCGCTTTTACTGAAAGTAAAACTGCAAAAAATGCATGTTTATGGGAAAATGTACAAATGGATCAGCCACTACCTTGAGAACAGAACTGTGAGGACAAAAGTACAAGGACAAACCAGCAAAATGATGCTGTTGGAGCAAGGTGTCCCCAAGGAGGAGTTCTTTCACCAACATTATTCCTAGCATATATGACATCATGGAAAATTTTCCGGCTAGAGTACACACATCCTCCTTTCCAGATGACGTAACCATATGGACATCTTAAGAATATATTAGTACAGCTAACAGCAGAATATTAGCACCAGAGGACTAGTCAAAATCATGGCTAGTGAAGATAAGTGAGGAGAAAACAACATGCACAGTGTTCTCCCCATTCTAATAAAACTCTAAGCTGGTATTGAATGGACAAATATTGTGCCATGAAGAAAATCCAAACTATCTAGGAGTTACCTTCGATCGTCGCCTGACATGGAAGACACAGATTGAGAAAAATCGAACATGAGCAAGGCAAAGAATGGCAGTCATGAAAAAGCTTGATGGCACAACGTGGGGAGCAGATGAGAAAGTTTTCACGAAGTTATACACTGGACGGGTGAGGCCAGTACTGGAATATGGCATCGCAGCTTGGGCAACAGCAGCTAAGTCAAACTTTATTAAAATAAGTAGATTCCAAAATCAAGGAATGCGGATCATAACTGGAAGCTTGAAGACAACGCCTATTAATGAACTAGAAAAGATCACTTGTTTACAACCAATGCAGGATAGAAGAGATAGTGCAGAAAAATTTAGAAGATTGACAGACCACCTTATGTGTAAAAGGTTTAATGGTTTTGGAAAGGGAAGACTGAAGCGTAGCAGCTTTGTAGAAACTGCAAAACGAAAGATTAGGGCAGATCCTATACTTAACATATCAACAGTCAAACCTATTTACAATGCAGACAAGTTCCCAGCTTGGAGACAGCAGCAACTGCCTGAGATGATAGAAAACATTCCTGGTATTGAGAAAAAGAACACTCAGAATTAAACCGAAAGAAGAAAAATAACCCTAAACTACATAAAAGAACATTACCCAAATAGCAATTGGACCCATGCATATATAGATGGATCAGCCAAAATGGAGGAGGAGGAATTCTAAATTTAAAAAATGGAGTGAAAAAAACAGTCAGTGGCAACTGGAACATTTTCAAGCAACTTCAAAGCTGAGGTAGAGGCTTTGAAAACTGCAGCAGAAATGCTCTTGATGGAGGAAAATAAATAGAAGCAAATAGCTATCTTCACAGATGCAAAATCAGCTGTCTCAATACTGAAGAGCAAAAACAGCACAGAACTAGATGACCTAAGAGCAGCACTCCATGGTCTATGCCAGAAATCCAAAAAAGTTGTAATACAGTGGATCCCATCACATTGCAGTATACATGGAAATGAAGAGGCTGACAGACTGGCAAAAGAGGACGGACGACTACATCAGCCTGACATAGAAGTTTATAAAAAGCACTTATAGAGGGAATCAGAGCATCCAGGCCACCAGAAAGATGATGCATATTACAAACTCGACCGAAGAGAACAATTAGCAATCTTCAGACTCCGCACAGGACATAACAGGCTGAAATACCACTTGTTCAATAAACTAAAGATAGGAGATACAGAAGAATGTAATTGTGGAACTGGTAAAATGACAGCTAAACATTTGCTGCAGGAGTGCCCAGTATATGCAGAACAGAGAAAGATATTTTGGCCCACACCTGCTTCATTTGAGGACAAGCTCTATGGAGATATCAACAGGCTCAAGTTTACTGCAGCTTACTTTAACTACATTCAGGTTGACATCTAAAGGTGCATGAAGAAGTACTTAGACTGCCACACTTCATACCACAGGTATGTCGGTTACAAAAGCATCCCAGAGGCATGAAATGGAATATTGCTTGGCTGGCAAATCCATTACGTGGAAAGTCCGAATCGAAAGCTCACTGTGTGGGCTTCATAAAAGGTGGGAAAAGTGTTCTAGTCGCACGAAATGAAATATTGCTTGGATAGCAAATCCAATACATGGAAAGTGGATGTCATCTGCAGACTGCATTCTTCTGGTTTCCGGAGGAACAGCCTATGGTGAACGGAAGGCCCAATATATGGAAGAGAGGCTAAGCAGCCATGTGCAGGACGTGACGATTACTTGGGTAAGCCCTGTACCAGAGCGCTATGTGTCGGCTCTGCAATTATGGAAGCCTCCTTGGGTGGCAAGGAATGCCCATGGTCTGCCCCTGCCTTCCCTTGAGGGCTGACCAGGATGTCTTTGGCTGTTCTAAATGGGCCAGCTGGGATGGGGGATAACACCACAAAAGTGAGAGTCAAACGTCCTAAGAAACCCCCGGGAAGGTTAACCCAGTCAACAAATGACCGCAGAAGTCGGATGTGCCGGCCTAACGGCGCAGAAATGCAGCTCTGCTGTAAACAGGCACAACGCAATCACTTATTCTTTGGAAGATAATGTGGTAGGTTTCCCTTTGACAGCAATTTCTTTTAGGATAAGTCCTGTGTCTGTTCAGGTGCAAGTTTCCCCTTAATCTGGTAGACACTAACCCCCCTCCCCCCTCTCCAACTGCATTTTTTAAACCATTTTGTGTTGGCATTGGCAATTTCCTAGCACTAAAAGGTGCAACTGGTAGTTTCCTTTCATTGAGCTGAGACCATGATTCAATATTCCAGGATGTTAATGGAATAAGAAGAGCAGGATGTCTTAAATGGTGCATATGTTTGTGGTAACTTATTTTGTAAGCACACAGATGCGCATGTGCGCGCGCACACACGAGCACGCATACACACACATGCACACACACAGACACGGACGTATGGACTGAGGGAGGGAGAGAGAGAGAGAGAGAGAGAGAGAGAGAGAGAGAGAGAGAGAGAGAGAGAGAGATATCCACTCATTATTATTCAAAGACAAGAAAAACTGACATTGTTAAGTGTGATAACAATATGAATGTTGCTTGACAGCAGCCTTTGATGAACTATGGAGGCTCCCAGAGTTGTTGAAGAAAGTGGACCAGATGATGATCATCAGCTAAAGTCACCATTACTGGAAGGTCAGTTCTGAATTAGTGAGAACATTGATGTAACAATATTGTTTTATGTGAAATTGTGAGTAAAAATGTCTCACATTGTTGAGGAGCAGTATGAGTTAAAAAGAATTATGATTTATCATAATGGGAGCCATGGTCTAGCGTTAACTAGCATATTTGCATGCCCGGCCGGTAGTCTTGTGTTCAAATCTCCATTAAGGCAGATTTTAACCAACTTAACCTGGGCTCTCAGCTCAACCCAGTCTGAAATGGGTAGCAAGAAATTTCCTGAGAAATAAAGGCAAGCGGTACAGCCTTGACCACATCACCCAGGGAATGTAGACTGATCTGTACGAATACGGGCTAGCACCACATATCCAGCATGTCTCTAGGCCTCTGATATGGTTATCTACTTTTACTGTTTTTAAAATAATGCCCGCAGAAGTTGGATGTGTCGGCCTGAAGGCGCAAGTATCGCAACTCTGCTGTAAACAGGCACAACACAATTACGTCCGGAAAAAAAAAACACTCCGGATGAATGCAGAAGAAGAAGACGAAGAAGAAGAAGAAGAAGAAGAAGAAGAAGAAGAAGAAGAAGAAGAAGAAAATAATGCAGGGATTTTGTTCACTGACCTGAGCTGCCAGGTCAACTGACCAAAAGTGGGTACCAGAATATTTTCTGTGAAGTAAAGGCAGCTGGAGTGATAATTACCACATCACCCATTGAGTGCAATTGGCCTAAATCTACAGGACAAACATCATATACCCAATATACCTATAAAGAGAATCACACACATACAGTGATATACTAATAATTTTAACTGACATAGTGAAATGAAAAGCAGAAAGAACAAGAAAATATAACTTACCTGCACAAAACAAAGTACTTTACCTCACAATCCTATGAAGAAGATGGAAAGTGCAATAAAAATATTTATAAATATCATAATTGCTTAAAAGATATGAACATATAAATAACATCCTTTGTCTGAAATAATAATAAACGCTAATTTACCCAATAATTACAAAAAAAGATTTAACAAGATATTACCTATGTAAAAGATTTTAAAAAATTAAATGAAGAATCAATATGATTGCACTTAAGGCATTCCCACTCTTGCTCCATCCCCATCTCCGTTCCTCTAGCTATTGAGGAGTTGCCATCTGATGGTGCCAGTGGCAGTCTGACTGAATATCTACCTGCATTTTCTTCTAGGCTTAGAGTGTTGTCGAGATCCTGTCCTCACTTCATGCTGAATCTGCCTCTCCAGATGTAGGTCTTTGTTTTCCATCATCTTTTTGAGCCATGCAATCCACTCTACATGGAACATACTAAATTCTGTTTTACGTAGTATGCTTTGCAAGTCAATTACACAAAGAGCATGTCATTGTGTGCTACTCTTCAGTTGTCAAAACACCATCATTACAGCTTTCACCTCCATTCTCATGCTGGAAGTCATGATATCATACTCTCCTTTCTTACACAGCTCCCCTTAACCTTTGCAATGAGTCCAACACTCCAGCACTCCATTTACCTCTTCTCCTCAAGGCACATTTGAATGACCCGAAGTCAACATAAAAAAAAGATGCCTTCAAGAACATTCAGAGAGTAGTGCAGCAGAAACTTCGGCACATGCAGGACTCCTGGCTGAGCAGCAAAGCTGATGAAATTCAGGGCTTTGCTGACAGACATGATATGAAAAACTTCTACGACTTACTGAAAGCGGTCTATGGTCCTACATCACCAGGCATAGTTCCCCTCCTCAGTGCAGATGGGGGAACATTGGGTCACCGATAAGAAAGAAATCCTTCAACGCTGGGCAGAGCATTTCAGCAACATCTTAAATGCAACTTCCTTCTTCAATGATGAAACCATCAACTGCCTTCCTCAAGTTCCCACCAATGAGACACTTGATGACCTGCCAACCATAGTGGAAGTAAACAAAGCCATCCAGTAACTCTCCAGCGGCAAGGCACCTGGTCCTGACTCCATCCCAGCAGAGATATACAAGGCAGGTGGGATGGTCCTAATAGAGCAGCTTCACCAAGACTTTACAAACATATGGGTGAATGAGACCATGCCACAAGATTTCAAGGACGCGTCAATTGTCCACCTTTACAAACGTAAAGGAAACCGCCAATCCTGTGACAACCACCGAGGCATCTCCTTGCTTTCAATTGCAGGGAAGATACTCGCCAGAATTCTTCTCAATCGCCTCACAGCCCATCTCGATCAAGGTCTTCTTCCTGAGAGTCAATGTGGCTTCAGAAAAGAACGTGGAACTGTTGACATGATTTTCGCTGCAAGGCAGCTGCAAGAGAAATGTCAGGAACAGAACTGCGAAATGTTCTCCACTTTCATTGACCTTACCAAGGCTTTTGATACAGTCAGCAGAGAAGGACTGGAAGATTATGGCAAAATATGGCTGTCCACGAAAGTTTGTCCAAATAGTGCGGCTATTTCATGATGGCATGCAGGCAAGAGTACAGGAAAATGGTGAACTGTCTGAACCCTTTCCTGTCACCAATGGAGTGAAGCAAGGATGTGTCCTGGCACCAACACTGTTCAGCCTCATGTTTTCAGAGATGTTGATGAATGCCTTCGAGAACGATGACATTGGAATAGACATCAACTACCGTATGGATGGAAAGTTATTCAATCTCAGAAGGCTGAAAGCTAAAACCAAAATTAACAGCGACACCGTCAGAGAGCTCCTGTTTGCTGATGATTGCGCTCTATACGCCAACTCAGAGGCGGACATGCAACATAATGTTTCAGCTTTTTCACATGCCTGTGCCAACTTTGGGCTCAATATCAACTTGGAGAAGACTGTAGTTATGTACCAGCCAGCTCCAGGGAATAATCACACTGTGCCAAATATCAAAGTGAATGATCATAGACTAAGTGTTGTGGACAAATTCACCTATCTTGGCAGCACTGTGTCACAAGCTGTCACAATTGATGACGAAGTGAATGCAAGAATCTCCAAGGCCAGTGCGGCCTTTGGCAGACTGTACAAGAATGTATGGGACAGAACTGGAATAAGCCTGCAAACAAAGCTAAAAGTCTACAAAGTAGTTGTATTATCCACACTGCTATATGCTTGTGAAACCTGGACTGTTTATCAGCGGCACGCTAGGAAATTAAACCACTTCCACAGTCTGCCTAAGGAAGCTACTGAAGATTAAATGGCAAGACAAGATTCCAGACACTGGAGTCCTAGAAAGAGCGTCCATGCCCAGTATCCACACTCTACTGATGAAGAATCAGATTCGCTGGGCTGGTCACTTGACTCGTATGCCAGATCACTGGCTCCCTAAACGAATTTTTTACAGCGAACTGCATTGTGGTAAACGCTCCCAAGGTGGCCAGAGGAAACGATTTAAAGACACTGAAAATCTCACTGAATGCTTTTGAAATTCATCATGACACCTGGGAGGCTGCAGCCAGAGACCGAAATTTGTGGCGTGCATCATTACGCAAGGGTGCAGTCATATGTGAGGCAACCAGGACTGCAAGAGCTGTGAAGAAAAGGCAGGACAGAAAAACCACTGCAGGAAATCCTCCTCCAGAAACGTCAAGAATTCTTTGCCCACATTGTCAAAGAACATTTCGAGCCAAAATAGGCCTTATCAACCATCTTAGAACCCATGGCTCCATACCTTCAACCCCACTGGATGAAATGAATGGTGGTCATCATCATTCTTGATGGACAAACAACACACAAACAACACACTCCATTTACCTCACACCACAAGCCCTTTGTATATTATCGCATCAATTGGGCACGTGTGGTTAATATCAGCTAATGCATGGATGCCTCTGTCTCACCCACTGTCCATTACCTACACCCTCTGTCCAATATGACTATCACTGTGTAAGGTGGCCTTGTTGGGTGGCACCATGGCCCATTCCTTTTCCTTGACTGTCATACCAATTTTACAGACATGTCTAATCATCTCTTCGGTCTATGCCGTCCAAGCATTGCCTCTCTTCAACCTGTGTCCCCTGGTGTCATCTAGTGCCTAATATATAGGGTGCAAACCTAAGGTATATTTTTGTCAGGGGCACAGTGTATATGGCTACCATATATGGATGGCAGATAAAGTGTATGTTGTATGCACTCAGTGAGTGTTTCCCTTGTGCATACCAAAAATAGATTTTATGCATTCCAGCTAGCTGAGCCATACTGTCAGAAATCCCAGGATGTACACAGTCACTGAAATAAATTATTGGTGATAGAGAATATATACAAATCTCTTTACTAGGTTTGCCATTGCCATCACCTTCAGAGCATAGAGTTCCTTACTGGCCTTTGACACCACCTCTCTCATGTGGTCCTTGAAAGACAACTTCTGTTTTTTTTAAAATAACAAACTTTAAAAAAATATGTCAGAAGCAACTATTAAAATGGTTAAATAGTTTACCTGTTGAGGTATATACACTACACTGTGTGTGTTGTGGGTGAAGTCAGGTCACTTTAGTCTTCATTGGTGGGTTCACACCACCTAACTCCAGATCCAGCTGAGAAAACTCAGGACAGATAACTCTTCAAGACTTATTAAAGACAAAGTCCCTGGAAACCCAAGGAATGGCCTAGAAGTGGCTCATTGAAAAAGTAGATTGAGCTGTTCTTAGTATCCCCAGAAGTGGAAATGTGGTATTTAGTTGTATAGACATAGTTGAGGATGATGTTGCTAGACAGGGAATTCACTTCCCCAACAATCCCCTTCTGTTCCTGTAGATATGAATCCCCCACCAACTGTGATCACATTCTTGGCACATGTCATTAGAAGGGGACAGCTGAAGTACAACAGGAATGTTGCAGTTGAAGAGAGGCACGGGGAGACCAAGAGTTCTAGAAATTTCAGTTTAGGCCGCCAAGATGTCTGATGTTACTTTCTGTTCTGCCGACATCTCACAGGTTTGACAGCTGCCAGAAGGGTCAGAAAATACTGTGGTGGCAAGAAATTCAGCTATAGTTGGCCCTATTTGCATGGTAGAGCTCGAAAAGTGAACCGTGCATGTTACATTTCATATCTCACTAATTAATTCTTTCATTAAGATGAAGATATGTATTCTGAAAACATTGCAGCATTAGATTACAGCATGGTAAATATGGGAATGCAAGTGCTGATCAATGTGCAAGGCAAGAAGTAAAACAGAAACATTCAATAACAACAAAATGTGCAAGGCAAGAAATAAAACAGAAACGTTCCCCCGGGAAGGTTAACCCGGTCAACAAATGCCAGCAGAAGTCGGATGTGTCGACCTAACGGCGCAAGAACGCAGTTCTGCTGTAAACAGGCACAATGCAATCACGTCCGGAAAAAAAAAACAACTCCGGATGAGATGAACGCAGC
The DNA here is from genome assembly GCA_963921405.1 of Cepaea hortensis. Classification (NCBI taxonomy): domain Eukaryota; kingdom Metazoa; phylum Mollusca; class Gastropoda; order Stylommatophora; family Helicidae; genus Cepaea; species Cepaea hortensis. The sequence continues at coordinate 124,447,371 of OY992877.1, read as the reverse complement.
AGAAGAAGAAGAAACATAAACGTTCAATAACAACAAAATGTGCAAGGCAAGAAGTAAAACAGAAACGTTCAATAACAACAAAATGGTGAATGTCCTTTGCAGGACATTGCGATGAATCCCCAGTTTGATTTTTCTAGGCAGTTTTACATTCACTAGTCAGGTGTTAGTCAGATATGATTGACCTACCGTATGACAGTAAACGATACTACCTGCTTCTGTTCTAGGCAGTTTTATATTCACTAGTCAGTTGTTAGTCAGATATGACTGAGCTACCGTATGACAGTAGACGGTACTACCTGCTTCTGTTCTAGGCAGTTTTACATTCACTAGTCAGGTCTTAGTCAGATATGACTGAGCTACCGTATGACAGTAGACGATACTACCTGCTTCTGTTCTAAGCAGTTTTGCATTCACTAGTCAGGTCTTAATCAGATATGACTGACCTACCGTATGACAGTAGACGATACTACCTGCTTCTGTTCTAGGCAGTTTTACATTCACTAGTCAGTTGTTAGTCAAATCAAATCAAATCAAATCAAATCAACTTTATTAGGGTCACAAATTGGGCGCGCAGGCCCGTCTTACATTCGGCCCTTCCAATCACTCGTCTTTCGTTCATCAAGAGCATTATACATTTACATAGGAAGAAAAATAAACATTGTGAAATGAATGTTGTAAACATAAACAAGGCTAATTACCATGTTATGAGGCCCATCTCCCACCTATCCATACATCACCCCACCCACACAACACCCCCACCTACCCACACACGCGTGCACCAAGGGACACATACACACCCCCACCTACCCACACACGCGTGCACAAAGGGACACATACACACCCCCACCTACCCACACACACGCACACCAAGGGACACATACATACCCCATCAACCGACCCATCCCCCTCCCGCACATCCCCCACCCACACACACTGCCCTCACCTGATCCCCCAACCAAAACACACTCGCCACCCACAAACATTCCCCCACCAACCCACACATCCCACGCCCATCCACATCCTACCCCACACATCCTCTCCCCACCCACACCACAAACCCCCCATCCCCCAGCCACATCTCCATCGACAACATATTCCCCACCCATGCACACAATCCCCCACCAACCCACACATCGCACATCCACTCACACATCCCCAAACCATACACACACATCCCCACCAACTGCCATGTCCCTATCCCCCCCCCACACACACACATCTCCCTAACCACCCATACATCCATCCCCAATCCACTCACACACACCCCACCACCCACACATACAACTTCCACCCACCCACACATGCCTTAACCTAACCCCCCACCACACAATCCCCCACCCGCACATTACATACACCCCCTACCACGCACTATTCCCAACCCACGCACCACACACACACATATCCCTCATCAACACATCCCCACTTACACACCACACACATATCCCCCACCCAGATACCACACAATATTCCCACCCACACCCACACAGATACCCTTACCCATCCACCCCACATACCCCCACTCATACACCACAAAACCCCCCACCCACACAATATCCCCAACCAACACACCACACACCTCTCCCCACCCACACACGCATTCCCTACCCGTCCACCAACACACACTCACTCACGCATACATCCTCCACTACGCACCCACACACCCCCACCCACCCACCCCCAACCAAACATCTCTCGATCACAATACCCCTACCCCTACACACATCCTCCACCCACTCACACATCCCACCCCGACACATACAACTCCCTCACCCACCTACACATCCCTAAGCCACTCACACACCCCCACCCACACATTCCCCATCCACACACACACATCTCCCACACACACACTCCCACATACTTCCCCCAACCACCACAATCCCCTACTCACCCACACATATACCCCACCCATACGCACATTCCCCGCACCCATCACACACATCCCCCACACCACACACTATCCTCCACCCATAACACCACAAACATACCCTCCACCCACACATCATTCACACATCCTCCACCAACACACCGCACACATATCTCAAACTCACACACCATATACTTCTCCCCACCCGCCCTTGCATCCCCAATCCACCCAACACAATCCCCTACCCACACAACCCCGCCTCCCACACATACTTCCTCAAACCATCCACACATCTCCACCCACATAAACACACATCTCCTGCATCCATCCCATACACATATCCTCCACCCATACACACATCCCCCACACCCATTCCAACACCCCTACTTTCACCCCCTCACATCCATCCACACATCCCACCAACACCCACAAATACCACTACCCACCAAAACCCACACACCCCAACCCATCCAAACGCATACCCCCACCCACACACCCCCACCCACACATATCCCCACACTCACACACATCCTCCACATACACTCACACTTCCTCACATCTAGACACATACAAAATGTCTCACTTTAGTATTGAAACTAGTATGAAGAAACTCCCACACTTTACTCACACACATACACTGACACTTGTCATGAGCAGTCTCATAAAAATGTTAAACATGGCGAAAAATGTGTACATAAAATGTATGTGACGTAAAAATAGTGATGCTCTCTCTCTCTCTCTCTCTCTCTCTCTCTCTCTCTCTCTCTCTCTCTCTCTCTCTCTCTCTCTCTCTCACACACACACACACACACACACACACACACACATTCACTCTCACGCTGACACATTCACTCTTCCGCTCATTCATTCACTCTCACGCTCATTCATTCACTCTCATGCATTCACTCTCCCACTCATTCACTCTCACGCTCACTCATTCACTCTCCCGCTCACTCATTCACTCTCCCGTTCACTCATTCACTCTCCCGCTCACTCATTCACTCTCCCGTTCACTCATTCACTCTCCCGCTCACTCATTCACTCTCCCGTTCACTCATTCACTCTCACGCTCACTCGTTCTGTCTCTCATTCACACTCACTGACTCTCTCACTCAAACTACAGTAATGAACATGAGTTTATATTATGCATGATAAAATCAAATGGTATTTAACAGATAATATGACAGATGAGAATACACAAACATATGGATTCGCGTGTTACCGTGTTACATGACATGCATCTGCTCAGCTCTCTCTCTCTCTCTCTCTCTCTCTCTCTCTCTCTCTCTCTCTCTCTCTCTCTCTCTCTCTCTCTCTCTCTCTGTCTGTATTCTTTCATATACACACTCACACGCGCGCTCACACACACACACACTAACACATCAACTCTCCCACTGTCTCACTCTCTAACACACAATCCTTCACACACACACACACACTCACTCTCTCAATCACACTCTCTCACACATACATACACATGAACGCATGCACGCACGCATACACTCCCTCACTCACTCTCACACATACACGTACGAATGCATGCACTGACACATTCCCCCACCATTTCTCGCTCAATCACTCTCTCCACACACACGCATGCACGTGCGCACACACGCATTCACTCTCTCCCTCTCTCTGACACCCACTTTCTCTCTCTCTCTCTCTCTCTCTCTCTCTCTCTCTCTCTCTCTCTCTCTCTCTCTCTCTCTCTCTCTCTCTCTCTCGCTCCCACACGCACACACATATATAGTGAACAATTATAGTTAAACAATTATAATGAACAATTATACTGAACAATTATACCAGTAAATGAATTATGGTGGCATATAGTCGGTATGGATTAAGTATTGAAAGAGTTTTCGGTTAAATGTGTAGGGACTCATTGGAGTTTTCAGATCTGGAGGCAGATCATTCCATAAGTGAGCACCAGAATAGGCGAAACATGTTTTGTATAGGTCCAATCTAGGCTTTGAGACATGTAACAAATTTAGGCGCTTGCTGTTCATTACATTAGATTGAATCAGCGGCAGAAGATACTCTGGGGTATTTTGAGATATAATTTTATTCACTAATTTGGCTTTGTTGAAAAGGAAGCGCTTTTGTAGTGGTAGAAGTCTTAGATGACTGTATAAATTATTACTTTCAACGTGCTTTATGCCAGAAACCAGACGAATAGCGCGGTTTTGTAGAGAACATAGTCGTTTTAAATTAGATTTAGGGCAACCATCCCAAACTGTGGAACAGTAATCGAGATGTGATTGGATATAGCATGTATAGAATATTTTTCGTGTGCTTTCGTCCAGGAAGTGCTGAATTTTAGCAAGTTGGTAAACTTTTTGTGCTATTTTCTTGGTAAGAGCGTGAACATGAGAGCTCCAGTTCAAATGGCTGTCTATTAAAAGCCCTAGTGTTTTATGTTCAGTCACATTAACTATAGGTAACGTGCCCATGCGGAGTTCGAGCGGTGATCCAGTTATGGCTAGTGTCTGTAGTTTTTGTCTGGTCGTTATTAGCATGGATTTGGTTTTGTCGATGTTAATTTGCATGCGGTTTTCATTGCTCCATCTAGTAAGATTATCAAGTTCCTTTTGTAAAGAATTCTCTAATTCATTACGGTTTTCTTGACTAGTATATATAGTACAGTCGTCTGCAAATAGATCACAAGTTGTATTGATATATAAAGGAAGATCATTAATATAAACTGCAAAAAAGCAGCGGACCTAGTATTGAGCCCTGAGGCACACCAATATTAAGCTGTGTGGGTCTTGATAGACAGTTGTTGAAGGACACGACTTGTTGCCTGTCGGATAGAAATGACGTAATTATGTTCACCATGTTGGTGCTTGTCTTCATTTGCTTTAGTTTTCTAATTAAAATATCGTGATCTACCATATCAAAAGCTTTTTTAAAGTCTACAAACACCGCTCCACAAATTCTACCGTTGTTGATGTTTAAGTGCCAGTTATCGGTCATTTTTGTTAGAGCACTATGGCAAGAATATTTAGGTCGAAACCCAGATTGACTGTTAATTATTAGATCATTGTTAATTAAATGGTGTAACGTTATTTTATGAATGTGTTTTTCTAGTGGTTTTGATAGCGACGATAGTAAGGAGATAGGTCTATAATTACCCAAAACGCTATTATCGATTGAGCCATTTTTAATTAGCGGAAACACTTTAGCAATTTTAAATGCAGATGGAAAGTAGTTTTTGGCCAGGCACTGGTTATATATGAACGTTAAGGACTCGCTAATGACTGGTGCAGCACAACGAAGAATTCTATTACTGATACCATCTAGGCCGTGTGAGTTTGTTGATTTGAGGTTCAAGAGATATTTATAAACGTCTGCAACAGACATTAAAGGAATCTCAGCGGGAATATTTCTGGTGCACTTCTCCTCACAGAATGATGCCAGTGAACTTAAATTACACGATGAGTCTGGTATTGAAGACTTTAGATTCTCTATTTCTGATTGAAAGAACCAACTGAATTCATCGCATGTTATAGAATTTGGTATTGCTGATTCTGTAGGGCGTTTCTTATTGGTTAGCAAGTTAATAGCCTTCCATATATTTGTACTGTTTGAATTATCTACAATCAAATTTTTAAAATGATCTTTTTTTATCCTACGAATTTCATATTTAACTTTATTCCTTAGTCTGCGGTAATTGATGAAGTCTTTATTTTTGTGTGCTGTATCTCGCTCTCTCATGATTTCCAGCACTTCTCTAGTGACCCATGGGGATTTATGTTGATTTTTGACTCGAACTTCTTTGATTGGCACGTGTTTATCGAACACATTGTAGACTGTCTTCGTCCAGAAAGCTAATGCATCGTCCGGGTCAGGAAGTTGGTAAACGTGATCAAGGGCTGCTTTTCTTAAGTCTTGCAAAAATAAATCTTGGTTGAATGCTTTATAATTCCTAAATTTGATACTTACATGTTTATGTTTAAGAGGTTTGAACCCAATTCTTGACCATGTACAACATACCGGGTAGTGGTCACTAACTGTACAAACAGGAACAGAACATTCAATAATATTATCTGGACAAGTAACATATATATGATCAATTATAGTTGAGGATGTGTCAGTAACCCTTGTGGGACGGTTTATTAGTTGTTTGAAATTGTAAGAAAGAATGATATCGTCCCATGTCTGGTTGGATTTACTAATATCTATGTTGAAGTCACCTAGTATCATAACTTCTCTACCTGCTGTAAACACTCTATCCATCATTGTAGTGAAGCAGTCATACCAACTGTACCCAGCACAAGTATTCCTATATAGGTATCCAATGAGAAACGGCTGTTGGCTGGCTGGCTTCACCTCTAACCAAACACATTCTATCTCTACTGTCTCGAGATCACTTCTACGGGACCAGTTGAGAGAATTGGAAATGTATACAGCAATACCTGTCTTAAACCCCTTAAGTGAGATTTCGGAGTCGGTTATTTTGTCTTTAAGACGACTTTCTGTGATTCCAAACACATGGAACTGTTTGGACAGTATTACCGAGAGCTCAGGTAATTTGTTGAGCAGATGAAAGATGTTGAGATGGCCTATATATAGACCATTTTTGTTGAGCCACTGATCGTGATTAGTGAACATTACAAACTAAAAGGAAGATGTCGCTTGTGGTATACAAATTGCAGGGATTTTGAAACTTTATTTAGAAATAGTTAAGGCTGTTAGAGGGGGCAGGAAAATGTCTTTTCTGGAGTGATATCATGAATGCTTGGTGCAGGGCTGCAGGATTGTATCGCATTAGCTGCTGAAGTTGACGGTTCCACTCATAGGGTTGTAGATTATCGTCCAGCGAGGGATTGCTATGAGTGTCACTGGAAGTGCCTACATTGGAAGCAGGCATCGACGGTACAGCACCATTGTTTAACGGTGTCCCCTTTGACATCATAGAGGGAGACTGTTTTACGGGCAAGGTAGGAAACAAAGTATCATATTTAGCAACATTTGGATTGGAGCTTGGGTTGCTATTCACAACATTGTGTTCCTGGGGTACAGGCAAATGTGGTGTGGGAAGAGAAGGAGTGTTTTCTGAACACAGTGAGATGGCTGTTGCCGGAGGTGAAGTTCGGTTTACTCCTGTAACTGGTGCTGGTTGTTGTGCACGTTCGGGATATTTTATGTTCTTCGCTAGGAAGCTACTTCCTAGCTTGGAACAATGTTCAGTCAGATATGACTGAGCTACCGTATGACAGTAGACGGTACTACCTGCTTCTGTTCTAGGCAGTTTTACATTCACTAGTCAGGTCTTAGTCAGATATGACTGAGCTACCGTATGACAGTAGACGATACTACCTGCTTCTGTTCTAAGCAGTTTTGCATTCACTAGTCAGGTCTTAATCAGATATGACTGACCTACCGTATGACAGTAGACAGTACTACCTGCTTCTGTTCTAGGCAGTTTTACATTCACTAGTCAGGTCTTAGATATGACTGAGCTACCGTTTAGCAGTAGATGGTACTACTTGCTTCTGTTAGCGCCAAATGTTGGGCAGCGCTTACCAAACCCGACACCCCACATTGTGCCAACGGCTTCCGGCGGATGAGCGCAATTGGGAGGGTACAAACCTTATCCTGGTGTGAGGAAATGCAACCTAAAGACTAAATGTCATGGCAGGGCAGACCAGGCCCTAAACCTTGGTTGGTAACTGGTCTAGGATCGAAACTCCGACAGGCAGACAATTAGAGCATTGCTTTGCTGATCAGGCAGCTTCTGCAGCTTGTCTTGTTCCAGACATATTGGTGTCACCTTTCCTCTGGAGTAAACTAGACAGGCCAAGAGAGGGATCATGCTGCATGGGCAACACATGGTCTCTAAATTCAGCCCAGGCTTTGTGTTATGGAGAGATAACCCCATTTTACAAACTATCGTCTGTCAAGACGGCAAGGTGCCAGTCAGTCAGTTTACCATTGCTTTCTAAATGAGAAGCCAGCGATTAAGTCCAACAGACTGATGCATGGAATGAACTCACTACCCCAAGGCAGTTCACAGGAATTTTAAACATAAGCACAATAAACCCCTCGGCCGCACTTACCTCTATCAACAAAATAAAGACGAGTTATTTGTCAGCAAAAGCCTGGTGTGCTACAATGTTGACTCAGTCAATCAGTTGTTAGCAAAAACCTGGTGTGTTACAATGTTGACTCTTAATTTCAATCAATCAGTTGTCAGTAAACGACCTTGTGTGTTACAGTGTTGACTCTTAACTTCAATCAATCAGTTGTCAGCAAAAGCAACCAAAACTATTAGACTGCAACTAGCATGAAAACACACTGTTTGACTAACCATGGCAAAACAATCAGGCTGCAGAGTTCTCATAATCATCATCATCATTAAGTGTCTTGCCTGCTGGACATGCTCCTCCACATCTTGTGATCTCCAGCGTGTATCACTTCATGCGTTGACACTCTTCTTGCAATGACATAAAACTGTCAAAAGTGTTCTCTCACTGTCTTCCTCTGTCTCTCTTTCCACACACTTGTCCATTTGTGAATTGTTCTATTGTTAGTCTTCTCATACTTTGGTCAGAAAAGATAACTGATGTTTGTGGTAATTGATCATTGTGTCTTAGCCACTTCCAAAGAGCTGCAGGATCAGGTAGTGTGAAAATAGTATTTAAATCGCCATAGGAAAGCAATTGGGCTGCAAGGTTTGTTAGGCGAAAACAGTATTTGATTCTCAATGGAAAAAGCTTTTGGGCTGTGAGGTTAGTTATTATGAAAACAGTAATTGACTCTCCAGGTACAGCTGTTGGACTGCATGTGTCAGTATGAAAACATACTATTGGACTCTCCTTGGGACAGCTGTTGGACTGCATGTGTCAGTTAGTATGAAAACATACTGTTGGACTCTCCTTGGGACTGCTGTTGGACTGCATGTGTCAGTATTAAAACATACTGTTGGACTCTCCTTGGGACAGCTGTTGGACTGCATGTGTCAGTTAGTATTACAACATACTGTTGGACTCTCCTTGGGACAGCTGTTGGACTGCATGTGTCAGTATGAAAACATACTGTTGGACTCTCCTTGGGACAGCTGTTGGACTGCATGTGTCAGTTAGTATGAAAACATACTGTTGGACTCTCCTTGGGACAGCTGTTGGACTGCATGTGTCAGTTAGTATGAAAACATACTGTTGGACTCTCCTTGGGACAGCTGTTGGACTGCATGTGTCAGTATGAAAACATACTGTTGGACTCTCCTTGGGACAGCTGTTGGACTGCATGTGTCAGTATGAAAACATGCTATTGGACTCTCCATGGGACAGCTGTTGGACTGCATGTGTCAGTTAGTATGAAAACATACTGTTGGACTCTCCTTGGGACAGCTGTTGGACTGCATGTGTCAGTTAGTATGAAAACATACTGTCGGACTCTCCTTGGGACTGCTGTTGGACTGCATGTGTCAGTTAGTATGAAAACATACTGTTGGACTCTCCTTGGGACAGCTGTTGGACTGCATGTGTCAGTATGAAAACATACTATTGGACTCTCCTTGGGACAGCTGTTGGACTGCATGTGTCAGTTAGTATGAAAACATACTATTGGACTCTCCTTGGGACTGCTGTTGGACTGCATGTGTCAGTATGAAAACATACTATTGGACTCTCCTTGGGACAGCTGTTGGACTGCATGTGTCAGTTAGTATGAAAACATACTGTTGGACTCTCTTTGGGACTGCTGTTGGACTGCATGTGTCAGTTAGTATGAAAACATACTATTGGACTCTCCTTGGGACAGCTGTTGGACTGCATGTGTCAGTTAGTATGAAAACATACTATTGGACTCTCCTTGGGACAGCTGTTGGACTGCATGTGTCAGTTAGTATGAAAACATACTGTTGGACTCTCCTTGGGACTGCTGTTGGACTGCATGTGTCAGTTAGTATGAAAACATACTGTTGGACTCTCCTTGGGACAGCTGTTGGACTGCATGTGTCAGTTAGTATGAAAACATACTATTGGACTCTCCTTGGGACAGCTGTTGGACTGCATGTGTCAGTATGACAACATACTATTGGACTCTCCTTGGGACTGCTGTTGGACTGCATGTGTCAGTTAGTAAGAAAACATACTATTGGACTCTCCTTGGGACAGCTGTTGAACTGCATGTGTCAGTTAGTAAGAAAACATACTATTGGACTCTCCTTGGGACAGCTGTTGGACTGCATGTGTCAGTATGAAAACATACTATTGGACTCTCCTTGGGACAGCTGTTGGACTGCATGTGTCAGTTAGTATGAAAACATACTATTGGACTCTCCTTGGGACTGCTGTTGGACTGCATGTGTCAGTATGAAAACATACTATTGGACTCTCCTTGGGACAGCTGTTGGACTGCATGTGTCAGTTAGTATGAAAACATACTGTTGGACTCTCCTTGGGACAGCTGTTAGACTGCATGTGTCAGTTAGTATGAAAACATACTGTTGGACTCTCCTTGGGACAGCTGTTGGACTGCATGTGTCAGTTAGTATGAAAACATACTGTTGGACTCTCCTTGGGACAGCTGTTGGACTGCATGTGTCAGTATGAAAACATACTGTTGGACTCTCCTTGGGACTGCTGTTGGACTGCATGTGTCAGTTAGTATGAAAACATACTGTTGGACTCTCCATGGGACAGCTGTTGGACTGCATGTGTCAGTATGAAAACATGCTATTGGACTCTCCATGGGACAGCTGTTGGACTGCATGTGTCAGTTAGTAAGAAAACATATTATTGGACTCTCCTTGGGACAGCTGTTGGACTGCATGTGTCAGTTAGTAAGAAAACATACTATTGGACTCTCCTTGGGACAGCTGTTGGACTGCATGTGTCAGTATGAAAACATACTGTTGGACTCTCCTTGGGACAGCTGTTGGACTGCATGTGTCAGTTAGTATGAAAACATACTGTTGGACTCTCCTTGGGACTGCTGTTGAACTGCATGTGTCAGTTAGTACGAAAACATATTATTGGACTCTCCTTGGGACAGCTGTTGGACTGCATGTGTCAGTTAGTAAGAAAACATATTATTGGACTCTCCTTGGGACAACTGTTGAACTGCATGTGTCAGTAAGAAAACATGCTATTGGACTCTCCTTGGGACAGCTGTTGGACTGCATGTGTCAGTTAATATGAAAACATACTGTTGGACTCTCTTTGGGACAGCTGTTGGACTGCATGTGTCAGTTAATATGAAAACATACTTTTGGACTCTCCAGGGGAAGACTTTTGGGTTTGTTACTAGTTATCCATCACTGTGCTTCAGATTCAACTTATGTAGTTGTAAATGTTATGCATGTCTTCTTTTTCCCCTCCTCCTCTCCCACTTCATCTCCTTCATTTTCTTCTTCTTTCTTCTTCTCGTCCTCCTTATCTTCTGCTACTGCCACTGTCGCTCTTCTTCTTCTTTCTCCTGCTTTTCATCCCTCTGGACAAAAGCCCTCAACCATCTTATGTCAAGCCTTCCAATCCTCTGCTACTTTGTTATTTCATGTCATTCCATCCATTTCTTGGCTATTGACCAGATTACTTGTCTCTGTCTCTAATTCTCTTCTCCATGTGTTTTTGGCATCCTTGTATTTATATTATAAGTACTACTTTTCATATTTATAACCCGCTATGACCTGTTTTGTCTATTTTCATGTATATCTTCAGTCACTGATACAGACTACCCTAAGTTCACAGGAAAAAGGTTGGTCACATTTAATCTAGTTACACAACAGTCAGTAATGTTCTTGTTCTGTCCACTTAATTACTTATCTTTGGTTTTGTATTCAACTTTAAATATTATAGTTGTATATTCATGACATACTGCATTTTAACATACAGCTGCGAATCCTGGACAATTAGTAAAAGGTGAAAAAACCATAGAAATCTTGCAGATGTGGTTTTATAGAATAATGATGAAAATTAATTGGACAGCCAAAATGAGCAATATGGACATTTTGACGGAAGCTAAGTTGCAAAGACAGCTTATTACAAACAGAAAGAAACGGTCATAATTTTTTGGTCAAGTTATGAGAAGACAAAGACTGGAACATGTTGTGGCAACCGGAAAGATTTGTGGAAAGACAGTGGAAGACAGCATGAGAAAATTCTTGATAGTCTTTTGTCATGGCATGGGAGGGAGTCAACACACGAATAGATCCATGCCATTGGAGATCGCAATTTTTTGCGAGAAGCATGATTGTCAACAAAAACCTGCTAGTCACTGGATGATGATGATATTCATGAATGGTTCGTTTATAAAATAACTGAAAAGCTGTTGTATGTTTGTATGTGAAAGAACAATTGAAATGTTCACATCCTCACATGATGGCTAAATGCATTATTTTGATTTGGTAAATATATACGTATAAGTAATTTAGCTGCAGGGTAGACTACAGTATTTTACGACTTAAATAAGTATGCATTCTGTGGAATTTGACACATGCTGCATATTATGCAAGTTGAAATATAATTAAATCCTTAATCATGCATTAGGTGAAGTGTTGTCTTGTGCTTCATATTTATAAATCACTTTCATCTTCATTTCTGAAACAGTTGTATTTTCCTTCTAGCACTGCCATTGTCTGCACTTTTCTTTGTTTGGCTATGTTTGTTTATTATAATAACTACACAGGAGTGGTTACAAAAAAACCTGTGATGACTGACAAGTGTTCAGGATGATTGATGCCACCATTGTAGGTCTCCAGTATGATAGTTTCATCCACCTAATGCATTAAGAACTGAAGATGCAATCAGCAACTGATACCTTGACTGCTGGCATCAGGGACAACGAACCAAGCTGACCAAGAAACTTCTTCCCTACCAAATAGTGGTCCAGGATATAAGTTGCATTACAGCAGTGTGGATGAGAGACTAGAGATCCAAGGCTAATTAAAATTTTGTGTATATACAAATATGTATATTCTTATTTTTATTGTAACTGTTTGCAGATCTTGTTTACCTGTTACAGATAATACAGCACATACGTTTTAATGTTTTATTTCCAGAGGGGTGGTCAGTGTAGAAAGAACGGATCCAATCATTGAGAAATTCCTTGCTGATGTACCAAATCTACTATTGCAAAATGAATCCTATGGCCTGATATGGGACAAAGTAAGCATTGATTTCATTGTTTATTATTACTAGTTTCAGTAAATGACCAGTGTGCCACAGCTGTTTCCAATAGAGAGTGATCATCTCATACCTTAAAGATGTCTGATTCTTAGACTCAGTATTTCTGTAGGAGCAATTATGGTCTACTTAGTCACAATGAAATAGTAATATTTCTTATCAATAATATTTTAAGGAAATTGCTATTCTATTCTTGAGGCATGTGGTTTCTTTGTGTTGTGTTTATAATGGATAGGAATTTTCTGTCTCGCAGGTCACATGTAGTGAAAATTGGTAGGTCAAAAGCCATTCGGTTCTTCCAGATCTTTTCCTTTCTTTGTTACTGGTATTAGTATAGCTTCCTCCCATGCCTGTAGGACTATTCCCCTCTTCCAGCTGTAATTTAGGGCTTCTAGTAGTTTTTGTTGTTGTTTGCTTTAGTACCCAGATCTATTAGCATTTCATTTGTGATTCTAGTCTTTCCTTGGTGATTTCTTTTTTTTTTAAGGGTACCCATTGTCTGTTTCATTTCTTGTATTTTAAAATTTGCATCATATATTCTACTGCTGTCTCTGTATTATTATTATGTGCTTGTTTATCTTTATGTAGTGTAGCGCTGTCTATTTGATAGATTTCACACTCAAAGTAGTGACAATTAGACTTTCAGAAATAGAAAGACTATTCACTGCCGAAGACAAGATCAAAAGGCTCGTAAATCTAGGCCGTATGAAAATACTGGCTCAAGAAATGATCAAGTATTCTAACAGTGAACAGGCTAAGGAAGGTAAGGTTGACAGCAATACTTTAAATAAAGATTGCAGACCTATTTATCCTGCTACATGTGCCTGAGAAGTAAAGAAGCCCCCAAGTCTTGCACTGTCTCACAACAAGGAGACAGACAAGACTATATAAATTCAGTACAATCTTTCGCTCTTTCATTCGATAACACTTAAGTAAACTTATAACAGAGTCGTTAGTTCAAAATTTCCAAACTACACTCAAATAGTTTATTTTATATAATTTTGATTATGTTTGTTCTGTCCTCATCATCATCATCAAGTGCCGTGCTGGCTGGCGTAGGCGTTCATGGCTCTCCACAGATCTCGGTCTTTGGTGTTCTGGATCAACTCCACTGATGCTTTCCTCCATGCCACCATCTCAATCCGTCCAGCATCATTTCTCTTGGTCTGCCTCTGCCTCTCTTCCTCTCGATCTTTCCATTTGTCACGATGTTCTCCAATGCCTCTCTTCTCATCACATGACCAAAGAAAGCTGTTTGTCTCTTTATTATTGTTGTATATAGTGTTCTAGTTTCATTAGCCTCTTTCAGGCAATCGTTGTTAGTTATTCTGGCAGTCCAAGGAATTCGCAACATTCGTCTTAAAAACCACATCTCTGTTGCTTCCAAGTTCTTCCTAATTTGTTCATTTACATTCCAAGATTCGCTGCCATACAGCAAAACTGGTTCTATTTTTGAAAAATAGATATATTTTACTGAGCCAACATGCTCGGTCTCTAATCACTGTAAGGTGCTAATGATGCAGTAGTCCGATGTAGGTCTCCTGGCATAGGAAGGGTTTGCCAGGCACTTAGCTGAAGTTCTCTTCCCATGACTCGTCTGGAACAACTGCTGTATCGTTTCTCGTCTCCTCCTCGTGCTGCTGATCAGGGTGTTGCACTACAGGTCACAGTGGAAGAAGGTGTCTTGTTTTATTGTCCTTCCATATTTTTCTATACCTAGCCTTGAGGCTTCACAGGTATCTTGATCCTATCCCAAGATTCTTAACTTCTGCTGGCAAGACTGTTTATAACAAAGTTGTATGGCAGACTGCTCCCTGGCAGTAGGTTTACTTCACTTTATTTGTAAACTTGTATTGGTTTAATATTTGGTTGGATGATTCTCGTGATGAGTGTGGCAATGATGGCATTGCTGGTGACACAACAATCCAGTTTTATGAGCCTGTCGACCTCTTGCCTCAACCGGCCTTTAATATTAAACAATTGTGATGCAATGTAACCACTGTTGACATTCAATATTGACTTTAGATATAAATATGTCGACCAGCTGAGCTGACTGTTTCACGAGGTACTCGCCGGAAGACTGTAGCCTATTTGGCACTTTGACTAACCTGGCCATTTTGCTCGTTTGTCACTGTTCGACCAAACTACATAAAACCCCGTAAACTAAACTAGTATTACATTACTTGTAAATGGTTTGTGGTAACCTGCAAACAGCTATAATGTTATTATACAATCCTGTTCCTTTTAGCAAGATTTGACTGTGCCCAGTCTACCTACAAGGCAAAAGATTTGTGTTTTTCTTTGTCTGGGTCCTTCCCCGTGACCTGACCGACACGGGAGACTCTACCATCGCCATAGTTCTTGGGGTCAATGGAAAACCCCTTTACCTCAATAAGGTGGAGACAAGGCAGCGGGGTTATGTGTTCCATCTATTAACCTATTATATTTGTCAGGTGCTTGTAGACAAACATGTAGTGATAAATTGCTGCCTCTTTGTGTTTTTCTTATATTCTTTCCAGGGGTTCTTTAATTTCATGAACATGTTGACTTGTTCTGATGCTGCTGTCTTTGGTCCCCCAATAGAGCATAAACCCTCAACCAACTCGCACAGAACCTCCTATCGGTTGCTATCTCCTGCAGCTCCCTCCATGATCATCCCATGTTCTTCGTCTGTCTCTAGTTCTCTTCTCCGTGTGTTTTTCCCTATTCCTTTTGGTTTAGATAATGCTGGCACTGATGGCAAAACTAAAACTATAACTAAACTAAGTAAATTTAGAGTAGGAACATGAAATGTTAGGACATTAAATGAGCTAGGAAAGTTAAACAATGTTCTAAGAGAAATGGATAGCATGAAAATGAATATACTAGGCATAAGTGAGATGAGATGGAAAGGATCTGGCTAAAGTATAACCGACAAACACACAATAATTTATTCTGGAAGGGACACACATGAAAAATGTGTAGGAATAATATTTGATGAAAAAACAGCCAAATCTATGAATGGATACTGGTGTATTTCAGATAGAGTTATAATGGTCAAAATCAAAGGCATATAAATATTATACAAGTATATGCACCAACAACAAGCAGTAGTGATGAAGAAATACAACACTTTTACGATGAAATAGAAATGGCAATAGCTCAAATTGTATCACGAGAAATAAAAATAATACTGGGAGATTTTAATGCAAAAGTAGGAAAAGGAAAAATAGAGGGGAATTACGGTTTAGGTACAAGAAATGAACGAGGAGAGAGTCTAACAGAATGGGCAAATAGTAATTATATGATAATTGGAAACACATGGTTTAAACACCATAAAAGACGACTGTACACATGGAAAAGCCCTGATATGAAAATACACAACCAAATTGACTACATACTTATTAATAAAAGATTTAGAAATGCATTAATTAATGTAAAGACAATGCCTGGTGCTGATGGTAATAGTGATCATGTACCACTATGTGGACAAATAAAAGTAAGATTAAAGAGAGGGAAAAATATGGTTAAGAACTTGAGACTTAATAAAGAGGTTCTGAAAGTAGATAAAGAAATTCAAGAACAATACAGAGTGACTGTGAAAAATAGGTACAATGCAATAGCTAAAATACAGAGCATAAATGAACAATGGGAAATGTTAAGGGACTCCATTTATCAAACTAGTAAAGAAATATTACTGGAGAGAAGCCAAAAAGCTAAGAAAAAATGGATGGAAGGAAAGTGTACAAATAATGCAATATATATATTAAGAACACTAATAGAAAGGTCAATAGAGAAACAGAGAGACGTATATTTATGCTTCATAGGTTATACTAAGGCATTTGATAAAGTAAAACATGATGAGCTGATTAAAATGTTGGAAGATATCAACATTGATGGAAAAGATTTAAGAATAATAAAGAACATATACTGGAACCAAGTAGCAGCAATTAAAATGGGAAATAAAGAGGGTAGTTACAAACAGATAAAGCTAGGAGTACGACAGGGGTATGTCTTGTCACCCGATCTCTTCTCCCTATATAGCGAAGTAATAATGAGAGAGATCAAAGAGATGCCAGGAATACTAATCGGAGGATATGATATAAACAATATACACTATGCAGATGACACAGTATTGGTGGCGGATAATGCAACAGACCTACAACAATTGTTGGACATTGTAGTATCAGAGAGTGCACAGAAAGGACTCTCCTTGAATATCAAGAAAACAGTAACAGTGGTGATATCAAAGAAAATGGGGACACCAAAATGTGACATAGAAATAGAAGGGGAAATTCTCAACCAAGTGGATAATTTTAAATACCTAGGGGCACTTATAACATCAGATGGAAGATGTACAACAGAGATTAAGAGCAGAATAGGGCAGGCAAAAGCCGCATTTAAGAAAATGAAGAAGAGTATCTTATGCAATAAGTCGCTATCAATGAATGTAAGAAAGAGAGTGCTAAAATGCTATATAGAACCAGTTTTGCTGTATGGCAGTGAATCTTGGAATGTAAGTGAACAAATTAGGAAGAACTTAGAAGCAACAGAGATGTGATTTTTAAGACGAATGTTGCGAATTCCTTGGACTGCCAGAGTAACTAACAACGATTGCCTGAAAGAGGCTAATGAAACTAGAACACTATATACAACAATAAGAAAGAGACAAACAGCTTTCCTTGGTCATGTGATGAGAAGAGAGGTATTGGAGAACATCATGACAACTGGAAAGATCGAGAGGCAGAGGCAGACCAAGAGAAATGATGCTGGACGGATTGAGACGGTGGCATGGAGAAATATCATCAGCGAAGTTTATCCAGAAAACCAAAGACCGAGATCTGTGGAGAGTCATGAATGCCTATGCCAGCCGGCAAGGCACTTGATGATGATGAATGCCGGCAAGGTAAATGTCCATTGAAGTTGCCAGGGAGCACAGTTTTGTGATAAATGCGCTTCATGCAGCTCTGGTGGATTATACATCATCTGCTGGGGTGTACCCATTATACACTGTATGCATACTGCCACTGTGCAGATGGTGTTTTATACATCTGTAGGTTGTGCCAATGTTAGATATATGATGCTACCCTTTTTATCATTGTGAATATAGTTAGCTATACAGTCAGTGCACTCACAGGCATAGCTTGTGTTTCCAGACAGGAGTATTTCAGTTTTTATCTTTGACTGAACAGGCCAGGTATTGTCCTAGCCATCTACACTGGAAAAGTGACACAGAATTCATAACCTGTCTCACACCCAGTGTAACATGCTGTAACATTTTACTTGCAGAAATTACAACCAGAAAACCTGAAGTATGAGAAAGGGGTGCATTTTGTCAGCACTAGAGAAGCTGATAGAAAAACTAATCATGCAACTGTGTCATTTTATCGTGACGGGGCTACAGGAGCAACTTTTGCCATCAAGATATTACAGGTGTGTGTGCCATGTCACTTTTCTTATTGTTTTCATTTTGTTAAAGGTTATATTCTATTGAACACTTTAGGGATTATAAATGGAATATATTTCTATAAGTCTGTTGTGTGGAAAAGACCATTATGAAGAAGCAAAGAAAAGGAAGGCTACAGTGTAGATGGATTCAAGATTTGATAGATAATTGACACATGACAGCAGCAGGCAGGACACCTGGCTTATGACAGGGAGAGTTTCAAAATATGGACATGGGGTAACGGTTCTGCCCAAGACAAGTCACAGGAATGAGGATGATTGTTATTTCACATAATGTTGTTTTAAACTGTTTATTGATGTTTTTTTGAGCCATGTGATATTCATGTTTACCTGCCACACCTTCTTGTGTAGATTATATGCCTGCTATATTTGCTTAAATATTTAGTTTGTCATTGATTGGTTTAAGTTGTAGTAATTTACTTTACAAGAGTGGTCTCTAAATAGAAATATTTGTTCTTGTGATGTGCTGCCTAGTTTTACCTTGCAGGTCTCTAGGGCTGTTTACCATGTGATGGTGGTATATTACTGCAAGAAAATTAGATGCAACATTTAACACATGACACTCTTTATGCTTACTAGGTTCTTCTTCTTCTTCTTCTGCGTTCATCCGGAGTTTTTTTTCCGGACGTGATTGCGTTGTGTCTGTTTACAGCAGAGCTGCGTTCTTGCGACGTTAGGCCGACACATCTGACTTCTGTGGGCATTTGTTGACCGGGTTAACCTTCCTGGCTACTAGGTTCTGATTTGCCTTAGTTTTCTTTCTGTTTTTAAGGGAAGAAAAAAACAGCTTATTAATAACAAGTGTTTCATTTTTCTCTGCAGTGTTTGTAATGTGACATCATATTATATTGTCAGCAATGCTAAATCAGTGGTTAATGACACCAGCCTACATTGTATCATTTTTGTCAACTTGAAAATTGGTTTATAAAAATGTGGTAAAAATGTTTTGCATTTTTAATACAAATCACAGTTTGTGGGCTGTGAAAAGACTAAAGTACTAAGTACAGTGCATTAGGAATTTCTTTGGCACTCATAAAGTGAACAAGACGACAGGGCAGTGAATGCCTTTCTAAGCTGTAGCTTTAGTCTTGTATTCCTAAGTGTTCTCCATTCTTTTTTTTTAAATACAGATTTTAAACAGATAGTGCCTAACTTACTTAGCATGGGATAATGATTTCTTTATGTGTGTTCTGGCAGAAAAATGAACAGTTGTCTCCATCTATGCAGTAGATCTATAGATTTATAGTTAGTTGATTATGAGTCTTCTTCTTCTTCTTTTCGTTCATCCGGAGTGTTTTTTCAGATGTGATTGCGGTGTGTCTGTTATGCGCCCTTGGGCCGAAACCCGTAGGCCAACACATCGACTTTAGCGTGCTTTTTTGACCAGGTAGCATTCCTGGGTGACTCTCACTTTTGTGGTGCCATCTGCAATCATGCTGGCCAAGGTTGAACGGTCGAAGACAACGGTCATACCTCAAAGGAAGGCAGGGACAGTCCATAGCATTTTCCGCCATCCAAGGTTGCTTCCATAGTTGCAGGGCCGACACATAACGCCCTGGATCTGGGCTCACCGAGGGAGATCGTCACGTCCTGCTCATGGCTGCTTTAAATCCTCACTTCAATATATTGGTCATTTCGTTTCCCCGGGTCATTCCCGCACAAACCAGACAGGATTGCAGACGGCATCCACTCAGCGAGTTTTCGGACATGTGCTTGTCGTTGCGCCCATCAGAGCTTTTCCAGGCACAACAGACATTCGGAAAACTACCCAGTCAGAGCTGTTCCGAACAAGAGCGGCATTCGGAAACTAGGTAGTCACAGCTGTTCCTAGCACGAGAGACATTCGGACGAGACATTTCACTCGGACGTAATTGCGTAGTGTCAATTTTTAGTTTGCCACCCGTAGGACGACACTTCCGGCTTCAGCGGGCATTTTTTAATGAGGTTAACCTTCCTCTGGTTTCGAGGCACGTTGGACTGTTGTGATGTCGCTAACATCTCAGCTGGTCAAGATAGAACGATGAACGACATCGTGGTCGGCCCTCAAGGGAAGGCAGGGGCAGACCATGAGCATTCCCTCGCTATCCAAGGAGGCTTCCATAATTGCAGAGCCGGCACATATTGCTCTGTGACTGGGCTCACCCGAGGAGTTGCCACGTCCTGCTCATGGCTGCTTTAGTTCCTCACTTCCATGTGTTGGGCAACTCGTTTGCCACTGATCGCTCAAGCACACACCAGGGACGGTCAGACTGCAAGCGACACCCACTCGGTAAGCTTTTGCTTTTGACTTCGGACCACGCTATAGGTTCGCTCGCCGTGCGTTCCATTTTGCGTCATTGAGACGTTCTTTCACTTTTGTCTACACTCTATGAGTTAGATACAGTTTTCGCAGCCATTTTCTTCGACTGGGGCACTTTTTTGACTTTTTGTACTCGCTCACGAGGTAGGCTACTTGTGCTGCCGGTTCAGCACCTTACCTTCGTGCAGCGGTGAACGAGAAACGGCCTGGCCCTCTCATACGGGAATCTCTCATATCCCCCAGCTGGGAGTCTTCAAACTTCTATCAGACCTGAGCATGTAGCCTGCTCAGTATCACGCCTTTATTTTTCGAAAGGTGGCTATCGGCCCGGCTCTCAGGTCTGAGGGTTTGTGGCTTAGAGGCGTTCAGCCACAGCCCTCGACAGGGAGCCTTTAGTGTTTTGTCCGGACCAAGAACTTCTGCCTTCGTGCGCCTGATTTAAATTTTAGACTGCTATCCTGTCTCACCTGCAGAGCAGCAGGTTGTGTCTCTCTTAGTCTGGTCCCTATCCCATATGCTGTCCGATATGTAGTTTTTCACCCATCGGCAAGCACATGGGGTCGATGGGACATGCAAGCTCCCCAACCACGGCAAGGTGGAGACACATCGGGGGAGGATTATGAGTCTTATATTGTATTACTGTTCGTAAACATTTTCAAAGGTAAAATGAACATATCAGAATGTACCAAATTAATAAATTATTGCTGCCTCCAATTTATCTGGCATACATGTATGTCATTTTATTATGACGCAGCTACAGAACAACATTTGTATTCAAGACATTACAGGTACTGCATTATGTCACTCAAACAATATTCTTTAGTCATGCAATGAGAATAGCAGCATTAGAAAACATCATGATGACAGTAAAGATCATGCAATGAGAATAGCGGCATTAGAAAACATCGTGATGACAGTAAAGATCATGCTATGAGAATAGCGGCATTAGAAAACATCATGATGACTGGAAAGATCATGCTATGAGAAGAACTGCATTAGAAAACATCATGATGACTGGAAAGATCACGCAATGAGAAGAGTGGCATTAGAAAACATCATGATGACTGGAAAGATCACGCAATGAGAACAGTGGCATTAGAAAACATCATGATGAATGGAAAGATCATGCTATGAGAAGAGTGGCATTAGAAAACATCATGATGACTGGAAAGATCACACAATGAGAAGAGTGGCATTAGAAAACATCATGATGACTGGAAAGATCATGCTATGAGAAGAGCTGCATTAGAAAAGATCATGATGATAGGAAAGATCATACTATGAGAAGAGCTGCATTAGAAAAGATCATAATAACTGGAAAGATCACGCAATGAGAAGAGCTGCATTAGAAAACATTATGACTGGAAAGATCACGCAATGAGAAGAGTGGTATTAGAAAACATTATGATGACTGGAAATATCACGCAATGAGAAGAGCTGCATTAAAAAATATGATGAATGGAAAGATCACGCAATGAGAAGAGCGACATTAGAAAACATCATGATGACTGGAAAGATCACGCAAAGAGAAGAGTGGCATTAGAAAACATTATGATGACTGGAAAGATCACGCAATGAGAAGAGTGGCATTAGAAAACATTATGATGACTGGAAAGATCATGCTATGAGAAGAGTGAGATTAGAAAACATCATGACTGGAAAGATCACGCAATGAGAAGAGCTGCATTAGAAAAGATCATGATAACTGGAAAGATCATGCAATGAGAAGAGCGACATTAGAAAACATTATGATGACTGGAAAGATCATGCTATGAGAAGAGTGGCATTAGAAAACATTATGATGACTGGAAAGATCACGCAATGAGAAGAGTGGCATTAGAAAACATTATGATGACTGGAAAGATCACGCAATGAGAAGAGCTGCATTAGAAAAGATCATGATAACTGGAAAGATCATGCAATGAGAAGAGCGACATTAGAAAACATCATGATGACTGGAAAGATCACGCAATGAGAAGAGTGGCATTAGAAAACATTATGATGACTGGAAAGATCACGCAATGAGAAGAGTGGCATTAGAAAACATCATGATGACTGGAAAGATCACGCAATGAGAAGAGCGACATTAGAAAACATTATGATGACTGGAAAGATCATGCTATGAGAAGAGCTGCATTAGAAAACATTATGATGACTGGAAAGATCATGCTATGAGAAGAGTGGCATTAGAAAACATCATGACTGGAAAGATCACGCAATGAGAAGAGCTGCATTAGAAAAGATCATGATAACTGGAAAGATCACGCAATGAGAAGAGCTGCATTAGAAAACATTGTGATGACTGGAAAGATCACGCAATGAGAAGAGTAGCATTAGAAAACATCATGATAACTGGAAAGATCATGCAATGAGAAGAGCTGCATTAGAAAAGATCATGATAACTGGAAAGATCACGCAATGAGAAGAGCGACATTAGAAAACATCATGATGACTGGAAAGTTCACGCAATGAGAAGAGCTGCATTAGAAAACATCATGATGACTGGAAAGATCACACAATGAGAAGAGTGGCATTAGAAAACATCATGACTGGAAAGATCTCGCAATGAGAAGAGCTGCATTAGAAAACATCATGATGACTGGAAAGATCACGCAATTAGAAGAGTGACATTAGAAAACATCATGATGACTGGAAAGATCATGCAATGAGAAGAGCTGCATTAGAAAACATCTTGATCACTGGAAAGATCACGCAATTAGAAGATTGACATTAGAAAACATCATGATGACTGGAAAGATCACGCAATGAGAAGAGCTGCATTAGAAAACATCTTGATGACTGGAAAGATCACGCAATTAGAAGAGTGACATTAGAAAACACCATGACTGGAAAGATCAGCAGTAGAAGAGGCAGACTGAAAGAAAAGATACAGGATGAGCGGAGACAATTGCATGGAGGAGTACCATCCACAGAATTTATCCAGAACCTCTAGGCTCATGATCTGTGGAGACACATGAATGCCTTGCCATTTGACAGGGCATATGATTATGTTGATAATATATGTACATTTATTCAATTGTAAATATTTCACAATTCCGCATGTAATGGAGTAATTTTCTCTAGATGCAGCTTTTTTCAGTATGACTTTTCTCAAGAATTGCCCTCTTTGCCAAGACATATCATAAAAACAATATTCATATGTTCCAAAACATTACTCCAAATTATAGCATTGGACTGTTCTTAATATTCCTCAGTAAGATTATCTCCAAATGAAATTCTCTTTTAAAAATGCATTCCATATTGCTATTTTAGCATAAACTATGTCCTTATCCTGACTTGTTATTAATTTACAGAAAGGCACACCTTTTTATCCAGAAGAAGTCAGAGTTGGTTTGACCATTCAGCATTCCAACATCTGTTCTGTGTATGGGATCATCGTCAGAAATGGCTCAGTTCACATTTTGCTGGAACATGCAGGTATTCTGCCAGCTCTATATTTGTCTCCATGTATATGTTTGCTGGAACATGCAGGTATTCTGCCAGCTCTATATTTGTCTCCATGTATATGTTTGCTGGAACATGCAGGTATTCTGCCAGCTCTATATTTGTCTCCATGTATATGTTTGCTGGAACATGCAGGTATTCTGCCAGCTCTATATTTGTCTCCATGTATATGTTTGCTGGAAAATGCAGGTATTCTGCCAGCTCTATATTTGTCTCCATGTATATGTTTTTTTGGCGCTCACTCGCTTTGAACTCAAGCATAGTCCGTACACACTATTTCTAGTAGTGCTGGACTGAATTTTTTGTGTGGATTAGCTTTCCCTAATAACAGTGTCACTCGCCATCAGGCGAACCTACTCAACTTCAGAGGTAATTATAATTTATGTCCCCAAGTCAAAGACAACAGATCAATATTTTAGTTCAACTGCCCGGTATAGGGGTTGAACCCCCTTACCTCGGCATCAGCACACCGGATGTTTAAGAACACATGTTCTTATCCATTCGGCCATGCTGACCTACCTCCATGTATATGATCATGCTTATGATATTTCTCATTAATGTTAATCTTATATAACTTGTACTTATTTTTTGCTCCTCTTCAACTCTGAGGTGCAGCGTGCCGGTAGAGAGTTATCAAGATAACACTGTCAGTCACTTTCTGTTCAGCTTGTTCAGGTTCTCATACTTTCAGTTCATTTCATTCAAAGACCGCTGAATGTGAACACTTGGATAGCTAAAATGTTTTGGCTTTTCGTTACCCATGCTTGATGTGATGGCTGGACTTTCCCACTATACAGACATTATTTCTTCTTTTTTTTTTCTTCTTTCAATCGCTTGGCTCTCCATGTAGTTTTTTTCCACATTTTTCTGACAATATTCACCTATATATGATTATCTTCTCCATGAGTTGATCTATTTAGATATTAAAGTATAGTGAATCTATTTACATACCTGTAAGACATGTGTTTGCCTGTGTTCAAAGCCGCTTTGAAGCAGGAATTATTTTCAATGACATAAGCTGCCAGGTGGACTCTGCCTTACGTGTATACCAGGAAATTACCACAGACTATCAGTTGATCTAAACATATAGCACTAGCACCATATACCCAGTAGATCTCATGACATGACAAGAGGTCTTTTTACTTTACTGAGACATTATGGAGACATAATGTTAGACACTTACGTTTGGTGACCATTCAGCACACAGGAGGTACAGTGGTTGGTATCATGATGGTCATTTAAACTTTCCCAGAAAAATCTGTCATGAGGCTAAGTCCACCGCAGAGACAAAGTGATAGGAACAAATGCAACTCTGTCACTATAGGGCATTGCACTCCAGAACCACAGTGTTAGTAGGCAAGTGCCCCGCAGTGAAAGCACATCAGACAGCGAAGAGATATTTTTCATTTGTCACACATATTTACATCATAATAGAGCATATTTTTTTTGTCAGCCTTTTTTTTTTTTGACAGTTCCTTTGTAAAACTGTTTCCAGGGTCATCACTATATCAGGAGAGGGCCTGGATTGCTGCATGTGCAAAGCGAGTGCTGTCATTTGCCAAGCAGAGCTTTCAAGCATTGGACATCATTCATGAACATGGTTTTGTCCACTGTGACATCAAACGTATGTCTTTCAGCGCAATTCCCTCTTCTTCTCACTGATCTAAACTTCCTATACAAAGTATGCAAAATATATCTTGTCAAGCAGTCATAACAAAATCTCACTTGTATATTTGGTTTGTTTTTCCCTCTGCCACTGTTGAAATAGGCGAGTTAAAACACATGTACACACATTCTTATCTCTCTCCCCTGCATGAATCTAATGCTGAGTGTCCTATGTGTAATGTTTAGATCTAGCACTACACATCTAGTGCTCAGGCCCACTTCCTAAACATGTGACACCTCTGACCTGTTTCCCTAGCTGGCCACAAATACAAGTTAGTTACATGCCTTTTACAGGATGTTGCAATCAACCCTGACATTTATTGGCTGTTCAACTTGGCAATTTTACGTTCGGCTGTTTGCGATTGTTTCTAAATTACCCAAACTTATAGCATCAGAGTCTGCACAAACCAATCCTAACTCACCTGTCTCTGATTTCGAACCCTAAACCTGATTTGTTGGGGAATTGCGAACTGAGTTCACTATCCTCTAAGCTACCAGATGCTGACCAGCCAGAAATACCTGTGAGAATTATGCTGACTGACCACAAATACCTGTGAGACTTAATTATGTTGGTCATTGCTCATTTCAGGTCCAGTAAATAGTCATGTTCACTCACTATCATTGAGGAGTGGCTGAGAATGCTGGGTTCTCCTTCAGGAGACCTGGGTTCAAATCCTCGGTAAGGTGCAGATTTTTTTCTGTCGGAGGCAAAAATAAAATCTTAACTTGCACAGTTCGCAGCGACTGCACTAGCCAGGCGGCCTTAATTCCTCAGGCTCAAGACCCCCCTGCCTTACACTACAAGGTACTATAGGCAGTAAATGACAGACAGTGACAGTTCTTAATTCATTATCATCCTTTCTATTATATATATATATATATTAGGGACGTTCATTTGAAACCCGTTCCAATGGCTTTATTACAAAAGCATGAAAGAAACATTAATAGGTGTGGTAGAATTAAACAAAGCATACATTTTGAATGAATTATGCACCATGGGTTGGTCAGAATAAGTCGCCGTAGGCATTCAAGCAAGCATCCCATTGCTTAGGTAGGCGGCGAATGCCGTCCGCAAAAAAAAAAAAGGATTGTGGTTGCTCACTGAACCAAGTGTTTACCGCGTTCATTACGTCTGCATCTGTGTGAAATCGTTGCCCCTTGAGAGCTTTTTTTAGAGGTCTGAACAAATGAAAATCACATGGTGACAAATCAGGACTAGAGGCTAGATGCCGCAGAATTTCCCACTTCTTCCTTGCTAATGCTTCCTGCACAATCTTTGTGACATGCGGACTAGCATTATCGTGCAACAAAATCACACCACGAGAAAGCATGCCGGGTCATTTATTCTTGATGGCTTTTTGCAGCTTGTCTAGTGTTTGCAAGTAGTGGGTAGAATTGATGTTGACACCAGGTTCTTTAATGTCGACCAACAATATCCTTTCATGGTAAAAAAAATGCGCTCAGCATAACCTTACCAGTGGAAACCTGTAACTTGAATTTTTTGGCTTTTGGTGATACAGCATGCATCCATTGCATGCTGTTTTGCTGCTCGGCTCAAAAGTGGTGACACCATGATTCATCGCCTGCCACTATGCGGAAGAGAAATGCATCACCCTCCACTCCGTAACGCAGCAAGTGGTTCAAACACCATCCCATGCGTTCCTCTTTTTGATAGTCGGTCAACATCCGTGGTACCCACTGTGAACATACCTTCCGATATTGCAGTTTCTTACGAATGACCTTTCGAATTGTCCCAGTTGACAATTCAAATTCTTTTGCTACCGAACGTATGCTTCGACAACGGTTCATCTGTACTGCTGCATCAATTTTGGCAATGGTTTTTTCTGTTGCAACAATATGCGCTTGACCCGGCCGTCAAAGATCTGTCGTGAACTGGCGTCCTTTCCGAAACATTCGTGCCCAGTCTGTCACTGTTGTCTTCGACACACATTTGTTGCCGCACGCTGCCTGCATTCTTCGATGAATGTCCACTGGTCGACATCCTTCAAATGAAAGAAACTGAATCACTGCTCTTTGAGCTTCTTTGGACAGATTTTGGATCAACCCGGCCATTTTCTCAACGGTCAGAAACAGAACCTATGCATCGTGGGACGATAAGCACATGCTCTTTTCTTCATTGGTCAGTACTTATCACATGACTATGACATGATCATGTTCAACGTACGCAATTACGCGTGGTGTGGCACGAACAGATTTCAAATGAATGCCCCTTATATATATATGCATCTCTAAGTGACATTGCATTAACTCTTGGGCGTAAACTGGCAATATGTTGAGACTTATACACACACTGAACCATGGCAGTATCAGTTTTAGACTGTCCACCTGAGAGCTCAAGTCATTTTGAAAACTCCCCTCTTGTAGCGAGGTTTGAACATGTGATCACCAAGCCAGCAAGCAAGTGTGGTACCATGGCTCCCATTGTAGCTGTACACACATTAAAGGACCATCTATACATACCTGGAGGTGTGTTCAGTAAATGATACTAGACCCATATCTATCCATACCTGGAGGTGTGTTCAGTAAATGATACTAGACCCATATCTATCCATACCTGGAGGTGTGTTCAGTAAATGATACTAGACCCATATCTATCCATACCTGGAGGTGTGTTCAGTAAATGATACTAGACCCATATCTATCCATACCTGGAAGTGTGTTCAGTAAATGATACTAGACCCATATCTATACACACCTGGAGGTGTGTTCAGTAAATGATACTAGACCCATATCTATACACACCTGGAGGTGTGTTCAGTAAATGATACTAGACCCATATCTATACACACCTGGAGGTGTGTTCAGTAAATGATACTAGACCCATATCTATACACACCTGGAGGTGTGTTCAGTAAATGATACTAGACCCATATCTATACACACCTGGAGGTGTGTTCAGTAAATGATACTAGACCCATATCTATACACACCTGGAGGTGTGTTCAGTAAATGATACTAGACCCATATCTATACACACCTGGAGGTGTGTTCAGTAAATTATACTAGACCCATATTTGTATAGACCAATTGACACTTGCTATCACATCAGCCGCGTTTACCTCCCAGGACATGTTCCAGTAGCCATGTTTAAGCTGGATAGGCCAGATTTTAAACATTTGCCTTTTGGTTGGATGCGAAGACATGACCACCAGGCTGGCAAGCAGACATGCTAGCTACTGCACCCTAGCAGTGTATGACCATTATTCTCATTAACGTTATGTTCTCCAGTCTGCTAGATTTTATGTTTGTCATCATCCACACAGCGGACAACATCATGATAGCCAGGCCCAAGGATAGTGAGGAGTTCACAGTAAAACTGATTGACTTTGGAAGTTGTCACACTACAGGAGCAAGACTCTCAAGTACAACTGCCAACACCACCTTTTTGTATTGGTCACCAGAGATTTGGCAAGCACTTGCTAACAAGGTGACATTTTTATATACACATTGCTAACCTTCAGTATGAGCTACAGGGGTGTTTATATTTGTATGTTTCGTGGGGCATGTAAAGGTAGACCCATTGCATATACTGCCATTGGAATGTGAAGTGTTGGACCATCATTTATTCCAGGCCATGACACTAGGAGCTGGGGTGTCCAGTTTCCTTCTTCACCATCTTTCCTGCCCAGACAAATCTCACAATTATCCAGTGCCAAGGTCAACATGACTGAATGGATATGAGCGTCCATTCTTAAACATCCGGTGTGCTGATGTCGAGGTAGTGGGGTTCTACCCCTACACTGGCCAGTTGGACTCAAATGTTGAATTCTCTTTCTAGACTTGGGGATGTAAATTACAAGTACCTCTGAAGTTGGAGTTGGTTCGCCTGATGGTGAGGGACACTGGTATTAGGGAAAGCTACTCCACACACAAAAATCAATCCAGTGCACTAGAAGTAGTAGCACGGTTATGGACTGAGTTTGATTCAAAGTGACAGAACAGCAACAAAAAAAACTAGTACCAATTTCATGAGGCTGGGTCAACCCAGAGCCTTACTGGTCAGTAAAAAGAACCCTGTCACTACTGTGGATTGAACTCAGACAACTATCTTGGCAGGAAAGTGAACTAGCCACTATGCCACTGCAGCAGAGTCTTTATAACGAGCTGTGTAAATATTATTTTGTGTAGTTTCTCAGTTTGTGGATCTCAACTGCAGTTACCAGAAAGACAAACATCATTATCACAACCACCACCACCACATTGCAGAACTTCTTTCGTTCAATTGAAATTTGTCTGCATCTGCAATGTTGTTGCTTGTATGAACTCCATTGTCTTTTTCAGTTCCCTCAGTAGAGTTTATCCTCCACTGTTGTTTCTCTAGGCTAGAAGGTTTGCCTAGATATGTCATATTTTGGACGGTCTTGTAGTTTGTGAACTGCTGTTTGCGGTGCCATCCACATATGCACATGGCTGATTTGCCGGTCTCAAATCTTTTTAACATGTAGTTGCATAATTTATTGTGTCCTGCTCTGAGGCGCAGAATAATGACTTGTTCTGGTCTGTCCATAAACTGTTAGTCGCCTTCAGCAGGTTTTAGTTGCTTCCTGACTGATTTGATCATTCTTTTCTTTTGGTATATGTAACATACATCAGGTTATTCTTCTATTGCTCCTTCCTTAGCTAATTGATCAGCTCTCTTGTTTCTGGGTACTCCATGTGGGATGGTATCCACTGTATGGTGACCTTACGCTGACTGCCAAGTTCAGAAAGTAGTATCCATAGTACAGGCATTTTCCAAACTGGATTACCTCAAATACTGATTTTGCATCACAGGCTATGCACCATGGTTGGTATTCAGTATTTTCAGCTGGAGGCAGTGGAAACCTCTTTTAAGAGAGGTATCATGACTGCTTCTGTCCAGGTTTATGGAACTCTGCCTAGAGTCCAGCAGTTATTGAAGATCTGCCGCAGCTTGATTTTGGCCATTGTTTCTAGGTTCTTGATCATTTCATTGGATATATTGTCGACTCCTGGTGACTTTCTCATTTTCAGTTTTGATATTGCTAGCTCCAGTCCACTGAGTGTGATAAGTTCTTCCAGTGCGTCATGTGCTATTTCATTCATTCCTGTATGGTGATGTTTCTCTCGATTCTCTTGTGTTTTCTGGGCTAATTTCGATGTTGTTATCTTGAGCAAATGAGTCTGTGAAATGGTCTGCTTCTTGCTTTCCATTTAAGATGTTCCCATCTTTATGTAATGCAATTTTTGAGTTTCTCCCTGTGTCCTCGTCGTTAAGTAGTTTTACCTGCTTCTACAACTTCCTTGTGTTTCTTTCAAAGTTTAGTGACTCTGTTTTCTCCTGTCAGCTTTTCCATCTAGCCTGCAACTTTGCCCATTGAAATTTGACTTTTGCATGCTGGTATTTATTGAGGTGTTCTTGGTTGGGTTTGATCCCTGCTTGCTTTCTACATACTTCCACATCATCATGCAGTTGCTCTAGTTCACTACTCCAGTATGGTTTATATTGCTTATGGGCACCTCTTGGTACTTTTTCTTGACTGCCTGCAGTATGCATTTGCCAAAATTTCAACTACTTATGTCTTTATCTGTATTCAGATTTCTAACCAGTGTGCTGGTGGGATGCTTGTACATTGCCCGGTCTGCTTTCTTGTAATTCCACCTTGAAAGGGTGCTGCTTTCACTTACAAGCTCATCTTCTAGAGTTAGATAGACAGTCCAACAACTCATGGTATGTTCCACGCCAGGTCTGGTGAATGAAAAGCCAGGTTGGATGTAGTTGTGGTGTGCCATAGCCTCGAGTAGAAGGTATGTGGGTCAGACGGCTTGTTAATCAAGATAAAATCTATACTCATCCTGCCAGTCTTCCAGTCTCTCTCCTCTCTATTCCAAGTGATCATATCCCCAGTTCGGCGCTTTGGGTTTTCGCGGATCTCTTGTGATCCCCATGACTTCAAGTGCATGCTGCGCCGTCCGTCATCTTGTGACGTTTCGGTGCTCGGAACAGCTCTGACTATTTTGTTTTCCGGACACTGGCAACATAGGCGAGGGAGAAGTTTTATTTCTCTCCTAACCGACGGTTAGGGTAACCCTAACCCTATACCCAGATGAGAGGGCCTGGCCGTTACTCGCTCACTGATGCATAGAGGTAAGGTGCTCAGCCGGCAGCACGTGTAGCCTACCTCGTGAGCGGTTACTAAAGGTAGGAAAATGCGCCCCAGTTGAACGCAATGGTTAAGATGAAAGTCTATATCTATATACTCATAGAGTGAGCATAGAGAAAGGTGGAAGATTTCTCATTTACACGAAATGGAACGCTTGGCTAGCAAATCCATTATGTGAAAGCCCGAAGTGAAAGCTTTCTGAGTGGATGTCGCCCACAGTCTGTCTGTCCCTGGATTGTGCTTGAGCGACCTGTGGCAACAGAAATGCCCAATACATGGAAGTGAAGAATTAAAGCAGCCATGAGCAGGACATGGCAATCCCCCGTGTGAGCCCAGTCTCAGAGCAATATGTACTGGCTCTGCAATTATGGAAGCCTCCTTGGATAGCGGGAAATGCCCATGGTCTGCCTCTGCCTTCCCTTGAGGGTTGACCGTGATGTCTCTGACCATTCTATCTTGACCAGCTGAGATGTGGGCGACACCACAAGAGTCTAACGTTCCTCGAAACCCGAGGAAGGCTAACCTCAGTAAAAATGCCTGCCAAAGTTGGATGTGCCAGCCTAAGGGTGGCAAATAAAAACTGGCACTACGCAATTACGTCCGAGTGAAATGTCGATCGTGCCCCGAACAGCTCTGACTAATTTAGTCTTCCGAATGTAACGGGACAGCTCTGACTAGCTAGTTTTCCGATTGTCCGTCATGCTTGGAACAGCTCTGACTATCTAGTCTTCCGAATGACCTTCGAGTCCGGAACAGCTCTGACTAGCTAGTTTTCTGAATTTCCGTCATGCCTGGAACAGCTCTAACTGTTTTGTTTTCCGGGCACAGCGACTAAGCACATGTCTGAAATGAAAGCTTGTTGAGTGGATACCGACTGCAATCCGACCGTCCCTGGTTTGTGTGGGGAGCAAACGGAAGGCCCAATGCATTGAAATGAGGAATTAAAGCAGCCATGAGCAGGATGTGACGATTCCCTAGGTGAGCCCAGCATCAGAGCGCTATGTGTCGGCTCTGCAACTGTGGAAGCCGCCCTGGATAGCGGAAAATGCCATGGATTGTCCCTGACTTCCCTTGAGGGCTGATCGTGAAGTCTTCGACCGTTCTAACTTGACCAGCTGGGATGTTGATGGTACCACAAAAGTGAGAGTCCCCCAGGAATGCTAACCTGTCAAAAATGCACGCTAAAGTCGGATGTGTTGGCCTAAGGGTTTCGGCCCAAGGGTACCTAACCAGACACACCGCAATCACATCTGAAAAAACACTCCGGATGAACGCAGAAGAAGAAGAAGATATCTCCAGCTCTGTGAGTTGCTGTGAAAATCACCATACACAATCATTTTTTTCTTTTAATGGAAATATGCCTAGTCTCATTGGGCAGTCACTTGGACAGTGTTATTGGTCAAATGTAGATCTGTACTTTCTGTCTGGGGTTTAAGAGTCTAATACTCGGCTCCTTCCATATATACTTCAGTTTGGAAAGCAGTGATATTATTCTTTCCAAGGGTCATATTCCACCTTTTCGCCTGTCTTTTTGGTCAGGTCGGCAGCACTAGTACGAGGGTACATTAATAAGTAAGTCACAAATGGCTGTTGAAAAATAACTAACTATGATAACAACTTGAAACCAGTGTATTTTTATACATACATTGTCCCTTTATTTCTCAACATAATTTCCACCAACATTGATGCACTTGTCCCATCGTTTTATCAGTCCTCCCAAACCAGCTGCATAGAACTGCGTGCTCTGTTTTCTAAACCATGTTTTCACTTCACATTCAACTTCGGCATCATTCGCAAAATGTCTCCCGCCAAGGTGGATTTTCAGTGTTTATGCTGACAAATTTTAATCCCGTAAAGCGGTGCATAGCTGGATAGAAAAAGTTACGAGGATGAGTCAATAAGTAAGTCACACAGTTCTGTGTGATGACAGGTAAATGAAAACAAAGCACCCAGTTCTATGCAGCCAGTTTAGGAGGACTGATAAAATGATGGGATAAATGCATCAATGTTGGTGGAAATTATGTTGAAAAATAAATGGACAATGTATGTATAAAAATAAACTGGTTTTAAGTTGTTATCATATTTAGTTATTTTTCTACATCCATTTGTGACTTACTTATTAACTTACCCTCATAGCCTCTGATCTTGAAGGCTGTGTTTTCATTGAGGTGAATTTCTTGCAGGCAATACTTGTTTTTACTTTTTATTCATTCAGGATGTATCCTAGCTCTGTTTTTATTTATTTTTTTTTTTTGCTGCTGACTCCCTCTGAATTCTAGTGTATTTTGTCTTTTTGTTTAGTATTGCCAGACGCTCTATTCTCATGTTTCCTGGCTCCACAGGACATAAAGAAGGACCCCCAGTCATTATGGTTGGACCCTTTGAAGGCATAAGGCCTGATACTGCCTAGGAGTCCATAGCAGGGCGAGCACCATAACGTTATGTAGTAATAGAAATTGTTCATGGTGTGTTTGCATGGCATCCTGATTACTGCGGTGTTTTTCTTGGCTGGTTGCCTCCGTCTTCAGCACCTTTCTTTCGCTCTGGTAGACTGTGGTCTCACTCGAGTTTAGATATGTATGTATGTCCACTCATGTCTATGCATGTATGTACATAAATACATATCTAGAGCAGTCTGGTTTTATGACGCCTGAGACTCGCTTTCACTTCTTTTGTTAGTTAAAACAGTTTCACCACGTGAAGGCCAGAAGTTGGACTTTAGCTGCCAGAGATGATGAATGCTCAGACCATGGTGGTATTTTGCAAGGCAGAGCACTCATCTTCAACTGTGGGAAACATTGGAGAACTAATAGTTATTCCTATGTTATGTTATGATGTTCAACATCCCTACATGTTGGGTATTCCTATGCATTCTCAGTCTTCTGACGCAGCAGCCATCTCAGAGTATCTCTACTTACTGCTGCCATGAAGATCTGGTTGTAATGTCTCCTCTCTCATCCTTGAAGCTGGTATTGGCTTGCTTGTGCAGGCATCACTCTCAGATCAAGTAATTGATCTACCAGCAGAGATACGTTGGCCTGCTGGGTTCATACAGCAGTGAGGATATCGGCCCTGTCCAAGCTTCTTTCCTCTTGTATTGGTGCATTGTTTACTGACTGGTTCATTGCCCTTTATGCCTGTGTGTCCGGGTATGTTTATCCAGAGGAGATTTCTGTACATGTAAGAATGCTTCTAAACACATAAGAAATGCTGTTATTGTTAAACAATTGTCGTAATATTTAAGATATAACAGTCCTGTTGTTCCTATCATGGGTATCATTGTTACATACAGTGTACAACATGGACTGGATATTCAATCACAAGCTGATAGACGATACTAGTAACAAAGTTATTGAGAATGCTGGCCTTTATGAAGATTCATGTGAAAGGAGAGAACACATGATCTGTCTCGTACCATGAATACAAAATTATCAGCTAATCAGTGGTATGTTTTTCATTATATGACTGGATACACTCTTAATGAATAATAGTAAATGGTAAAGGTAGTCCCATGGAAGAAACTGCCTCTGATGTTTGATGTGTAAGGCCTTGACGTATTCAAGACCATGGCATAATGAGGTTAGGTGGCGAGTTGCTTTCTTTGCTGTCTTTCCTTCACAGACAGTTCTCAGAAAATTGTCTGGTACTCATGAGGCTGGATCAAATCTGAACCATGTTGGTAGGAAACAAGGATCCTGCCACAACTAGTGACTGAGCCTGGATCATTGTCTTAGCAATCATGACAAATAGCAATTGCCTTCTATTAGGATATACAGTCATAGCTTTGATACATGTGATCAACACTGATGTTTTCTCTTCCAGAAGGAAATCACATGCAGACCGGCAATGGATGTTTATGCGCTTGCACTAACCCTGCATTTTGTTCATACATCGAGTCATTTGATGCAAAGATTTAGAGATGAGGACTTGAGAAATGTGGTAACAGTTTCTCACTTTTGTGTCCATACTACTTTAATTATCATCAACATCATGTGTAATACCATGAAGTGCAGATGATTAGATTATGTTTCCTCGAGACCTTGTGTTTTCTATACTGTTGCTAAACTATTACTGATCATCTTTTTTTTTTTTCTCTCCACAACCGTGTTTTTTTCTGTACTGTTGATAAATTCTACCACCGATCATCTTCTATGTTTTGTTTCTCGACAACGATGTGTTTTCCACACTTTATATTAATTCCGTCTCTGATCTTCCATTTTTTTCTCTTCACGATCAAGTATTTTCGGTGCTTTTTATAAATCCCATCACTGACCATCTTCCTGGCACTCAGACAATGCATTCTGTCTTTAACCTCGGTCATGACTGTCATTGTCAGGTGCTCTTGTCTCATCAAATGATCAAATATCATTGTCTTGGGCTTATACAGATAAAACTTGTCAGTAAAGGATCACTTTTCATACCATGAGCTCTACTAGATATGTGGTGCTGGCCCCATAATTTTAGACCAATGTTCATTCACTGGGCGATGTGGGTCACTATCACGCTGGCCACCTTTACTTCCCAGTTCATTTCCTGGTATCTGTTGTGTTGGGGGGATCTCCACCTCAGTGGGGATTTGAACACATGACAACCAGACAAGTGTGCTAGCTACAGTGTTACCATGGCTGGCTACTACATTTATGGGCAGTAGTCTATATTTGTGAATTTGCTCACAGAAGTAATTGGTTCAAGAGGTGAGGAAATAGTGCTGGAACTTGATATGGCATAGTGAGTAAATCTGATAATAGCATAACTAGACATTCTTCCTCTGGAATCTACACAGTGAAATAAAACTGACACAAGGAGACCAAAAACTCATGGAAAAGAGATGATAAATAGATGAATAATATACAAAATGCTTGAAAGAAACTAGATAGCGACCGAGACAAGGACATGGGATATACTTATGGGAGTATGTTGTAGTGGAGGATAATAGGCAGAAGAAGAATGTGTACCTAGGTATTGGTCTTCTGGATTATTTCCACCACTAATCATCTTCCAGCCGGCTTCATGGCTTAGAGGTTATGACTTTTCTCCGTAATCTCGTATACTCTCGTAGGTAACGTGATGACGGTGAGAATCAGCAGTGTTTCGAATCGCATCTGTAACTTACGGGGTATGTGAGCCGGCCGCTCAGAAAGCAATGGCAAACTACTGAGCGTAATCTTGCCAAGAAATCAACATACAGCTGAAAGATGCTGGTGTTGACAGCGATGTCCTGTAAAGGATATGCAAAAAAAAAAAAAAAATCATCTTCCGTGCTGCATTGCTAACCCATACAGGATGATTGCAATATAAACTTAGGTTCTGTCCAGGTTGATTAGTTCTGCTATCATCATCATCACCATCACATTCCTTTCACAGCTGTCACTGGTCATATAATATGTGCAAGTATTATATTATTTAGACAAAAACAAGGAGTCACAATAAGAGATTCTGTAATATTCTGTATATGTTAAAAGTCGCTTAAAACACGACAGCGTTAATTTCATTGCACCGAATTTTTATTCCATATGGTTCGGTCTCTTTCCGCAGCATGGAAAACGTCACATAAAGCATGAACTCCGTAGCTTCAGCGATGGCCCACAGGAGTCTCCAAAAAATTTCACTTGTGAACTGAAGGATGCGACCTGGAATCGAACCCACAAACTTCGGAGCCTGAGTCAGACGGCTTGACCAATTTCTGTATATTTCAATATTCTGTATATGTAGTGTTAGGAACATGATTAAATACCAAATCACAAATGTGTAAGTTAGATCAGTTCTCTTCATGACTGGCTTAGTCTTCACCATCTCATCATCAAGTCAGGTCGATAGGGTCCTTAATATAGGCTGCTCCGTGTACATTACCCAATCACAAATGTGTAAGTTAGATCAGTTCTCTTCATGACTGGCTTAGTCTTCACCATCTCATCATCAAGTCAAGTCAATAGGGTCCTTAATATAGGCTGCTCCATGTACATTACCCAATCACAAATGTGTAAGTTAGATCAGTTCTCTTCATGACTGACTTAGTCTTCACCATCTCATCATCAAGTCAGGTCAATAGGGTCCTTAATATAGGCTGCTCCATGTACATGGTTTTATTGGTACATTCATTGTAATGATTGATTACAACAAGTACATTTGATCTGGGAGCTGTAGTGATCAATGCAGTAGCCTGCCAAGATATTGGCTCTAGTTCAATCCCCTGCAGAGGCAGTACACCTCTCTCTGGTCGACCTAGCTTCATAATAAACATAGGTACAATATAATTTTGAGACTTGTCAGGAAATTGTATTGGAAGGAAAGGCAATGATGAAGAGAACTGGCCACTCCCACCTCATATGTCATGGCCTAGAATATATGAAGGGCTGACACTTCACATTCCAAGTGCAGTATCTGTTAAGGGACTGACTTTACCATGTTATAACATGATTTCTATGAGATATGTTCTCACTTGCATTGCTTGTACTGAACATTACATGTATGTTTCTATTAGATATGTTCACATTTGCACTGGCTTG
The DNA here is from genome assembly GCA_963921405.1 of Cepaea hortensis. Classification (NCBI taxonomy): domain Eukaryota; kingdom Metazoa; phylum Mollusca; class Gastropoda; order Stylommatophora; family Helicidae; genus Cepaea; species Cepaea hortensis. Next base: position 124,408,852 of record OY992877.1, on the reverse strand, counting down.
TACTGAATGAACATTACATGTACATTTCTTTGGAGAGAAAATTCAATGTGCACATGTGTGACATCAGTCTGATATTTGTTGTATCTTTGTTTTCTCTTATTGTCTCTTATTACATGTGTGCATGGGCATGGACAAGAGAGACAGAAAGATTGAATTCTGCTTCTCTCTCTCTCTCTCTCTCTCTCTCTCTCTCTCTCTCTCTCTCTCTCTCTCTCTCTCTCTCTCTCTCTCTCTCTCTCTCTCTCTCTCTCTCTCTCCCTCTCCCTCTCCCTCTCCCCTCCCTTCCCCCTCCCTCCCTCCCTCCCTCTCTCTCTCTCTCTCTAAAGTCAGCTAACAATGACACAGAAGACGAGAGAAACTAAACCTGCACACCAAACTACCACAATTATAACCAACACTACTACAGCACGTTGAACGAGGCAGAAAGTTTTTTTTTTTTCTACATATCGGATCGGATGGGATGTCGCAGTTACACAGATTCATATACTAAGAAGGAGGATTTTCTTTCCCCTGGCTCATCCAGACATGGATGTTAATTGTGTCTGCTTTCAGGAAAATCTCAAATTGTTGCACCCATTGGCTGATTAATGTGGCTGCATCATAAAATTTTTTATTATCAGGTTTTCTGTGCCTCTTTAAAAAGATACAATAAATATTCTGTTATGGGCAGGTTTTTCAAATTTTGAAATGTTACCTGTGTAGGAACATACATGACTTATTTGTTACAATGTCCGCCTATCAAAGAATTGTTAGCATCTGCATTGTGTACACAGGGCATTGTGTTTTCACCCTTGTCTGAGAAGGCTAGTGGTTCATTCCACTACTGAGAGAGTATGTTCATGGTTTGATTCATCATGATTGCAGTTGCAATATTGATTTTGATCTCATGACAAATGTACAAATTATTTTAAACAGCACATCAAAAAACTTATCAAATATATTTTTAAAATGTAACTTATTAATTGTATGTATAGTTATTCTAGTCAGCCGTGTCATTTTAAATGTTTGTTGTCTTTGCATCTACAAAATGGAGGGTCCATGATTAATTCCAGATGATAAAGACACCAGATGACATCGTGCTTGTTGCTCTGCCAGAGACCATACCTTCGGACCTGTCAGTGGTTATAAAAAGTTGTCTTGATGGCAACCATGAGATTCGATCTAGTGCACAAGAAGCATTAAAGCTTTTGACAGGTATCAGTTTGCCTTTACTCAAAAAACAAAGCAATATTTTGTTATACTGTTACATTCAGACATGAATCATACTCCTTTCTTTCAATTTTTCAATCTTGTCTTAACTCTTAACCAACCAAGCAACAATTACTATAATAAGAACAGACTTCATTGCACTCAGGACATACATGTAAGTACTTAGCAGTTAGTGAAGAGTTTGTATGCTGATGTTTCTTATTGTTAGTTGTTTGTATAGAGACAACTGCACCAGTCTCTATGTTCCTCCTGCCTGCCAGTTTCATATTGAATCTCTTATGTCAGAAATATTTGGTTGGTTATTCCATCAATTGTTGGAGGAGGTGACACAATAACTGTAATTGTTCTTTTTAATTCATTGTTCATGTCCTGACTATAGATGATTTTGAAGTTAGCTAATTGAATATCTCATTGTTCGTTCTCTCTCTCTCTCTCTCTCTCTCTCTCTCTCTCTCTCTCTCTCTCTCTCTCTCTCTCTCTCTCTCTCTCTCTCTCTCTCTCTCTCTCTCTCTCTCCTCTCTCTCTCTCTCTCTCTCTCGGTGGGTGGGTGGGTGGGTAGGTGGATGGGTTTTATTTTTTAATGAAAGCTCCATCTTTTTGGCATAGGTTGATATTATGTTGAGGTCTCTCCACATCTCCTCTTTTATTGTGGCCATGTCTCTTATAGATAAGATTCCATTGGATGTCTTTATTCCCCTTCTTCATTCCTGCATCTTCAATTATCAGAGTTCCAATATTTACTCATAATTTAGTTTACTATCCTTATTTTAATGCTAACTTATGGTCTGTTTGGTGAGTCGAGATGAAACCATTTGTGCTCCAGCGATTGGTGTGCTGCAAGTTGATTCAAAATATCAGTTGTATGCACCTGTACTATTTTAAATCTGGACATTGGGTCATTCTGTTACAATTAGTCAGCTAATCATTGTTGTATGGTGTTGGCAACATGGCATTTTAATGACAGATTGTGATTCTTCTTCTTCTTGTTCTAGGAAATTGATGCAACACTAGGGATTCTTTCTTCTTCTTCTTCTTCTTCTTCTTCTTCTTCTTCTTCTTCTTCTTCTTCTTCTTCTTCTTCTTCTTCTTCTTCTTCTTCTTCTTCTTCTTCTTCTTCTTCATCTTCTTCTTCATCTTCTTCTTCTTCTTCTTCTTCTTCTTCATCTTCTTCATCTTTCTTCTTCTTCTTCATCTTCTTCTTCTTCTTCTTCTTCTTCTTCTTCTTCTTCTTCTTCTTCTTCTTCTTCTTCTTCTTCTTCTTCTTCTTCTTCTTCTTCTTCTTCTTCTTCTTCTCTTCTTCTTCTTCTTCTTCTTCTTCTTCTTCTTCTTCTTCTTCTTCTTCTTCTTCTTCTTCTTCTTCTTCTTCTTCTTCTTCTTCTTCTTCTTCTTCTTCTTCTTCTTCTTCTTCTTCTTCTTCTTCTTCTTCTTCTTCTTCTTCTTCTTCTTCATCATCTTCTTCTTCTTCTTACACCTTCCAAAGTCAACATTAATATATCCAAAGAAAGCAGCAGTCAGCTTGAATTTGTTCTCATTTCCATAAAGGGTGTGGGTGTAGGCCAAAATACTTTTCTCTGTTCTATATATGTTATTTAGCTGTTATTTTACCAGTTTCACAGTTACATTCACTAGTATCTCCTATCTTTACTTTATTAAATGTGATATTTCAGCCTCTTGTGTCCTGTGTGGAATCTGAAGATTGCTACTTGTTCTCCTTGGTCAAGTTGGTAATGTACGTCATCTTTCTGATGACCTTCATGCTCTGTTTTCCCCTTGGTTCTATAATTGCTTCTTATAAGTCTCTTTTCCTCACCATAGATTGTGTTAACCCTTTACAGGCAGACGCTTGTCCATTTTTTAGCCCTGAACGGGCAAGATTTTTTCAGGTTTGGTAAAATTTCGGGTTGCGTTAGTAAAAACATCACAAATAAGGTATTAGTCAACCAATTTTAGTTAAATAAACAACACAATGAAGGGAAAAGCATGCAGAATATGTTACTCACGTGATTGTTGTCAGTAATCCATATATGAACACAAATATTTACGAAATACAGCATATTGTTTGTGATTTTCCGTCATCTATACGGCAATTTACAAACACATTTTGAGAATCATAATCACTTTCTTTAAAGTCCGAATGCAAAGTAACGCTTTTCACTGATATCTAGCTGCGATTAATAGTCAACTTCGTGCCCTTTAATGTCACTTAAATTGAACCTAGCGAAATCTCGGCTATCACTTGAAGAATCGCTGAAATCCATTTCGAAAAACTAAGCGTAAAAGTCCCGAAAACTATAAAAAAAAAAGTCCGTTCAAATTCATAGTAGGCGCTTACAAATAGCGGCCACGTTGTCAAGCTATCGGCGAAAGCGAAAGTAGCCGTCGGAAGTGTCGGAAAGCCGAGAGATCGCGTTTTTACAATGCATAATAGTATCTGACACAATCAGACGATCTGCTCGTTTAAGCGATCGGCCGCAAATGGACGTTCTGCCCTGTAAAGGGTTAATGTATGCTCAGGTAGTCTTCCTCCTTCCTTTGCCAATTTGTCAGCCTTTTCTTCTTTGTCTTCTTTCGTTTGCTTCAAATTTATTGTCTATCTGCAATGTTGTCTCCCAATTTGTCAGCCTTTTCTTCTTTGTCTTCTTTTATTTGCTTGAAATGTATTGTCTGTCTGCAGTATTGTCTCGTGTATGAACTTTGCTGTCTTATATTAGTTCACTCAATGGTGTCAGCCTCTTCATTTCCAGGTATGTTGCAGTGTATGAGGTTCTATTGTATTACAACGCTTTTGGATTTCTATCTTGGTTCATGAAGTACTGCTCCTAGATCTGCTAATTATGCACTGTTTTTGCTTTTCTTGTTGCATGATGAACTGAGATATTTAAGCTTGTCAATAGTCTCTTCCTTTAGAAATATACTGAGCAAGTCTGCATTCAATATGGAGTTATTTAAGAAGAATAACAAAAACATGCCTTGTTACAATTGACTTTTGAACCATCTGTCTGGACTGACTATTGAGTCTGTCACTTCACATCACTGAGATAATATTATATTCTTTTCTGTGTACTAGTTAATGTTAGCGGTTAGAATCGATGGCAAGGCATTAGACTGGTTTGACATCAAGCAAGGAGTCCGTCAGGGCAGTGTGCTGTCACCCTATTTGTTTGACCTGTACGCCGAAAATATAATGAGAAATGTCAGAGACGATATAACCAGAGAGCAATTGATTGAGTGATTTAGGAACCGACATCACAGCATTCGGGGCATTCCCATAAGCACCAGAGAGCAATATGATGCCCTAAATATCGGTGGTCATGAAATACCAGAGATTCGATATGCTGACGATGCAGTATTACTATCCACATCACAGAATGGTATAGAAAACCTAATAACCTCACCCCAAAGAAATAGTGAAAATCACAACTTATATCTTAAATAGCAAAAACAAAGATAATGCATACAGATAAAACTACTATGGAGGAAGAAAAATATGTTAATGAGGAAAGATTGGAGGTGGTGGAAAATTTCAAATATCTTGGGTCATTGATTACCAACAATGGTGACACAATGAGAGAAATTAAACGACGACTAACAGTTGCTCTTCAGAGACTAAAACAACTGAATAAATTATGAGTGGAACAGATAGAGACCTGGACATTTACTAAACAAGCTGAACAATTCATAAATGCCTTTACATATAAATGTTATAGACGAGTTCTAAGAATATCTTGGATAAAGAAAAGAACAAATGCATCCATACTTCAAGAGCTGAATATTGAAGAGGGTTGGCTATTCATCATCATCATCTTCCACTTCTGCCGTCGAGCGTCGTGGGGAGGAATAATTTGCGCTCCAGCACCCGATGGGCGGCGCTGGATATTGTCATTCCGTGTCATTGTACAATGTCTTTGATGTCATCAATCCATTTTCTTCTTGGACATCCTCTTGGTCTTGTCGCAGATGATCTTTGATGTAAGGCCAGCGATGGTAGTTGATGGTGTTGCATTCTAACGACATAGCCGAACCACTTGATCTTGTGTCTTTCAGTAAATGTGGCACAAGGCGTTGATCCCACTGTCTGTCTGATAACAGCATTTCTTACTCGGTCTTGGATTGTTAAGTTGGCAGCTCTCCTCAGGCATCTCATCTCGATGGTGTTGATTTTGCAAAAGTGTGATTTGGATAAAGTCCAAGTTTGAGATTGGTAGCATAGAGTTAGTATGAATATGCTGTTTATTAACTGTCATTTTGCGGACGTGGGTATATTTGGATCTTTCAGTAAGGGTGATAGTTGCTATGTAAGTGCACTTGCTTTTTGACATCTGATTTCTATTTCTCTGTCCAATCTGCCATCTTCTATGACCATACTTCCAAGATATTTGAATTCTTTAACTTGTTTCAGAGTTGTGCTATTTATCTGTATACTTAGTGGACCAGGCGATCTGCTAACTTGCATTACTTCAGTTTTGGCTGTATTTCTACTCATATTGCATCTGCTGCATGTTGAACTCAGATTATTAATATGATTTTGTAGTCTGCCGTCATCGCTGTAAAACAAGCTCTGATCGTCTGCAAATAGAAGTTCATTTATTTCCTGTGGATCAGTTGTTTCATCTGGAGTAAAGAATTTTAAATTTTCTGAATCTGTTCTGTCAAGGCTTGCTTCTTTGGATCATGTAGATATTAAATAACAGAGGAGAGAGCACAAATCCCTGTCTCACTCCTGTATTGACTGTGAACATATCTGATATACCTTCTTGTGTCCTTACTGCACTTCGGCTCCAATGGTACGTGGCTATGGTGTTTTCTAGCAATTGTCCTTCTATCTCATAGTCTTCAAGGATCGTCCATAATCTGTATCAGTCTACTCTATCGAAAGCCTTTTCCTGATCTACAAACAGAATTCTGCTGGTCACTATATTCAATAGTTTTTTTCACATATTTGTCTAATTGTAAATAGTGCAACTTTTACCTTTCCGAAAACGGCTACTGAAGACAATAAAACAGAGGAAATTGATATATTTTGGACATTTAAAACATCACGAGAGTTTGGAAAGCACAATAATGGAGGGTATATGCCCAGGAAGAGAGGAAGAGGAAGGCCAAAGAGAAGATGGGTTCAGGATGTGGCGGATGATCTCCAGATGGGTGTATCGGACGCGGGACATCTTGCTTGTGATCGAGAAGTTTTCCGGAAGGTTTTTATGGGAGCTAGGTTCTGCAAAGGACATGGTACTGAATGAGTTAATGTCTGTCAGAACCAGTTCTGTACGGAAGAATATCATGAATAAATGTGAGAGTTCTACCCATCCCTAGTTGAAGTGTTGCTACCTTGACTGTGTATAGTGTATTGAATGACACCAGTGAAAGCGGGGAAGTCAGTAAATAAATAAAGGACCCTTCTAATGCCTCAACATACATGGTGCTAGATACATATTTTGATAGACCAGCCAGCACTCGCCGGGTGATGTGATCTGTATCATGCTAGCTGCCTTTACTTTCCAAGACATTCCCTGGTACCCAGGTTAGACTGGGAGTCCAGGTCAGAGAGTCCACACTGATAGGGATTTGAACCCATGATCACTGGCCAACAAGTGAATGTCTAGCCACTACACTACTGCAGCTTCATGATCACTGGCCAACAGGTGAATGTCTAGCCACTACTCTTCTACAGCTTCATGATCACTGGCCAACAGGTGAATGTCTAGCCACTACGCTACTGCAGCTTCATGATCACTGGCCAACAGGTAAATGTCTAGCCACTACACTTCTGCAGCTTCATGATCACTGGCCAACAGGTGAATGTCTAACCACTACGCTACTGCAGCTTCATGATCACTGGCCAACAGGTGAATGTCTAGCCACTACACTCTTCAGCTTCATGATCACTGGCCAACAGGTGAATGTCTAACCACTACGCTACTGCAGCTTCATGATCACTGGCCAACAGGTGAATGTCTAGCCACTACACTCTTCAGCTTCATGATCACTGGCCAACAAGTGAATGTCTAGCCACTACGCTACTGCAGCTTCATGATCACTGGCCAACAGGTGAATGTCTAGCCACTACTCTTCTACAGCTTCATGATCACTGGCCAACAGGTGAATGTCTAGCCACTACGCTACTGCAGCTTCATGATCACTGGCCAACAGGTAAATGTCTAGCCACTACACTTCTGCAGCTTCATGATCACTGGCCAACAGGTGAATGTCTAGCCACTACGCTACTGCAGCTTCATGATCACTGGCCAACAGGTGAATATCTAGCCACTACGCTACTGCAGCTTCATGATCACTGGCCAACAGGTGAATGTCTAGCCACTACGCTACTGCAGCTTCATGATCACTGGCCAACAGGTGAATGTCTAGCCACTACGCTACTGCAGCTTCATGATCACTGGCCAACAGGTGAATGTCTAGCCACTACGCTACTGCAGCTTCATGATCACTGGCCAACAGGTGAATGTCTAGCCACTACTCTTCTACAGCTTCATGATCACTGGCCAACAGGTGAATGTCTAGCCACTACGCTACTGCAGCTTCATGATCACTGGGAGCCTTGAGGTTAACTTGCATGTCTAGCCATTACGCTACTGCAAGCGCGCTGTGATCCAGTCCACCTGGCATGACAGTTTTTCATTAATCAGTAGGTTAATAGTCATCACATAATCATCCTTGAGATCAAAGGCTGCTATAGTTGCCACCATGCTGATCAAATAATTATAAACACATTACACAATATAACAGTCACTGATTATACCCTTTACTTTAAACTTTGTTGCTCTTCTTTTACTCCAGGGTGTGGAGATTATATAGAAAGCTTTTAACAGATAAGATAGCAATGTTCATTTGTGCTTATTACCGACCTTCTACCCACGGTAAGCTCAAGCTTATGATAATTATCGCTTGCCTGCTGGCTCAGTTGTCCTGGTGTTCCAATTCTCATCAATGCGGATTTTATTTTACCTGGACTGACAGGTTGATCCAATCTAGAATAGCTACCAGGAGATGACTTGGGATGTAAAGTCAGCCGGATTTAAATTTTCAGCACCCGTAGAGTGCCAGATTGGTTGTTACAAATATTGACACCACCTGTAGAGTGCCGGATTGGTTGATACAAATATTGACAGCACCCATAGAGTGCCAGATTGGTTGATACAAATATTGACAGCACCCGTAGGGTGCCAGATTGGTTGGTACAAATATTGACATCACTTGTAGAGTGCTAGATTGGTTGATACAAATATTGACATCACCCGTAGAGTGCCAGATTGGTTGATACAAATATTGACATCACCCATAGAGTGCCAGATTGGTTAATACAAATATTGACATCACCCGTAGAGTGCCAGATTGGTTGATACAAATATTGACAGCACCCATAGAGTGCCAGATTGGTTGATACAAATATTGACATCACCCGTAGAGTGCCAGATTGGTTGATACAAATATTGACGTCACCCGTAGAGTGCCAGATTGGTTGATACAAATATTGACGTCACCCGTAGAGTGCCAGATTGGTTGATACAAATATTGACATCACCCGTAGAGTGCCAGATTGGTTGATACAAATATTGACATCACCTGTAGAGTGCCAGATTGGTTGATACAAATATTGACATCACCCGTAGAGTGCCAGATTGGTTGATACAAATATTGACATCACTTGTAGAGTGCCAGATTGGTTGATACAAATATTGACATCACTTGTAGAGTGCCAGATTGGTTGATACAAATATTGACATCACCCGTAGAGTGCCAGATTGGTTGATACAAATATTGACATCACCCGTAGAGTGCCAGATTGGTTGATACAAATATTGACATCACCCATAGAGTGCCAGATTGGTTGATACAAATATTGACATCACTTGTAGAGTGCCAGATTGGTTGATACAAATATTGACATCACCCGTAAAGTGCCAAATTGGTTGATACAAATATTGACATCACCCGTAGAGTGCCAGATTGGTTGATACAAATATTGACATCACCCGTAGAGTGCCAGATTGGTTGATACAAATATTGACATCACCCGTAGAGTGCCAGATTGGTTGATACAAATATTGACATCACCTGTAGAGTGCCAGATTGGTTGATACAAATATTGACATCACCTGTAGAGTGCCAGATTGGTTGATACAAATATTGACATCACCCGTAGAGTGCCAGATTGGTTGATACAAATATTGACATCACCCGTAGAGTGCCAGATTGGTTGATACAAATATTGACATCACCTGTAGAGTGCCAGATTGGTTGATACAAATATTGACATCACCCGTAGTGTGCCAGATTGGTTGTTACAAATATTGACATCACCCGTATAGTGCCAGATTGGTTGATACAAATATTGACAGCACCCATAGAGTGCCAGATTGGTTGATACAAATATTGACAGCACTCATAGAGTGCCAGATTGGTTGATACAAATATTGACATCACTTGTAGAGTGCCAGATTTGTTGATACAAATATTGACATCACCCGTAAAGTGCCAGATTGGTTGATACAAATATTGACATCACCCGTAGAGTGCCAGATTGGTTGATACAAATATTGACATCACCCGTAGAGTGCCATATTGGTTGATACAAATATTGACATCACCCATAGAGTGCCAGATTGGTTGATACAAATATTGACATCACTTGTAGAGTGCCAGATTGGTTGATACAAATATTGACATCACCCGTAAAGTGCCAGATTGGTTGATACAAATATTGACATCACCCGTAGAGTGCCAGATTGGTTGATACAAATATTGACATCACCCGTAGAGTGCCAGATTGGTTGATACAAATATTGACATCACCCGTAGAGTGCCAGATTGGTTGATACAAATATTGACATCACCCGTAGAGTGCCAGATTGGTTGATACAAATATTGACATCACCCGTAGAGTGCCAGATTGGTTGATACAAATATTGACATCACCCGTAGAGTGCCAGATTGGTTGATACAAATATTGACATCACCCGTAGAGTGCCAGATTGGTTGATACAAATATTGACATCACCCGTAGAGTGCCAGATTGGTTGATACAAATATTGACGTCACCCGTAGTGTGCCAGATTGGTTGATACAAATATTGACGTCACCCGTAGAGTGCCAGATTGGTTGATACAAATATTGACATCACTTGTAGAGTGCCAGATTGGTTGATACAAATATTGACATCACCCGTAGAGTGCCAGATTGGTTGATACAAATATTGACGTCACCCGTAGAGTGCCAGATTGGTTGATACAAATATTGACATCACCCGTAGAGTGCCAGATTGGTTGATACAAATATTGACGTCACCTGTAGAGTGCCAGATTGGTTGATACAAATATTGACGTCACCCGTAGAGTGCCAGATTGGTTGATACAAATATTGACATCACCCGTAGAGTGCCAGATTGGTTGATACAAATATTGACATCACCTGTAGAGTGCCAGATTGGTTGATACAAATATTGACATCACCCGTAGAGTGCCAGATTGGTTGATACAAATATTGACATCACTTGTAGAGTGCCAGATTGGTTGATACAAATATTGACATCACCTGTAGAGTGCCAGATTGGTTGATACAAATATTGACATCACCCGTAGAGTGCCAGATTGGTTGATACAAATATTGACATCACCCGTAGAGTGCCAGATTGGTTGATACAAATATTGACATCACTTGTAGAGTGCCAGATTGGTTGATACAAATATTGACATCACCTGTAGAGTGCCAGATTGGTTGATACAAATATTGACATCACTTGTAGAGTGCCAGATTGGTTGATACAAATATTGACATCACCTGTAGAGTGCCAGATTGGTTGATACAAATATTGACATCACCTGTAGAGTGCCAGATTGGTTGATACAAATATTGACATCACCTGTAGAGTGTCAGATTGGTTGATACAAATATTGACATCACCCGTAGAGTGCCAGATTGGTTGATACAAATATTGACATCACCTGTAGAGTGCCAGATTGGTTGATACAAATATTGACATCACCTGTAGAGTGCCAGATTGGTTGATACAAATATTGACATCACCTGTAGAGTGCCAGATTGGTTGATACAAATATTGACATCACCTGTAGAGTGCCAGATTGGTTGATACAAATATTGACATCACCTGTAGAGTGCCAGATTGGTTGATACAAATATTGACATCACCTGTAGAGTGCCAGATTGGTTGATACAAATATTGACATCACCTGTAGAGTGCCAGATTGGTTGATACAAATATTGACATCACCTGTAGAGTGCCAGATTGGTTGATACAAATATTGACATCACCCGTAGAGTGCCAGATTGGTTGATACAAATATTGACATCACCCGTAGAGTGCCAGATTGGTTGATACAAATATTGACATCACCCGTAGAGTGCCAGATTGGTTGATACAAATATTGACATCACCCGTAGAGTGCCAGATTGGTTGATACAAATATTGACATCACCCGTAGAGTGCCAGATTGGTTGATACAAATATTGACATCACCCGTAGAGTGCCAGATTGGTTGATACAAATATTGACAGCACCCGTAGAGTGCCAGATTGGTTGATACAAATATTGACATCACCCGTAGAGTGCCAGATTGGTTGATACAAATATTGACATCACCCGTAGAGTGCCAGATTGGTTGATACAAATATTGACATCTCCCATAGAGTGCCAGATTGGTTGATACAAATATTGACAGCACCCGTAGAGTGCCAGATTGGTTGATACAAATATGGGGTTAGCATAGTATACCAAATACACCTGGTGATGTGTACAAGGGTTCTTTACGTTTAAGAATGATAATTATGGTATTTCTACAAATCTGTTGCAGATCTTTAGTTTGTGCTTGTTAGGTGTTTTATTCTTTAAGTGTTATCTGCCATTACCTTTGTTTCAAAGTTAATACAAATATAAAATTATTCATTTTCAGCAGATCATGCCCTGATGAGCTGGTCATCATCTACCACAGGAGATGAAAATTACAAGGATTCATTTAAAAGGATGTGTTCTTCAATAAACAGATGTACTACAAAGCATTCAAAGACTGATATCTGCAACACAGATTTAAAAACCGCTGCAACATCCTCCATATTGCTGAACCCTCCTGAAAAGAGCACAGTTACAAGTAGCAGTAGCAGTGGGGAAAAAAGAGAATTAAAGGCTTCTGTTAAAGCCAGAAAAGTTTCTTACCACCCAGCAAATAAATTGAACAAACCATCACTTAAAGGAAAGAAATCAACCAGACTGCTAGCAAAGCTTAGTTTTCAGAAAATGTCACTAGAAACACTACAGGCACCTTTGATCAGTACTGAAGGTGATTCAGAGAAGGCAATGGAGATAAAACAGGATGATAAAGATTACTCTTGTTCAAGCCTACTGAAAAGCCTGGCTTTACATGTAAAGGAACCGCACAATATGACCTCTTCATACACACGTAACAAAAGTACTGAGAGATCTGAAGTAGTTCACTCGGTTACAAGAGATAGTGTCACAGACACAACTCAAAAAATGCCAGGAACTTCTAGTTGGACTGAAAATCCAACCGTTGACAGGTCGTACAAATTCAGTGGAAACAAACCAAAACCAAGAACTGATAAGACACCTCTGTTTCAGGTCAAACAGGTAAAGACTCTGGGAACCACTGGAAGCAGAGTGGAGAACTTGCAAATGGATTGTCAGACTGTTTCTGGTTGCAATAACAGAGTGCAGGAAGACAATTACCAACAAGAATCTGGGGTTGCTGCTGATGAAATGGAGTTTGTTTTTAAAGTCTTTGATGATAATGTGTTTACTGGAGCTGAAGATGATATTGTCAACAATTGGTGCAGTATGCTTGATAAAGATGAGATTACAGAGAGCAGTTGTCACACTCATCAAGTGGATGTCAACACACATCAGATCTTAAATATAAGAGAAGATCATTCTCTTGCAAATAAACAAGAAGAACCGATGGATACTGACAGTGAAGGTGCTTCTGTGTCAGCAGGCAACATTAGAAGCAACCATAACATTGCAGCTACCAAAGGAAACAGAAAGCGACTAGCAGATTCATCTGTCAACACAAGTGGCATTCCAGGAAAGGCAGTCTTTCTGACACCTTCACATCAGGAGATGAATACTCACCAGTTGCCAAATTTTGATCAAATTTTGCCTGAGAATGTTTGACCAAACTGTTTTTACTGTATATATTTATATCTAATGAGCTTAGTGCTCTTTTGAATCTAATGCCCGGTTAAATAACATGTACTTTATAAGCCATTGTGTTCTGCCATAAAATGTGTCTGTTATATATAGCTGGTTAGATTACCATTATTATAGTTTTACTATATGTGATTCCAGAGGATCTATATTTCCTTCAGATGTTGGATGGCAGTAAACTTTGTTAATTGTCTACTTATTTCCCATAAATGAACAGTGGATTTTTGTGGAATGTGTTTCAGCTGATACAGATACTTTATACTTCCATTTGAGTTTCATTTCTGATGAGCATCATTGGTCTGTAACATTTATCACATTCACACTAGTATTTTGCATGTCTTTTTGTTTGTTGGTGGACTTATTGGATTATTTTATTTGATCACCGTGTGACATGAAAGACATAGATCGAGAGAAATCAATCAAAATTGAGCCAAGTAATGAAGAAGCTTGCTTGTACAACATGGGGAGCAGATGGTGCCACGGCTTGGGCAAAAGAGAATCATAACTGGAGGCATGAAGACAAAGCTCATTCGTCTTCTGTCTTTTATCCTCTAATGGGGCATAAGCCCCTCAATGAGCTCATTCGAAGCCCTCCTATCTTTAACCATCTCCCGCAGCTTCCTCCACGTGCTCATCATATTAATCATCTCTGCATCTTGTTCTCTTCCTCATACATGTTAGGTCTCAGTCTATTTCTTTAGCCCCTTGGGTTCCAGAGAGAGGACTTTCAAGTTATACTATTAATAGATTACCTCAATGAGTGGCACAGGGCCTTTTCCTCATTTCTTGATAGACTCATTGACTGGAATGTGGTTTGTTCTCTTCATAGGTTCCACATGAGTGATTCTAACAGACTATTTTAGTCCTGTTCTGTGCGGATACCACAATACCCTTTAGTGAACTAGAAAACATGTCATGTCTACAGCCAGTGATGTACAGAAGAGACAGTGGGGTCCAGCAACAAGCAGAGAAATGTAGAATGTTGACAGACCACTCCGTGTATGAAAGGGAAATATTACATTAGAACAACTTTGAAGCATGTGCAAACATAAAGGATAAGAACAGATCCAATGCTTCTTTAACATGTTGACAGTCAAACCTATTTATATTGCACACAGGCTCCCAACTCAGAGACAGCAGTATTTGCTTGAGATGATAGAAAACATTTCTGCTGCCGTGAAAATGAATACCCATGGTTAAAAAAAGGAAAGCAAAAATAGCCTTTAACTACAAAGAGAAATCAAATGAACCCAGCCTAAAATGGATAGCAGGAAATGTTCTGGGAAATATAAGCAGCTGACATGATATTTATCACATTGCAGTCGAGTGCCAATTGGTCTATACTAAAATTGAACCAGCACTGTAAACCCAATTACTTTCCTTTACATTACACAAAGAAATATTGCTCAAGCAGTACCTGGAATCGTGCATATACCGATGGTTCAGCAACAAATGCAACAGAAAATGAATGAGGAATCCATCTGAATCTAGAAGTTGATGCAAAGAAAAAGTTAGTGGCAACAGGAACATTCTCAAACAACTTCAGGGCACAACCATGGCAACTTAAGCAGGGACATTTTTGGCTGATGAAAATATATGCAGCTTTGTTTTCACAGAGGCAATGAGTTTAGTCTCAACGCTGAAGAGCAAGAACAGTCAAGAACTAGAAGACTTAAGAGTAGCATTCCAGGAAGGACCATGTCGTCATTGCAAAAGTGTTGAAATACAGTGGATCCCATCTCATTGCAACATTCTTGGCAAGTTAGAGACTGACACATTGACAGATGCTGTAATGATGTCAAGAAGTTACCAGAAGCAAATACAGAACCAAATATGAAGTAGTGCTTCCAGACCATCGGAAATATGATGCATATTGCCAGCTGCATGGGTGGCATTCTGCAGACTCCACACAGGACATAATAGATTGAGAAACCAACTGTTCAAAAAGACAATGATAGAATGAATGTAACTGTGTAATTGATAAAACTATGGCTAGACAGTGTCTGCACAGTTAACCAACATATACAGAATTGAGGAAATACTGTTTGGTTTAGACCAGTTCCCTTCAGGACAGACTCTTTGGAGGTGTCAACAACATTTTGGGCAGACACCAGTCTGTGGGACATCCTGGACTACTGCTGTCTGTAAATGTATTCAGGTTGACATTTGAAGATTTATGAATAAGAAGAGGAAGAATTCATTAACATGAGTTAATAATCCAGCTGATTCTTCTGTGCCATATGTTTAGCTTATTAAGTTTTATATTTTATATTTTAGTTGTTTTCTGTGATTTTATCAGATGGAATGGTGCCATTATATTCCCTAAATACTATGTGTGTGCCTTATACAAATAACAGAAGGTCATATCTTGTCTCTATTGCTCATCTGGTTATCTGTTCAGTCAGTCATATATTTCAGAACTCAGAGCAATAGCTGTGATACCTGCACTTTTCTTTCTTTTTATTTATTGATCCGCTTCTATACACACAAAGTAATATTACGAGGGGAAGTCAATAAGTAAGTCACAAATGACTGTAAACAAATAATTGAATATGATAACAATTTGAAACCAGTTTATTTTTATACATACATTGTCCCTTTATATCTCAGCATAATTTCCACCAACATTGATGCACTTATCCCATCGTTTTATCAGTCCTCAAAAACCGGCTGCATAGAACTGTGTGTTCTGTTTTCTAAACCATGTTTTCACTTAATATTCAACTTCGGCGTCATTCGAGAAATGTCTCCCACCAAGGTGGGTTTTCAGTGGACCAAAAAGGTGGAAATCGCTAGGGGCTAAGTCGGGGCTGTAAGGTGGATGTTCCAGAACTTCCCACTTTAGTTGCTTAATTTTCTCCTGAGTTAATCGAGCCGTATGTGGTCTGGCATTGTCATGAAGAAGCAACACTCCTCTAGTCAGCAGTCCTGGAAATTTCAATCAATCATGCATTATGCTGTATGCTGAACCATGTGAGCATCCAATTGCAGATGCTACAGATTCTATCGTTACTCACCTGTCGCCTCTAATCATCTCCTCCACCCGCTGCATGGATGCTTCTGTTGCAATCTCAACAGGACGACCAGATCGGATTTCATCAACAATTTTAGAGCGTCCTTGAGAACATTTTTCTACCCAGCTATGCACAGCTTTACGGGACAAACATTTGTCAGCATAAACAGGAAGCATTTCCTTATGAATATCCTTTGCAGGCAGTCATTTTGCCCACAAAAAAACGCACAACAGCACATTGTTCTTTGGTTGTACATTCCGTAAGTACAGTCGCCATTTTGTTTATGCACTGTGCATACGCTTGAGACACCTAGCGCCACCTGACGAACAGGAATATAAAGTTTGATGTTGCTGTCAACTAATGACACCTGTAGAAAACACTAACGACATTTACCTGCCACTCCACAGAACTGTGTGACTTACTTATTGACTTGATTCTATTTTGAAATTTATTTTTCTCACGGCCACTAAATCTATTTTTGAAACATATTGTTATTGCTTAGAGAATTATTTCCTGGAAATGTTTGCTTTAATTTCAAATGTTCAACTGTCCTTAGAATTCATATGTTCAGAATAGTCCATCAATCCTTTCCTTCATGATATCTCCGTAATAAATATTGTTACCTCATGAGTATAGCTTCTTTCTTCATATAGTTACGCTAAGGTGGCCAGATGTCCAGTCCCCAAAGTTAGGATAGCTCATAAATGTTTATCAGGTCCTGTACTTATAATTACTCAAAGCAGAATATTTGTAGTACATGTTTAATCTAGTATTGGGACCCTCATTGTTGTGGTGGGACTTAGGCACTGAGTTAATGGATAATTTCATAGTTCAATGAAGATGATCCATGAATCTAATTGTCATGTCAACTAATCAGTCAGTGAAATCAGAAACTCTTGAACTAAATGGTCGGCATTTGTATTTCCATCATAGGTCATGACGGGATGGTATGCCTGAGGAGTTTATTGGGTCCGCACAATTTGTCTTGATGAGTTTTTCCTTTGGATCAGATTTATGTTCTCTCTTTAGTCTTTGCTTTTGTGTTGGCTTGAGTGCTGACTTGTTGTTGGTGGTAGTCACTGTGACAGATGGCACGCTGTGTACATGTCCCTGTTCTCAGCCTGAAGATCTTGATTTGCTCCTTCTGTTATTGGGCTTCTGACTGTAATCTTCATATTCTTTTCTTCCCTTAATTTTCATAGGTTGTTTTAGAAATGTCTTTGCATCTTTAAAGCATTAGGATAATTGAGGTGGAGGCTGGATTAGGTTTCCTTTAACCTATGTAAGATCGTCTGCCTTTTCCCTCTTCAAGTATGCAGTAGTGAACATGTAGCCACTTCAAACTAGCTCAGTGTTTTCTTGACAGCTTACTGCTATTATGTTTTATTTCCTGGTTGTGCCTGTCTTGTTTTTGGCATCAGATGATTTGGAGGACTGACTTGTAGTCAGTAAAAACAAGAATGTTTTGGAACTAGTACTTCTGGGCTTTGAAGAATTTTAATGAAAGCAAAACTTTCATGAAAGTCATGAATGAAAAGCAAACTATGTGACTTGCCAATCTATACAGTGACATAACTTTCAGCACTCTTTCACAGCTCATAACTTTTCATAGGAAAAACTCTGACACCGAAGCAAAGTGAGTATAGTGTGCTGCATAGGAAAAACTCTGACACCCCAGCAAAGTGAGTATAGTGTGCTGCATAAGAAAAACTCTGGCACCCCAGAAAAGTGAGTATAGTGTGCTGCATAGGAAAAACTCTGACACCCCAGCAAAGTGAGTATAGTGTGCTGCATAAGAAAAACTCTGGCACCCCAGAAAAGTGAGTATAGTGTGCTGCATGTGGGATGCCAGTGAGATTGAGTGTTACCACATTCACTTCACAAACTTTGAAAATGTCCTTATGTCATGAACAATTTTCTAACTTGGGATGAATCATGGCAGCTTGGCCTTGACTAAATCCAGGACAAATCACCATCACGAATCAATAACAATGGCTAAAAAACCATCAGTACATCTGGTCACCTTAGTTATCTTCTTCCTCTTTGTGTGCCTTTTAAGACTGCTAGTGGAGTTTAGTCCCACCACCAAGTCCAGGGTCTTGTAGATCAGACATGATTGGTTGGAGACATGATTGGTTGGAGACATGATTGGTTGGAAGGTTGCTGATTTGTTTCTACAATGTGAGGTGGCCAGTCTCAGACCAACCCTGTTAGTCACCTTTTAGAAACTCACTTGGCCACATGGTCGAGGCAGGAACACTGAGATGATCCACGAATCTGGTGATCGCATCAGATGACAAAACATGACCGCCCATGCTTATCGGCATGGCACATGATGACGATGATGCCTTAATTACCTTAGGAGGGGAGATATTTTTTTTAATGATATATCATGATATGTTATTGAATTTTTGCCATATTATTAAGTGAAGAATTTTGTGTTGGTTATGCTTGACAAATAAAGGCAGACACTGACAGTAAGAGAAAATGTATTCATATGTTTCATATAATTTGAATGCTTTGTTTATTTCATGTGATACATGTAGCTGAAGTCACAACCAAGTAAACCAGTAGTTATATGTAGACTTGTTGTTGCGTACAGAATAGTAAAACTTATTATTTTGGTGAAGATTGTTTCATTCACATATTTATCAAGATTGTTTCTAAACTGTTCACATATTACTTAACCATGTACAAGATTGGGGAGCTGTGATAGCTAATGAGGTCTTCTTCTTCTTTCATTCACTTGAAATTTGTCTATAAATGCAATGTTGTCTCTTGTATGAATTTAACTGTCAATTTTAGTTCACTCAGTGGTCCATAGAGTTTATCTTCCACTGTTATTTCTCTAGGCAGGAAGGTTTGCCTAGACAAGTTATATTTTGGGCAGTCTTGGAGTATGTGGGTCAGATGAACCCACTCCGACTTTATAGGTACTTGTAATTTATGTCCCCAAATCAAGGACGATATGTCAACATTTTTAGTCCAACTGTCCGGTGTAGGTGTTGAACCCCTTACCTCGGCATCTGCCCACCGGATGTTTAAGAACACACGTTCTTATCCATTTGGCAGTGTGGTGGTTTATTGTGTCCTATTCTGAGGTGCAGAATAATGATTTGTTCTGGTCTGTCCATAAGCTGGTAGTCATCTTGAGCAGGTGTTGATGGCTTTCTGACTGATTTCTTCTTCTTCTTCTTCGTTCATCCTGAGTTTTTTTCCGGATGTGATTGCGTTGTGCCTGTTTACAGCAGAGCTGCATTCTTGCGCCGTTAGGCCGACACATACGACTTCTGCGGGCATTTGTTGACCGGGTTAACCTTCCCGAGGGTCTGACTGATTTGATCATTCTTTTCTTTTGGTGGCATGTAATAGGTACAACAGGTTATCCTTCTTTTGCTCCTTCCTTAGCCAATCGATCAGCTCTCTCATTTCTGGGTACTCCAAAGTGAGATTGTATTCACTGTGTGGTGACCTTACGCTGGCTGCCAAGTTCAGAATGTAATATTCATAGTGCTGGCATTTCCCAGACAGGAGCTCCTCAAGTACTGATTTTTCATCTGTCAGTAGCACCACAGGCTGTGTACCGTGGCTGGAATTTAGTAATTTCTCTGTTGTTTTATTAATTGCTTGTATTTCAGCATCATAGTTATGGCAGTACTTTCTTGGTATTACTATGGCGATGTCACTTGTATTATTTGGGTATACTGTGTACTCACCAAGCTCCTCCATTTTGAACAGCATTTTGTGCTGACCCACCTGTGTAAACTAGGATCCAGAGGTCCTGTGGATATTCATCATCAAGGAAACTGAGAGTGACTGTTCTGTGTTGTACATTGTTCTGTTCTTCCTTGTCGAATATTCCTTTCACTTGTGTGTGGATTTTTAGTGACAGTCTATGTGTAGTTCATGGAGTTTGTTCTGGAATAGTTTTAAGGGGGGATACCTACTGTTGGCAGATCAGTGCTACTGGTACTATTGGGGTTGGAACTCGTCACTGGCTTCTGAGGATGGGGACGGAGCGCTTATGGGAATGCCCCAAATGCTGTGATGTCGGTTCCTAAATCAATCAATCAAACAATCAATCATTCTACAGATTCCTTTGGCCTGGTGGATAAAACTGCTTCTTTGTTCTTCATAGGGTGGCCCATCATGCTGAGGAACTTTTCTGCTTGTATTAGCATATTATTTGTATCTCTGCACTTTCTCAGTGCTTGTCTCCTCCCCATATTGCTAGCTACAGTTCGCTGAATGTGATAGGTGCCTCCAGCACCTCATATACTATTTCATTCTATCCTGTATTTTGCCATTTCTCTCAAATCTCTTGTTGTTTCTCTTGATTAATTTCAATATTATCTTGTACAAATGCGTCTGCAAAATGGTCAGCTGCTTGCTTTCCTAAGATGTTTCTGTCCTTATATAGTGCAATCTTTGAGTGTTTCCCTGTGCTCTTGTCGTTAAGTTGTTTTACTAGTGTCCACAACTTCCTTTTGTCTCTTTAAAAGTTTAGACTGTTTTCTCCTGCCTGATTTTCCATTTAGCTTGCAGCTTGGCCATTTGAAATTTGGCTAATTTTCTTGTGACTGGGTTTGGCCACTGCTTGCTTTCTATATACGTCCACATCATTATGCAACTGTTCTAGTTCACTACTCCAGTACGGTTTGAATTGTTTATGAGCTCCTCTTGGTACTGATTCTCATGCTGCCTGTGGTATGCACTTACTGTACTCTTCAACTACTTTATTTATGTTATCCGCGTTCAGATTTCTAACCAGCATACTGGTGCAATGTTTGAACATTGCCCAGTTCGCTTTCTTGTTGTTCCACCTTGAGAGGGTGCTGCTTTCACTTACAAGCTCATTTTATACAGTTAGAAAGACTGGACAGTGGTCACTGCTACCAAGTTGTTTCCCAAAAATTTGTTTTATGTTCCACTACAGGTCTGGTGAATGAACGGCCATGGCAACTGTAGTTGTAGTGTGTCATGGTCTCCATTAGAAGGTATATGGGTCAGACGGCCAATTTTCCAGTCTTTCTCCTCTCTGGTCCATGTGATCATAGCCCCAGTTCTGCAAGTGGCTGTTGAAATCGCCACAGATAATAATTTTTTTTTATTTTAATGGTAGTGTGTCTAATGTCTGTGGGCAGCCACTTGCTCAGTAGAGATTGATCGGATGTTGATCTGTATTGTCTGTCTTTAGTTTAAGTGTCTGATACTCAGCCCCTTCCATGTAAACGTCAGTTTGGGAAGCAGTGATGTTATTCTTTACAATGGTCAGTATCCTACTCTTTCTCCTATCCTTTTGGTCAGATAGGTAACACTGATTTTTAAGGCTATGTTTTCGTAGAGGTGAGTTTTTTGCAATCAACATGCACACACTTGTTCTTGATTCAAGATGTTTTCTAGCTCTATTTTTGTTGTTGCTAACTTCCACTGCCTTATTTTAACAAAGTGGCTTTGTTTGGTATAGCCAGATCTTCTTCTTCTTCTTCTTCTTCTTCTTTGTTAATCCAGAGTTTTTTTTCAGATGTGATTGCGTTGTGCCTGTTTACAGCAAAGCTGCGTTCTTGCACCGTTAGGCCGACACATCCGACTTCTGCGGGCATTTGTTGACCGGGTTAACCATCCCGGGTCCAGACGTTCTTATTCACATGTCCACTAGCTCCACATGACATTTGTGAAGGACCTCCAGCCGTTTTGGTTGGACCCTTGTGAAGCATAGGGCCCGGTACTGCACCTTCCTGGCGGTCCATAATGTTTTACAATAATCAACATATTTCATGGCGTGATTGCATGGCATCCTGATTTCTGTGGTGCGCATCCTGGCTGGTTGCCTCCGTCTTCAGCACCTTTTCTTTGCTAGAGTAGACTGCTCTTGTCGAGTTTAGATATGTATGCATGCACACACGTGTCTGCACATGTATGTATATACATACATATCTAGAGCAGTCTGTTTTTTTTTTTTTATGGTGCCATCTCGCCGTCTCGAGACTCGCCGTCGCCCCTTTTCCTGTTAAAACCATTCCGTCACATGAAGGCTAGGAGTTGAACTGTTGCTGCCAGAGGCGATGAATGCACAAGCCATCAGGGTATTTTGCAAGGTTGGACGCTCTCTCTAACTGTACCCCTGGCTGTATAAGAGCAATTTGGAACCTGCTAATGGCTCATTGCTTGCCTGGTGGTCTGGGTTCAAATCCATACCAGGACTTATTTTCAAAATTGACATGTTCCCCCAGGTTGACCCAGTCTAAAACAGGTACTAGGAAATGTCTTGAGAAATGAAAGCTAACTATACCTCACATCCAGGGAATCTGCAGGGGATGTTCCTTGTCTGCAGCTACCTTAAGGTATGACCTTGCCTGAAACACCTTGCATCTGTCGGCAATGGTCGGCAACAAAATCATGCTCATGGCTTCATTCTGTATGCGCTCTACTTTCACTTGCTGACTCTTTGAGGCAATGAGCATTCCCAGTCCATACTCTACCATTGACATGATCAAGTGCTGAAAAGGTATGAATAACATTTTCTGCTCCATGTCAGTTGCTGCCATACTCTTCATTGCATTAACCCCTTCTGACACTTTGTAACCACCACGTCAACATGATCCCTAAATGCGAGGCTTCTGTCAAAAGTGATACCCACTTACTTCAGTCTGCTTTCTCTATTCACGATTCTACCATTTATTGGGAGGTCAGCTTTAACAGTCCCATTGTCCAGAGAGCGCCACAAGACAGATGCGTTTTCTGAGTTAATGACAGCATTCATCTCCATCACTGTCCATTGTCGAATGCAGCTCCTGGGCTGGTTCTTCTTCTTCTTTGCGTTCAACCGGAGTTTTTTTTTTCCAGATGTGATTGCGGTGTGTCTGGTTAGGCACCCTTGGATCGAAACCCTTAAGTCAACACATCCGACTTTTAGCATACAATTTTGACTAGGTTAGCATTCCTGGGAAACTCTCACTTTTGTGGTACCATCCACATCCCAGCTGGTCAAGTTGGAACAGTCGAAGACTTCACGGTCATCCCTCAAAGGAAGGCAGAGACAGTCCATGGCATTTTCCGCCATCCTGGGTGGCTTCCATAATTGCAGAGCCGACACACAGCGCCCTGGTGCTGGGCTCACCGAGGGAATCATCACGTCCTGCTCATGGCTGCTTTAATTCCTTACTCCAATATATTGGGCATTTCGTTCACCCCGGGCCGTTCCCGCACAAACTCTGCAGACGGTATCCACTCAGCGAGTTTTCGGTTCGGACATGTACTTGTCGTTGTGCCTGTCAGAGCTGTTCCAGGCACGACGGACATTCGGAAAACCACCTAGTCAGAGCTGTTCCGAACAAGAGCGGCATTCGGAAACTATGTAGTCAGAGCTGTTCCTAGCACGAGAGACATTCGGACGAGACATTTTACTCGGACGTAAGTGCTTAGTGCCAATTTTTATTTTGCCATCCGTAGGACTGCACTTCCGACTTCGGCCGGCATTTTTAATGAGGTTAGCCTACCTCGGGTTTCGAGGCACGTTAGACTTATTGTTGTGGTGTCGCCCACATCTCAGCTGGTCAAGATAGAACGGTCAATGGCATAACGGTTATCCCACAAGGGAAGGCAGGGGCAGACCATGGGCATTCCTTCGCTACACATATTGCTCTGAGACTGGGCTCACCCGAGGAGTTGCCACGTCCTGCCCATGGTTGCTTTAGTTCCTCACTTCCATGTGTTGGGCATCTCGTTTGCCACTGGTCGCTCAAGCACACACCAGGAACGGTCAGTCTGCGGGCGACATCCACTAGGTAAGCTTTCGCTTTGGACTTCGTACCACGCAATGGATTCGCTAGCCGTGCGTTCCATTTCGCGTTATTGAGACGTTTTTCCACCTTTGTCTACAATCTCTATGAGTTAGATACAGACAGTTTTCGTAACCATTTCATTCGACTGGGTCACTTCTACTTGTTAGTACTCGCTCACGAGGTAGGCTACATGTGCTGCCGGCTCAGCATCTTACCTCCGTGCAGCAGTGAGCGAGAAACGGCCAGGCCCTCTCATCCGGTGATCCCTCATATCCCCCAGCTGAGAGCCTTCGGACAAGTATCTGAACTGGGCATGTAGCGAGCTCAGTACCTCACCTCTATTTTTCGGTAGGTGGGTATCGGCCCGGCTCTCACATCCGAGGGTTTATGGCTTAGAGGCATTCAGTCTCAACCCTCGACAGAGAGCCTTAGAGTATGTGTCCGGACCAAGAACTTCTGCCTTCGTGCGCCTGATTTAAACTTTTGACTGCTATCCTCAGTCTACCTGCAGAGCAGCAGGTTGTGTCTCGCTTAGTCTGGCCCCTATCCCATAAGCTGTCTGATGTGTAGTTTTCATCCATCGACATAGCACATGGGGTCAATGGGACACGCAAGCTCCCCCACCACAGCAAGGTGGAGACACATCGGGAGAGCTGGGCTGTTTGATTTATGTCCATCCCCTGCCTGTATGCGAGAACATCATCTGCAAATGTTAGTATCCTTCCAGCCCCTGGAGCTTTGAGGCTGGCAATCTTGCTCGTATACACATTGAAATTAAACCACTTTCACACAGTCTGCCTTAGGAAGCTATTGAAGATGAAACGGCAAGACAGGATCCCAGACACTGAAGTCATAGAAAGAGCGCCCACGCCCAGTATTCACACTCTACCAATGAAGAATCAGATTCTCTGGGCTGGTCACTTGACTCGCATGCCAGATCACAGGCACTCTAAACGAATTTGTTACGGCGAGCTGAGTTGCCATAAACACTCCCAGAACGGCCAGAGGAAATGCTTTAAAGATACTCTGAAGATCTCACTAAAAGCTTTTGGAATTCATCGCGAAACTGATGAGACTGCTGCCAAAGACCGAAATTCGTGGCGTACATCGTTAAGCAAGGGTGCATTCACTTGTGAAGCAAACAGGACTGCAAAAATTGTGGGGAAAAAAGCTGGACAGATAAACCAGTGCAGGAGATCCTCCCCCTGGAACCGTCAAGCATTCTTTGCTCACATTGTCAAAGAACATTTCTAGCCAAAACAGGCCTTGCCAGCCATCTTCGAACTCACGACTCCATACTTCCAACCACATTGGATGAAACAAATGGTCATCATCAATCTTGATGGACAAACAACACACACATTGAAAAGTACAGGTGAAATATCTGACCCCTGTTGTAGTCTGGGGGCTATGATACATGGCTCAGAGGTCCATGTACCCAGCCGGAGAACCACTCTATGAGAAGACAGTATTGCTGCAATTCAGTTCACGAACCAAGGACATAAGAGCGTACATAAAAATATCATATCTGACTGTTGTACACATCCTCTAGATCGAGCGTAACCTGTATGTTTTGAAACCTTTCATAAACATAGGCAAAAGTGGCTGCACTTGACCAAGTATCTTTCCCTGGCCTGTAACTTCACAAACCGTCCGGGAGGAGCTGTTCCTTTTCTAAATATTCACGAAGCTTAACTGACTTAACAGCAATTATATTCTCCATCACCTCGCCGAAAATATTCTGTATGATGATAATCCTAAACCCTTTAGCTTTACATTATCTTTGCCTGGTTTAGGAAGTAGTATTAAATAGCTGAGCATCAAATCCTGGGGTACTGATTACATCCTGATGCTCAGGTTAAAGCAAGCAGTCATCTCCATTATTTCTCCATCACTCATATCCCTTATGTGGGCGTACCTATCCCCATAGGGCCATGGTGCGTTGTCTTTTGCTTTTTTCAATACATATTTTATATCATCCGGTTGTATGATATATTTACAGTAGATATCTTCAATGCTATATGATAGATCTCCTCTCACTGAGTCACTGATGCCACCATCGTTCTGATCTGTCTATGCTATAAATCCCAGCCGGAAAGCTTCACCTTTCTCTTTGTCTATTGTCAAAGGTGGGCCACTATCTCTGCATATTGTACCCACGTGGCAGCGCGATCTTTCCTTTGCATCTGACGTGCATTTTCCAGAACTTTCCCAGGCTCTAGGCTCATTCATAAAGTGTTCCCATTTCACTCTTTTGGCGTCTGCAGAAGAGCGCTTGCATTTCTCAGTTTGACTGCAGCTCTCTTGGATTTCCATGCCCGTTCTACCTCGGAGGTCCACCATGGAGTCTGCACACAAGTAGGTTTTCTAGTTACACTGCATGCCCTCTGTCTGAGGCGTTCCAGACAGGCGTTTTCCTTCTCATATTTAAAGGGTTTATGTGCTCTCACAGCCTTGGTCTTGTGGGTCTTAGAAATCAATACTGAACAGATTAGTTGTTCACTCCCGTGATCACATAGGACAGTCCATTATACATTCAATACTGCTGAATTGGTAACAAATGCCAAGTCAATAACCGTGTCTGCATCACCAGGCCTCATTCCCATCCTCGCTGGCCTCCCATCCTTTATGCAGACTACTTCTGAATTCACCGTGGCTTCTGCAAGTGCACTCCCCTGTCGGTTTTCCCCAGTATTTCCCCACTCTGTTTTGTGCATTAAAGTTGCCACAACTGAGCAACCTACTATCTGGGATCTCCTTTGACTCCATAAACCAGTCCCATCGTTCCTTTGTGACAAAATAATATACCGCGGCAGTTACATTTATCAAGTTCCAGTTCAGACACACAATCTATTTTTCTTTATACCCTGCACCTATCTTGCATTGTTATTCCACAGTCTTAGGTCTAGAACCTCATGTTTTAATTCCTTCTTCACTAGCAGACTCTGCCCATGTCTCCCCTGTCCAGTCGGATTAATGTGGCACTGGTAATCATTTACATTCACTTCTTGCAGCATGATGACATCAAAGTCATAAATCAGCTTCTCCAGAGCAGGCCTTCTCTGCCGGGCACTGCGGTAACTCCAATAGCCGACTGAATCCTAGCTACTGTGTTATTGCCCTTACTATCCTGGCCCCCGCCTTTCTATTTCTATGCCTTCTTCTCTCTCCCTCCCCTCACCATCTACACTGACCGCTGAAGATGATATCAATCTCAGAGCATGTGTACTGCAGCTCCAGCGATGATTCTTATAAATTAAATCAAATAGCATATTGTGTGTAGTATATGCGAGGGTTCATTTTCGGTCACCCCAGCAGTGCCCCCGTGTCGCCCCTCCAACAGCTTGACTGCCTCCGCTATCGACTATGCTTCTCACAGCCATGCAGTTCCACGGCACCCAGGATACACCTTGAACTTGTGACATAACCCTGATCGGGGTGAGGGTGGGGCTAAACGGGTACTCTCTTAGGTTAGTGGAGGCAAAGTGGTGACTTACTTCCTCTGTGATAGAGGAATACCCTACTCCTCTACCCGAGAGACGAATGATATGCTACATATATAGCCTCTGCTGTTGGTGGTTACGTCTGGACAAAGATACAATTGGTACAATACCGCAGCGTTCGCATATGACACAAAGGATGGTTTCCAGATTGAAATGGAAACGGCTGCGGCTGCCATTGTTTTAGAATATGTGTACAACAACGTTCCATATAGCATGATCATGAGGTTGCTGCTGGACATTCACGGATAGGGAATGTGTAATACCTCAAAAGAACAACCCAAATATTAACTCCCCTTTCAGCTAAGACCAAAAAATGTACATATTGTGGAATATTGATTATGTGGTTGTTTCGGGATTTGAAATTTAAATATTGAGCACAACCCACTACTGGCAACGCCGATCGCATTCTGGTATGAACCTAAGGCCTATCCACGTCAATATGGAAGCACTATACTCGAGTTTCGCCCTCATTTGAGCTCGTCAGTAGTGCATATCCCTGACCGGATCCGAAAACAGTCCCGGATCACGCGTGTGAAGCGGGTGTGTAACCACGCGGCACACACTGGACACACCAAATTATCACAACAGAACATCACAACGCTACCCATCGTAGGCTATGCTCAAGATTGCCCAATCGCCGCGACCGACGTCCGTCAATCGATGGGACCCGAACGATCAGGACTTCTCACTGGCAAGGAACACCAGGCCTCCTAGATCCAGTGAGCAATAATCAATTGATTATGTGGTTGTTTCGGGATTTGAAATTTAAATATTGAGCACAACCCACTACTTGCAACGCCGATCGCATTCTGGTATGAACCTAAGGCCTATCCACGTCAATATGGAAGCACTATACTCGAGTTTCGCCCTCATTTGAGCTCGTCAGTAGTGCATATCCCTGACCGGATCCGAAAACAGTCCCGGATCACGCGTGTGAAGCGGGTGTGTAACCACGCGGCACACACTGGACACACCAAATTATCACAACAGAACATCACAACGCTACCCATCGTAGGCTATGCTCAAGATTGCCCAATCGCCGCGACCGACGTCCGTCAATCGATGGGACCCGAACGATCAGGACTTCTCACTGGCAAGGAACACCAGGCCTCCTAGATCCAGTGAGCAATAATCAATTGATTATGTGGTTGTTTCGGGATTTGAAATTTAAATATTGAGCACAACCCACTACTGGCAACGCCGATCGCATTCTGGTATGAACCTAAGGCCTATCCACGTCAATATGGAAGCACTATACTCGAGTTTCGCCCTCATTTGAGCTCGTCAGTAGTGCATATCCCTGACCGGATCCGAAAACAGTCCCGGATCACGCGTGTGAAGCGGGTGTGTAACCACGCGGCACACACTGCACTATTTCACACATATATGATGGAATAGGACAAGAAGAAACTGCTTTTTATCAAATGAAGAACATCTCATGCAATAAATCCTAATCTTGTTCTCTTGGAACATTTGAGGTTAGAAACAGAGTTCTGACATGTTATATAGAACCAGTTTTGGTGTGAATCTTTGACAATTACTAAACAAGCAAGACAATTCATTGAAGCCTTGGTGATGTGGTTTTACAGAAGAAGGCTGAACATTGCTTCCACAGCCAAAGTGAGAAATTTAAATGATTTGACAGAGAATAAGGCAAAGTGACAGTTTATCATAAACATTTTAAAATATGCAGTCCACATTTTTGGCAACATTATGAGGAGAGAAAACTGGAACATGTTGTGACAACTGGGAAAGATTTGTGGAAAGAGAGATAGGGGTAGACAGCGAGAGAAAATTCGTGACAGCCTCATGCTATGGCGCAAGGAACTTCATGATGATGAACGATTTTTAATAACAAGCCTTTTCAGCATCGCTATAATTCATCTCATTTAATCATGTTCTTCTTGTACCGTGTGGTGTCGAGGTGAGGCATAAACAGCGGGAGAATGCCCGTTTATAGGCTTCATATAATCGTTATTCCCAAGGACTATTATTCCCCCTGTTCACTGTTTACATGGTCGGCCTCTTATTCTGGTTCCATTTGGTCTGTACATCACTGCTTTTTGTGGTATACTGTTAGTTGGTGACATATATCACGAGGTTTATGTATAAGGGGCATTCATTTGAAATCCGTTCGTGCCGCACCGCGCGTAATTGCGTACGTTGAACATGATCACGTCATAGTCATGTGATAAGTACTGACCAATGAATAAAAGAGCATGTGCTTATCGTCCCATTATGCATAGGTTCTGTTTCTGACCGTTGAGAAAATGGCCGGGTAGATCCAAAATCCGTCCAAAGAAGCTCAAAGAGTGGTGATTCGGTTTCTTTCATTTGAAGGATGTCGACCAGTGGACATTCATCGAAGAATGCAGGCAGTGTACGGTAATAAATGTGTGTCGAAGACAACATTGACAGACTGGGCATGAATGTTTCGGAAAGGACGTCAGTTCACGACAGATCTTCGACGACAGGGACAAGCGAATATTGTTGCAACAGAATAAAAAAACATCGCCAAAATTGATGCAGCACTACAGATGAACCGTTGTCGAAGCATGCGTTCGCTAGTGAAAGAATTTGATGTGTCAATTGGGAAAAGTCAAAAGGTCGTTCGTAAGAAACTGCAATATCGGAAGGTGTGCTCACAGTGGGTACTACGGATGTTGACCGACCACCAAAAAGAGGAACGTATGGGATGGTGTTAAAACCACTTGCTGTGTTACAGAGTGGAGAGTGATGCATTTCTCTTCCGCATAGTGGCAGGCGATGAATCATGCTGTCAACACTTTGAGCCGAGCAGCAAAAGAGAAAGCATGCAATGGAAGCATGCTGGATTACCAAGAGCCAAAAAATTCAAGTTACAGGTTTCCGTTGGTAAGGTTATGCTGAGCGCATTTTTTGACCATGAAGGGCTATTGTTGGCCGACTTTAAAGAACCTGGTGTCAACACCAACTCTACCCACTACTTACAAACACTAGACAAGCTGCAAAAAGCCATCAAGAATAAACGACCCGGCATGCTTTGTCACGGTGTTATTTTGTTGCACGGTAATTCTCGTCCGCATGTCGCAAAGATTGTGCAGGAAGCATTAGCAAGGATTTCACGCAGTTGCAGACTCATTGGCACCTTGCCGTCTTGACAGACGATAGTTTGTAATGGATGGAGTTACTGCCTCTCCATAGCACAAAGCCTGGGCTAAAATATAGAGATCATGTGTTGCCCATGCAGCATGATCCCTCTCTCGGCCTGCCTAGTTCACTCCAGAGGAAAGGTAACATCTCTACATCTGGAACAAGACAAGCTGCAGAAGTTGCCGGATCAGCAAAGCAATGCTCTAATTGTCCGCCTGTCGGAGCTTTGATCTTAGACCAGCCGCCAACCAAGGCTTAGGGCCTGGTCTGCCCTGCCATGACACTTTGTCTTTAGGCTGCATTTCCTCGCACCAAGGTAAGGCTTGTACCCTCCCAATTGCGCTCTTCCGCCCGAAGCCGTTGGCACAATGTGGGGTGTCGGGTTTGGTAAGCGCCGCCCAACGTTCGGCGCCAACAGAAAGCAAGTAGTACCGTCTACTGTTATACGGTAGCTCAGTCATAGCCGACTAAGACCTGACAGTTGCAGACTAATGAACGCGGTAAACACTTGTTTCAGTGAGCAACCACAATCCTTTTTTTGCGGACGACATTCGTCGCCTACCTAAACAATGGGGTGCTTGCCTGAATGCCTACGGCGACTTCTTCTGATCAACCATAATTCATTCAAAATGAATGCTTTGTTTAATTCTACCATACCTGTTAATGTTTCTTTAATGCTTTTGTAATAAAGCCATTGAAACGGGTTTCAAATGAACGTCCCTAATATTATGTCACAAGGTGCACATGGGGTATCAACAATCTTTATTGACAACGCCGAATTAGAGATGGTAGACCATTTTACATATCTAGGATCAGAGGTAAATAGCAAATTATCCCTAGATGAGGAAATCAACATCAGGATTGGTAAGGCAGCAACAACAACGAACAAGTTAACAAAAAGAGTCTGGGAGAACAGGAAGCTTACTCCATCCATCCATCATGTGCCATGCCGGTAAGCGTGGGCGGTCATGTTTTGCCATCAAGCCATTCAGGTATTTGCTTCTAGGTCTTCCTCTTGGTCTGTTCCCTTCGATCTTGCCAGCTGTCACCAAGTTATCCAATCCATTTCTTCTCATAACATACCCAACTGTCTGCGTCTAATGTCTCTAATCAGTTTACGATCTTCGTTTGTTTCTTGAAGGACCTGTTCATTGGTCTTTCTGGCTGTCCATGGTATTCTTTGCATTTTCCTCAGAAACCACATTTCTACAGCCATCAAATGTTTTTCAGCCTGACTGCTCATTGTCCAAGCACATCCATATAAAAGTACAGGTTCTATGTAGCATCTCAACACTCTTTTTCTCGTTTCAATTGACATATTTTTTATTGGTCAGTATGTTTTTCATCTTGCTAAAGGCTACCTTAGACATGGTGATTCTTGTTCTAATCTCTTCAAGGCATCTCCCATCAGATGTTATTACTGTTGCGAGATAATTGTATCGATTCACTTATTGAAGAATATTCCCATTTACTTGTATATTACATTGTGGTATTTCGTTCTTCCTAGTGACGACCATAACCTGTGTCTTTTTACAATTTAATTCTAACCCTAGTTGTTCACTGTGTGTAACAACTGCATCTACTAAATGTTGCAGGTCCTGTTCATTTTCCGCAATCAAGACTGTATCGTCTGCATATCTAATGTTATTGATGCATCGTCCCCCAATGTTGATTCCTTCCATGTCTTCAATATTTCTGAAAATACTTTCACTGTACAGGGAAAACGGATCTGGAGACATTACACATCCCTGTCTCACACGTCTCTAAATAGGCTGATATTGGCCTACTTCATTATCAACTCTTATGGCAGCTTGTTGTTTCCAATATATGTTTTTTACAAGTCTAAGGTCTTTCCCATCAATTTGTAAATCTTCAAGCATCCTTATCATGTCGACATGTCTCACTTTATCAGAAGCCTTTGTGTAGTCAATAAAGCAAAGGTGTAGATCTTTGTTTACTTCTATAGATCGTTCAATTACGGTTCTCAGTAAATACACAACATTTACTGTACCCTTTCCTTCTACACACCCACATTGTTCTTCTCCTATTTCAGGTTGTATTTTCCTCCTAATTCTTTGCATGATAATTCTTAGCAAAATCTTCGTGATGTGACTCATTATACTAATTGTTCGATGTTGATCACATTCCAAGGCTCCTGATTTCTTTGGGATTGCAATAAATACAGAATTACATAATTCATGAGGTATATTTCCAGTATCATATATTGTATTAAGCAGACTGGTAACTTTATCTATTCCATATTCTTCTAAAGCATTAATTATTTCTGTTGTGACGCTGTCTGAACCAGGGGTCTTGCCAGATTTCACATGGTTAAGAGCATTCTGAACCTCCATCTTCAAAATTGCTGGTCCTTCATTATTATTTTGAACATCGTAGTGTTCGTCTCTGTTGTCGTCATAAAGGTTTTTCACGTAATCTGACCATACATGTAAAATCTGATCTTTTTCTATTATGACTCTTCCATCTTTTGTCTTTAGGCAGCCTGCTGATGTACGTGTTCTTTAATTAGTATGTTCCTGGATTCTTCTGGAAGCTTACTGCCAAAACAAAAGTCCTTGTCTATCAAGCCTGTGTCCTTAGTACCCTTCTTTATGGCAGTGAAGCCTGGACAACTTACTCACACCAAGAGAAACGTTTAAACAACTTCCATATGCGGTGTCTGCGAAGAATACTTGGTATTAAATGACAAGACAAAATCACAAATACTGAAGTATTGGAAAGATCAGGTTGTGTGACGGTTTATTCCATGCTCAGTCTTCGTAGACTTAGATGGATAGGACACGTTAGGAGGATGGTGAGACATGATTGATACAGGCATTGATAATGCACATTGGGAGCAAGTCGCCGCTGAACGTGTTGCATGGAGGGCAAATATCAGAAATGGAATAAAGACAAAGAAGAACATTATTGCAGATAAGTCACACACAGAGTATGTGAGACGTAAGATTTTGCTTGATGGTGGACGTGACTATGTGCCCACGTACATCCACTGTGGACGAACATTTACAGCGTGAATTGGCCTTATCAGTAACATTCGCCACCACCATGGTTTGTCATTATGCCTTTTTGAAGCTCAATGTAACAAACTATCGTCTGTCAAGACGGCAAGGTGCCAATTAAAAATTAGTTGGTAATCTAGTTATATGGCGAAACCATTTAATCTGCGGTTTTCTAATGACATCTTGCCCTGCTATAACCCCCACTTTATTCTTACTATGATTCTTGTGTCTTAACAATACTGGTGTAGGTAGCGCAGAGGCTAGCAAGGGTACCTGTCTGTCCTGTTGTCATATGTACTCAGTAAGGTTGATTGTTATAATGCCTCTATTTCATATGAAACAGTATGAGTGAAGCCTCGTATTTGTAGACCGACCGACTCCGCATACCTCATGTGGTATGTCACAGGCAGTTTTTCAACCTCTCTTATTTTATTTTATAGTTAATTTTTTACTCTCTCTCTCTCTCTCTCTCTCTCTCTCTCTCTCTCTCTCTCTCTCTCTCTCTCTCTCTCTCTCTCTCTCTCTCTCTCTCTCTCTCTCTCTCTCTCTTAATAATCTTGCCTACCCACACCATGTGTATTACCAGTGGTTGGGTCTTAAGCAGCCCCTATAAAACAAGCACTGGGCGATTTTGATTTTTAAATACGGTGTATAACAATCAACCTTACTGGCTCTAGTTCATAGGGAACAGTATGAGTGAAGCCTCGTATGTGTAGACCGACCCATCCGCATTCCTCATGCGGTATGTCGCAGGCAACTTTCCAACCTCTCTCTCTCTCGCTCTATCTCTTTCTCTCTCTCTCTCTCTCTCTCTCTCTCTCTCTCTCTCTCTCTCTCTCTCCTGCATCTTGCTTCTCTGTGCCTACCTACTTCACGTGTATTACCAGTGGTTGGATCGTATACAGCCCCAATAACTCAAGCACTGGGCGAGTAGATCCTCAAATATGTTGTATAACATCAACCATACTGACTATTTCATAGGGTACAGTATGAGTGAAACGTCGTACTTGTAGACCGATGTACTCCGCATACCTCATGTGGTATATCACAGGCACTTTTCCTCTCTCTCTCTCGCTCGCTCCCCCCCCCTCTCTCTCTCTCTCTCTCTCTCTCTCTCTCTCTCTCTCTCTCTCTCTCTCTCTCTTCTTACATATACTTTGCACATGCCCACATTCACTAGCATTTTGTCTGTTGAGGTGTGTCTATGTATGTATGCGCGTTCACGCATATCAGTCCACCCAGACTTTTAGACTCGCCCCTATAATAACACAATGGGGTTTTGGTTAGTACCACCTTCAATCTTGCGCGCCACATACTTCACTAGTACATCCACTGTGACTGCCCAGATACCCTTACCAGACCAGTTACCGTCCTCCTAACCCGCCCCCTTCCTTCTATGTGCTCACTGAACCGTAACACCCAGCACCGGGCATCAGAATACATCGGAGATTTTCTTAGTCACTTACATATCCGAACGGTGAGGTGAGTATGAACGTTTTCTCTGTTAATATTTTTTTCAATTAAACATTATCTTCAACTAACATTCTTTTCAATTAACATTTTTTTTCAATTCCATTTTCTCTTCATTGCTTCCATTTTTCCATGCTTTTGTTCTTCTCGTCCTGTCGTCACATTCTGATGTAGTCACAGGAGTTATCAGTCAGTTATCATTTATCAGTTGGGGTATCTTCATTGCACTCCGGACATGTCCATAGGTGCTCAGATTCCCCCCCCCCCCAGCATATGCATTAGCGTCCGGTGGCTAATAGTGCCAGTTCTGTGTTGGTTGACGAGGCGCTTTGTTTTCCCGATGTACCTCTCGCGTCTGACTGTGCCGATTCTTACTCCCAGGTCTTTCATCCTGGACAGCGATGTGGAATCACTGACGTCAAAGTCCTCTGTTCTCGCCATATCTTTAAGGACGTTAATAACATCGGCACGATCCATGGGCTGGCCATCTACAGGGGGTGCAGAGCCAGCCAGTTTGTCAGCTCGTTCATTTCCCTCGACTCCCGCATGTCCCGGGACGAAGATGAAGGTGACTTTACGGACAACAGACTTCCGCAGTGATTCAGTTCACTGTCTACGTACAGATCCAGCTTCGACCTTCTGAATCATGCTCATTGAATCACTTAGTACATACACGTTGGTATAATGCTGTGATTCCAGCCATATGAAGGCCTGTGTAACTGCCATCACCTCCATCGTCATGATAGAGTGGGCACCACTGGATTCTTGAACGGTTCGGCCCGCTGAACGGGCTGTAAATGCCCACGCACTTCTCTGCTGCTTTACAACAGATCCATCTGTATAGATGAGCACTTGGGGGTTGTCTGAGTGTTCATAGATGAGCGCGTTAACCTCTGCATTGACAGCGACAGGGTTCTGCTCTCTGCACCGTCTGTCGAGTGTGATAATGCAGGAGAAAGTGAACTTAAAAGCTGGAGGTACCGGCACCCATTCCTTGCCGGGGTTGATACTGGTAAGACTGCAGACCTGTCTGACGACATCTTCCGCCCGACCCATCCATGATTTGCCCCTCTTTAGCCTGTCACCCTTTTCTCTGAATATGGCGTCATGCAGAGGGTGCTGCTCATCTGCACTTATTTTTAAGTATGCACGAGCTCTCCAGATCTTGATCCTGTGTTCCATTGTCGGGAAGTCAAGGAGGTATCTCATTGCTACACAGCTGGTGTCTCTCGTGCAGCCCAAAATGATGCGCATGGCTTCGTTTTGTACCTTTTCAAGTCTTCCAATCTGTGTAGGGCTGACAGTGAGGATGGCCAGGGCATACTCGATGTGTGAAAGCACAAGTCCTTGGAACAGAAGTATTAGCAGTCTTTGCTCGATATTGGCAGTCGCCATGACTCTCATTGCTGACAAACCTTTTCGAGCTTTCATTATGACATAATCGACATGATCTCTGAAGGACAGGCTACGATCAAGCCTCACGCCAAGATATGTCATTGACTGGGTTCTACTCAAAATGCTCCCATCCATTCTTACTGCCGGCAGGTCTGTTTTCACAATATGGCTATTTAGGGAGAACCATGTAACCGATGCCTTTGTAGGGTTGACAAGGGCATCGGCATCAGCACACCATGAGGAAATTCGATCTAGTTCGCCCTGCATATCATTGGCAACCGCCTGTCTATCTCGACCCTGTCGATACACGAGGATGTCGTCAACGAATGACAGAGTCCTACCCCTCCCGCCCAACTGTTGTTCAGTGATCGGCATCGTATACACGTTGAATAGTACTGGTGACAGTGGTGAACCCTGCGGCAATCCTGGACATATCGTTATCGGCTCAGAAGACCAACTCCCGCATCTTAGCACCACCTTCCTTTGGAGCAGAACTGCAGCTATCCATCGTAGAAGGTGAGGGTGCACTTTCAGTCTGAGGAGGGTTTGCATCAAGTGCTCGAAAGATACTCTGTTATATGCGTCCTCTAAGTCTATGGCGGCCGCACATGTCTCTTCTCTGACCTGAAATCCTTCGCAAACATCTTGAGCAAAGACCGCCGCATTCAGCCATGACTCTTTGTTGCGTCTGTATCCTCCAAGTGTGGGCGGGAAGTCACAGGAGATCTCCTTGACTGTATGTTGTGTTTGTGAATGTGTTTGTTTGCTGATGAAGGCTAATCGCCACAACGTTCTGTATGTGTCTTAACTCTGTTGTGTAAAGCTGCACTACTTTGTGTCATTTTATATTGTTTACACTTTCACAGCTTTACCGCAGTTCCACCAAATTTTATTCATATGAAAAATTAAATAACATCAAATAAGAAATGAAAAGAGAGAAAATTAATATATTAGGGATGTGTGAAACGAGTTGGACAGGAGCAGGGATTAAGATAGATGAAGATTTTAAGACTATTTATTCTGGGGGAGAAGATCGACAAAGAGGGGTAGCAATTATCGTGGTTCGGCAAATATCAAAATCTGTTCAAGGATATTGGGCTGTGTCAGACAGAGTTCTATTAGTTAAATTAAGCGGCAGACCTTTTAGCATAAACGTTATTCAAATATATGCCCCAACAGGAGAATCCAGTGAAGACAGTGTAGGGGAATGTTATTATGACACATGAGTCTGCTTTAAAGAAATGTAAAAATTCAGAAATAAGCATCATAATAGGTGACTTCAATGCAAAAGTAGGAAATCAATGTGATGGATACACAGTAGGAAACCATGGTTTGGGAGAGAAAAACGAAAGAGGATACAGAACTGTAGAATGAACAAAAGAGCAGGAAATGATTGTAGGAAACACCTGGTTTAATCAACACCCTAGAAGTTTATGGACATGGAAGAGTCCTGATAGCAGGATTAGAAACAAGATTGATTATATTCTGATCAGCTGATCTGGTTTGATCTGGTTCTGATCTGGTTTCGAAATGCGTTAACAATTGCAAAAACAGTTCCCAGGGCTGATTGTTATAGTGACCACAGATTACTTACAGGTACATTGAGGGTAAAGTTAAAGAAAGTCAAGTATATAACAGGAAACACTAAATATGATCTGTGTACATTAAGAAATGACAAGGAAATACAAAACAAATTCAACATAGAAGTGCAGAACAGATTTGATATGTTGTCTGATCTAGAGATCCTATTTCAAGATGTGGATAATCAATGGGAAATGTTGAAGAATTCAATCAGTTTGGCTGCAGAAACAACTATTCCAAAATTAAAGTAGGTGGGTCTTAGAAATGGATGACTGAAGAAATTTTATAACTAATGGAAACAAGAAGACTCAACAAAAATCATCCTGCCAAATATGAAGAAATTCACAGACAAGTCAGAATATTATGTAAGGAGGTAAAAGAAGCATGGCTTGAGAAAAATTGCATAGAAATAAAAAAAAAAAAAAAACAACACAACAGTCAAAATACAAAATCAGTGCACAAAATAATTCAGGAGTTTACTAATAAAAGAACAAGTACATCAGCAGGCTGTCTAAAAACTAAAGGTGGCAAAATCATAATAGAAAAAGATCAGATTCTACATGTATGGTCAGATTATGTGAAAAACCTTTATGATGAAAACAGAGATGAACAGTATGATATTCGGTTTAATAATGAAGGACCGCCAATTTTGAACACAGAGGTTCGGAATGTTCTTAAACATATGAAAGCTGGCTAGGCCCCCGGTTCTGATAACATCACAACAGAAATGATTAATGCTTAGGAAGAATATGGAATAGATCAAGTCACCAGACTGCTGAACACATTACATAATA
The DNA here is from genome assembly GCA_963921405.1 of Cepaea hortensis. Taxonomy (NCBI): domain Eukaryota; kingdom Metazoa; phylum Mollusca; class Gastropoda; order Stylommatophora; family Helicidae; genus Cepaea; species Cepaea hortensis. The sequence continues at coordinate 124,369,757 of OY992877.1, read as the reverse complement.
CCGGAAATATACCTTCTGAATTATGTAATTCTATGTTTATTGCAATCCCAAAGAAATCAGGAGCCTTGGAATGTGATCAACAAAGAACAATTAGTATACTGAGTCACATCACGAAAATTTTGCTACGAATTATCATGCAAAGAGTAAGGAAGAAAATACAACCTGAAATAGGGGAAGAAAAATGTGGGTTTGTAGAAGGAAAGGGTACAGTAAATGATGTGTATATGCTGCGATCAGTTATTGAATGTTCTATAGAAGTAAACAAAGATATACATCATTGCTTTATTGGCTACACAAAGTCTTTCGATAGAGTAAGGCATGTCAACTTGGTAGATATGCTTGCAGATCTACAAATTGATGGGAAAGAAATTAGACTTATAAAAAACATATACTGGACACAACAAGCTGCCATAAGGATTGATAATGAAGTGGGACAATGTCAGCCTATTAAGAGAGGTGTAAGACAGAGATCTGTAATGTCTCCAGATCTTTTTCCCCTATACAGTGAAAATATTTTCAGAAATGTAAAAGATATAAATGGAATCATCATTGGAGGAAGATGCTTTGAAGTTTGAAGCGTATTTGCTATATGTTGCCAGCGAAAAAAAAATAACAATAACATTAGATATGCAGATGAAACAGTATTAATTGCAGACAATGAGCAGGATCTGCAACAATTAGTAGATGCGGTTGTTGCACACAGTGAACAACTAGGGTTAGAATTAAATTGTAAAAAGACACATATTATGGTCGTCACTAGGAAGACAGAAATACCACAATGTAATATATAAGTAAATGGGAATATTCTTCAACAAGTGAATCGGTACAATTATCTCGGAACAGTCATAACATCTGATGGGAGATGCCTTGAAGAGATTAGAACAAGAATCGCCATGGCTAAAGTAGCCTTTAGCAAGATGAAAAAGATACCGACCAATAAAAAAGATGTCAATTGAAACGAGAAAAAGAGTGTTTAGGAGCTACATAGAGCCTGTACTTTTGTATGGATGTGAAACTTGGACAATGAGCAGTCAAGCTGAAAAACATCTGATGGCTGTAGAAATGTGGTTTCTGGGGAGAATGCAAAGAAGACTGGCATGACACATGATGGATGGATATGTCATATGAAGTGACTAAATGAATTCTTCTTCTTTCGTTCGCTTGAAATATGTCTATATCTGCAATGTCGTCTCTTGCATGAATTGAACTGTTTTTTTTTTCAGTTCACACAGTGGTCCATAGAGTTTATCTTCCACTGTCGTCTCTCTAGGCCAGAAGGTTTGCCTAGATATGTTATATTTTGGGCAGTCTTGGAGTATGTGCTCTGCTGTCTGCGACGCCAATCCACATGTGCACATGGCTGTTTCACCAATCTTGAATTTTGTATACATGTGGTTGCGTAATCTATTGTGTCCTGTTCTGAGGCGCAGAATAATGACTTGTTCTGGTCTGTCCATAATGTGGTAGTTATCTTGAGCAGGTTTTGGTGGCTTTCTGACTGATTTGATCATTCTTTTCTTTTGGTGGTATGTAACGGGCACATCAGGCTGTTCCTCTTTGGCTCCTTCCTTAGCCAATTGATCAGCTCTGTCGTTTCCGGGTACTCCACAGTGGGATGGTATCCACTGTATGGTGACTTTATGCTGACTGCTAAGTTCAGAAAGTAGTGTCCTTAGTACTGGCAATTTCCCAGAGAGGAGCGCCTCGAGTACTGATTTTGCATCTGTTAGTAGCACCACAGGTTGTGTACCATTGCTGTTATTTAGTAATTTCTCTGTTGCTATCTTGATTGCCTCAATTTCGGCATCATAGTTATGGCAGTACTTTCCTGTCGGTACTCTGGCTGTGTCCCTAGTATTATTTGGGTATTCTATGTACACTCCCGCTCCTCCATTTCGAACAGCATTTTGTGCTGACCCATCTGTGTAGACTCAGATCCAGAGGTCCTGTGGGTATTCTTCATCAAGGAAGCTGAGAGTGGCTGTTCTGCGCTGCACACTGTTCTGTTCTTCCTTGTCAAATATTCCTCTCACTTTTGTCTGGATTTGTAACGATAGTCTATGCTCATCTTTCCATGGAGTTCGCTCTGGAATAGTTGTTAGGGGGATACCAACTGTGGGCAGATCAGTGGTTTTGTAACAAAGCACACACAGAGAGGACTAACGAGTTCTGCTGGTTGAATATAAATGGAGTTTTATTTCAAATTGATGACCACTACAACAATCCTATTTTACAATTCCATAATCACGGTGACTTCTCTCCTCTAGTCCTAGATGTTTACTGACTGCCCTAACAACAAACTACGTCACGACTTGAGCATCTTTCTCCTCATTCCATCCTGATGCTCAAGCGTGCTGTAGCTTTGCACACCTAACTAATACATTCTGCTACAGTTTCTCTGCAGAGTCGTTTGGCCTGGTGGATAAAACTACTTCTTTTCAACCGCCCCATAGCTAGGTTTTCAAATCTGTTCTTCATAGGGTGGCCTGGCAAGCTGAGGAACTTTTCTGCTTGTATTAGTGTTTTCGTATCTCTGCGCTCACTCAGTGCTGTGTGTCCTCCCCATCTTCTCCATTTCCACTATAGGGGTTGATCTCATCCCTCCTGTGGTGACTCTAAGTGCTTGATTTTGCACCTTGTCCAGCTCTTGTAGTGTGGTATTTGATGCTGAACACCACGCAGTTGACCCATATTCCAGGTGTGGTCGTATGCTCTGTTGGTAAACTTTGCTAAGTATTTTCGTACTGGCTCCCCATGTGGTTCCACTTAGCTTTCTCAGGATGGCTATTTTCCTTCTGGCTTTTGCTACTGCTTTGTTGATGTGCTTTCTCCATGTCAGCTTGCCATCAAATGTTACTCCAAGGTATGTTGGTTCTTTATCTTCTCTTAGGGGTGTTCCATTTATCTGGATGATCCCTGCCTTTTGTTTTGGAGAGAGGGTAAATAGGGTGGTGCTGCACTTGTCAGTGTTTATGCTGACACACCATCTATTTGCCCATGCAGCAAATGTATCTACAGCTCTTTGTAGCAGTCTGGTGGCCACTGATGCATATTCATTTGTGCTCCATAGAACCAGGTCATCGGCGTACATTGCCGCTTTAATTCCATGCGGTAGGTGAGCAACAAGATCATTGATGAAGATTAGAAAAAGTGTGGGGGACAAGACTCTGCCCTGGGGGACACCGTGACGCAGTAGTACTTTCTTGCTCTTGAGTCCGTCTATCTGTACTCGGGCTCTTCTGTTGTGCAAGTATGCTTTCACCCATTTGTACATTCTTCCATTGACTTTGCAGTTTCTCAGTTTCTTCATCAGACCTTCTTTCCAGACTTTGTCAAAGGCTTTCTTCAGATCTATCCGTGCCGCGAGCACCAGCTTCTTCTCTTGGAATGCATCCTCAATTTCTTGAGAGAGGTAGGTTGTCTGATCTTCCGTAGAGTAGCACTGCCTAAAGCCAGCCTGCTGTGGCACAAGGATGTTTTTACTTTCAATGTACCACTGCAGTCTGTGATTGATGATGCGCTCCAGTGTTTTGCAGAGACAGCTAGTGAGGCTAATTGGTCTGTAGCTAGAGGCAATGGAACCATCTTTCCCTGATTTTAGGAGGGGTATCATGATTGCTTCTCTCCAGGCTTGTGGAACACTGCCTAAGGTCCAGCTGTTATTGAAGATCTGCGACAGCTTTGTTTTGGTCTCTGTTCCTAGGTTCCTGATCATTTCATTGGAGATACCATCAGCTCCTGGTGACTTTCTCATTTTCAGTTTTGATATGGCTAGCTCCAGTTCGCTGATTGTGATGGGTGCCTCCAGAACCTCATGCACTATTTCCTTCTGTCCTGTATGTTGTCGTTTCTCTCGAATCTCTTGTTGTTTCTCTGGACTAATTTTGATATTGCTATCTTGTGCGAACGAGTCCGCAAAATGGTCAGCTGCTTGCTTTCTTGTTAAGATTTTTCCATCTTTATGTAGTGCAATTTTTGAGTTTCTCCCTGTGCCCTCGTCATTAAGCTGTTTTATTAGCTTCCACAATTTCCTTGTGTCTCTTTCAAAGTTCAGAGACTCTGTTTTCTCCTGCCAGCTTTTCCGTCTAGCCTGCAGCTTGGCCCTTTGAAATTTGGCTTTTGCATGCTGGAATTTATTGTGGTGCTCTTGGCTGGGTGTGGCCTCTGCTTGCTTTCTACACACTTCAACATCATTATGCAACTGTTCCAGTTCACTACTCCAGTAGGGTTTATATTGTTTACGGGCTCCTCTTGGTACTGTTTCTTGCGCTGCCTGTAGTATGCATTTCCCAAACTCTTCAACTGCTTTATTTATGTCTTTCTCAGTGTTCAGGTTTCTAACCAGTATGCAGGTGCGATGCTTGTACATTGCCCAGTCTGCTTTCTTGTAGTTCCACCTCGAGAGGGTGCTGCTTTCACTTACAAGCTCATTTTCTACGGTTAGAAAGACTGGCCGATGGTCACTGCCACCAAGTTGTTTCCCAACAGTTCGTGTAATGTTCCACTCCAGGTCTGGTGAATGAAAAGCCAGGTCAGGTGTAGTTGTAGAGTGCCATGATCTCGAGTAGAAAGTATGTGTGTCGGACGGCTTGTTAATCAACATGAATCTATTCTCATCCTGCCAGTCTTCCAGTCTCTCTCCTCTCTGGTCCATGTGATCATAGCCCCAGCTCTGCGAGTGGCTGTTGAAATCGCCACACACAATCATTTTTTCTTTTAGTGGTAGAGTGTTCAGTGCCTGTGGGCGGTCACTTGGACAGTAGTAATTGATCAGATGTAGATCTGTATTACCTGTCTTAAGTTTAATGTCTGATACTCAGCCCCTTCCATGTAGACTTTGATTTGGGAAGCCATGATGTTGTTTCTTACAAGGGTCAGTATCCCACCTTTTCGCCTGTTCTTTCGGTCAGATCGGTAACACTGGTAGCCTCTGATTTTGAAGGCTATATTTTCATTGAGGTGAGTTTCTTGCAAGCAACATATGCTTACTTTTTCTTGGTCCAAGATATTTTCTAATTCTATTTTGTTGTTGCTGACTCCCTCCGAATTCCAGTGCATTATTTTAAGTCTTCGTTTAGTATGGCCAGTCGTCCTATTCTCATGTCCCCTGGCTCCACAGGACATCTGAGAAGGACCTCCAGTAGTTGGGGTTGGACCCTTTCGAGACATAGGGCCCGGCACTGCACCTGCCTGGGGGTCCAAAGCAGGGCGAGCACCATAACGATTAGCAGTAGTCGACATATTCCATTTTGCGTGATTGCGTGGCATCCTGATTTCTGTGGTGCGCCTCTTGGTTGGTTGCCTCCGTCTTCAGCACCTTTCTTTGCTAGAGCAGACTGTGGTCTCACTCGAGTGTAGATGTGTACGCGCGCACACACCTGTCTGCGCATGCATGTACGTGCATACACATCTAGAGCATACTGGTTATTTTCCGGCGCCAGAGACTCGCCGTCGCCCCTTCTCCTGTTAGTTTAAACAGGTCTGCCACGTGAAGGCCAGGAGTTGGACTTTTGCTGCATAGGTTATGTATTCACGAGCCATTGAGGTATTTGAGCAATGTTGGGCGCTCACCCCAACACCGCGCCTCGGCTACATACAGCAACATTTGGAACCCATCTACAGTTTAATTCTTGCGTCAGAGGGCAGAGGCAGTCGTCATACCTCCATAACACTTTGAATTTGCTGCTGAGTGTGATGAAAGACTGGATTTAACAATCAATAAATCAGTCGATCACGTGCCATCTCCACAACGAAGAAATGTGTAAATATTTGGGACAAACAAATACAAGCAAACTATGAAAGAAATGCGTGAAACTTTATTGAACTGCCAAGATTTAGAAGTTGGACTTCTAACAATCTTCTTAGCAACTGACAACTAACTGTTTAACATAATGTCACGATGCATTTATAAGCAATAATCACTATTTACCGTAGAAAGAACATATTTTGTATGTTCAATGAAAGTCACGTGATAATTGTATTATCTACACAGTGACATAAATAGAATATTACTTATTGTTCCTCCAGTTTACATTCTTCTCTCACTCCTTTCATCTCTCAACAGAGCACAGAGTAAGGGACATCTGTTGCACTCCTAAAGTCACATTGGGCGTGTGGTGCTTGACTCATATTTTGTATAGAGTATAGAATCAATCGGCACCTCAGGCATGATGGCATCAGTATCAGACCGGTCGCCTTCACTTCCCAAGACATTTCAACAGAGAAGAGCCTCTCAAACAACGCACGCCAAGCCCGTTGTAAACTTTCTGTAGTGTTACATTGTGCGGCTGAAGTTTTCTACACTAGGATAAGTTAGCCAGCGTCAGGCGAACCTTTCTTAGTCGTTTCTTTTATAGCGTTACTGTTTTTTACCTCTCTTATGGACCCAGATAATACACGGGCCGTTATTTATTTATAGTATATCATAATGAGCCTTGGTGGCATAGTCGTTAATTCACTTATCTGCCAATAGTAAATACAATGGTCCGGGTCCAATACTCACGTATTTTGTTTTCTCAAACTAGTACGGCTCTGAGGTCGACCCAGACTCATATAATAAATGGCTCTACCTTATAATTTAATTATCATGATCTCGAGTAGAAGGTATGTGGCTTAGACAGCTTGTTAATCAGGATGAATCTATTCTCATACATACCACCAAAAGAAAAGAATGATCAAATCAGTCGGAACGCCACCAAACCTTACTCAAGACGACTACCACGTTATGGACAGACCAGAACAGGTAATTCTTCTGCGCCTCAGAACAGGACACAATAGATTACGCAACCACATGTATACAAAATTCAAGATTGGTGAATCAGCCATGTGCACGTGTGGTTTGGCGTCGCAGACAGCAGAACACATACTCCAGGATTGCCCAAACTACAACATATCCAGGCGAACCTTCTGGCCTAGAGAGACAACAGTAGAAGATAAAACTCTATGGACCGCTGAGTGAACTAAAAAAAGACTGTTAGTGTTAGATTCATACAAGAGACAACATTGCAGTTATTAACATATTTCAGGCGAACGAAAGAAGAGGAAGAATATAATTATCAGTTTTGTCTGGGTAGGAAAGGCAACGAGGAAGGGAAGTGGCCACCCCACCACATATATCGTGGCCTAGAAGATATGAAGGCCTACCACTTCACACACCAACAGTAGTAGCTGCTATAGTATCTGTTATCTTTTTAGTTTTCATATTTTGTTTCACAAGGCTCATTTTCAATTTTAATTTCCAGTTTTAAACATACCATTACCAACATGGCGCGCTACATGGTTGTACTTGTATTTTTGATCTCATACCCATTGAATTAGACAATTAGTCGTGAGACGAAGCTTTTATAACTTGAGTGTTAGCGGAGATCATCAACAATAATTTCACACATTACCTCCGTTTGGAACTGTTACGTGTTACTGCTGTTGTCGCGATGGATGAACATCCGAGTATTGTGAGTAGAACACCGGCAGTTAAATTTGTATTTAATAAATTTATAGTATCACGATTTCTTCTTCTTCGTTCATCCGGAGTTTTTATTTCCCGATGTGATTGCGTTGTGCCTGTTTACAGCAGAGCTGCGTTCTTGCGCCGTTAGGCCGACACATCCGACTTCTGCGGGCATTTGTTGACCGGGTTAACCTTCCCGGGGCTATCACGATTTTAAATTTGAGTATTTACTAATGAGACCACCACAGTAGATAGGCCTTAAAATTCAAAATCTAATGGTACCTCAATGATGCCTGTATGTCACTTCTAAGTGAAGATATTCACATTTTTGTGAAGGTGAGACGAGTTGCGATTTCTCATGCTCCTCACCCGATATTGTCGCTCTCCAGTGTGTCCGATTACCTTCACCAGCGGGTGTGCGTGCGAGATTGTCTCAAACGGTCATATGAAAACTGACTTCAAAAATATGTTCCGTCATGTTAAAAAATGATTAAAAAATAGTACAAGTATACAAATAAATTATTAATAATCTTTAAACTTGTGTTCTCTTTAACTTTAGTTAGTAGGCTAAATTGCACGTTTAGAGTGTTGAAAAGTGAAAATGTACATGCCATTTCGATCAAACTGCGCAGTCGCCATGGCACATGGCCTCGCGTTTGCCCATTCACAAAGGCACGCTTCGCAGAAAATGTTGTTTTTCACCCACGGATGAAGCGATTACAGTGATGAAACTTACCAGATATATTTAAAATTGTATGCAGAATTCAAAAATACATCTATAATTGATTTAATTCTATAAGGAACACCAGAATAGTGTTACAAGTTGCACATGCCAGTCGGATAGATATGCGCAAGGAACAAAAACACATCTTCGCAGAAAATTTTGTTTTTCATCCACAGATGAAGCGATTACAGCGATGAAACTTCCAGGTATATTTAAAATTCAAGTTTCGCTCTCGTTTGAGCTCGTCAGTAGTGCATATCCCTGACCGGATCCGGAAACAAGCCCCGGATCACTGGCATGTGAAGCGGGTGTGTAACCACACGGCACACGCTGGACACGCCAAATTATCATAACAGAATATTATGTTACCCATCGTAGGCTATGCTCAAGATTGCCCAATCGCCGCGGCTGACATCCGTCAATCGATGTGGACCCAAACGATCTGGACTTCTCACTGGCAAGGAACACCAGGCCTCCTAAAATCCAGTGAGCAATAATCAAATTGATTATTTGGTTGTTTCGGGATTTGAAATTTAAATATTGAGCACAACCCACTACCGGCAACTCTGATCGTATTCTGGTATGAACCTAAGGCCTATCCACGTCAATATGGAAGCACTATACTCGAGTTTCTCTCTCGTTTGAGCTCGTCAGTAGTGCATATCCCTGACCGGATCCGGAAATAAGCCCCGGATCACTAGTGTGTGAAGCGGGTGTGTAACCACGCTGGACACGCCAAATTATCATAACAGAATATTACAATATTACCCATCGTAGGCTATGCTCAAGATTGCCCAATCGCCGCGACTGACGTCCATCAATCGATGTGGACCCAAACGATCAGGACTTCTCACTGGCAAGGAATACCAGGCCCCCTAAAATCTGTTTTACTATTGTATGAGGGTTCAGTATCAAGTCTTGATGTGCACATAGGCCTACAAAATGTAATGGTCCTAACACGTACGTCACATGCCTACAGCAGGTTCCTGATGCAAGACATATAATGAAAAATAATACACTTACATACGCAGTGGCACGCCGCTTCGACACTGATATGTTTAAACATAACCGTAATAACTTTTCAACTGTACCTAGCCTGCTTGCTGCAAAATTATATGTAAATATACAGTTAGATGCAAGTGAAAGTCATCCGATAATAATGAGTTGCTTGCATGGAAATTATTTATTTCATTTTATTTTATAAAATTATTTTATTTTATACTAATGCAGTCTATACTAAATCCCACTAAATTGTGTCATTATGCCATTCCTGGTTTGCGTAGGGAGCAGCCAGTAGCGAACGAAGTGCCCAATATACAGAAGTGAAGCAGCCATGCGCAGGACGTGACAATTCCTTGGGTGAGCCCAGTACCAGAGCGCTATGTGTCGGCTCTGCAATTATGGAAGCCTCCTTGGGTGGTGGGAATTGCCCATGATCTGCCCCTGCCTTCCCTTGAGGGTTGACCATGATGTCTTTGGCCGTTCTAACTTGACCAACTGGGATGAGGACGACACCACAACAGCGAGAGTCGGATGTCCCTTGAAACCCCAGGGAAGGTTAATCCGGTCAACAAACACCTTCAGAAGTCGGATGTGTCAGCCTAAGGGCGTAAATAAACTTGGCACAATGCAATTACATCTGGAAAAAAAACTCCGGATGAAGAAGAAGTACTTAAATACTGATAGTGGACAAGTTGTTAAATAAGCATTAACATAATGAATTTTAATATACCATTTTTGAAATATTAAAACAGTAAAAAATAGGAAGTGAAATAACTAAAAAAACCTTTACAAACCCTTGTTTTTGAAAATAGATGTCATTCATACAAATCCCCAAACTGTTTATCTTTGTGAATAAATCATACATAATTATTTATTGAATATGAATAACTAGCAGGAAACATTGAGTTTGTGACAGTCATTTTAGGAAAGTGGCTATTTTCCCCCCTGATGCATAGGAACATGCTAGATTGGATCTTTATTACTGTCAACAACCTCGTTCAGACAGGCATACAGGGATTCTTCGTTTGTACCGCACGAATACTAACTCGTAGGTGTACAAAGGGAATACTTCATTTTATTGCGTAATGATACAGTTGGCTCTACGAGCTCACATGAGTAATTCACAATCATTAACAAAGTATCACACTCAATACAGCAATAATATTTCTAAGCACAATTCTCTAACTGTCCTAAGTTAAGTCACGATCCTACAGTGCCCTAACAACTACACAATGGCCAAGGCAAAATATAACGATCTGTCTCCTAAGCTGTCAAGTTCCCGTCTGGCTAATCTTAGCTGCGCTGGTCAGCTGCGGACTTATGAACCCTCGTGCGTCAGCACTCTTGCGTGCGTTGTTACCCGGCACACTGTTCAGCAGCCTGTTACTAGTTACTACATTCTAGTTAAGGCTGTTTACGGGTACTTCCCTGTTTAACTAACCTGGGAGTAAATCCCTGTCGTGTCCTATCATGTCCTTCTGTTGACACCTGTGTGTCCTGTTGGATAACTCCTTAATAGTTTGATCCTCTCTTCTGTCCCTTGAATCTCCAGTCCCTGTTCAGGGATGTTATATTTATCCTATCTTGGTCTTATCCCTAATTGATATCCTTCTATGACTTCTGTCATCTCATCCAAGATCTTGACAATTACAATGCTTGCTTTATTGTATTGGCATTGGAAATTATACATGATCATTATTATGGTGAGTTGAGTTAAGAACTGACATCGTAGCACTAGGGACATTCCCATACTCAGTCCATCCTCATCGAGTTAAGAACTGACATCGTAGCACTAGGGAATTCCCATACTCAGTCCATCCTCATCTTCAAGAAGAGTCCCAATACTATTGGTACAAGTAGCGGCCTATTTAGGTGTCTGTCTGGTCTTTCCATCTGAGTGCCAGCCAGATCCTATGGTCACTCACTGCAGCACCATGCTCTCCAGGTCATCGTCAGTGCTCTATGATGTAGAGGTAAAAAACAGATGACTGTTATGCAAGGTGCCTTTCAGTGGTGTGGCAGACCTACAGAAACTTTATGGATATATTGTCGAGGCCATGCGGAAATCCGTGGCAATGTGAGGTCAGATTGGTTTGCTTCTGGTGCACCTATATTGGATTATTTTCCGATGGAAAATCTTCAGTAGTGCAAACAATCAGGGACAGACTTCTGTGTAACATGCAATGAGGCAGTGTGCAGACTGAAGGAATGTAACTACAGACTAGTGCTACATGTTGTGTGTGTTAGATGTGTATCCAATCGTAGTGCAGTGGGGGTAGTTAGCAGCATTATACTTGGATATATGAGGTAGATGGAGCACTTATGGGAGTGACCGAGTGCAATGACATCACTTCTCTTATTACATTGATGCCAAACAATAATAACCAGTTTCAAAGCAGTGTTTTTGTCTTTGAAAATTAGAACAAAGAGGACACAGACTGATTGTACAATTGATTGCCTGACTGACATATTTTGCTGTATGTCGTTGACAAGATTTAGCAACATGTGCTCGGAAATAAATTGTGCAACTGTTTGTGTCTTCTTTGTTCAAATAACCAGTTTATTCTTTATTATTTAATGTAATAAAAAAAAAAAAAAACTTAGGGCCATGCAGCTGTCCTTCTGTATGATGAAATGACTGTCTGCTTCCATCCTTCATGCAGGCTGCTTGGTTGATTTAGTTTAACCCATTAGTCCTGTAGATACTTGTGGCACTCAGGTCTCATGAGGTGTTCTCCTGTTTCAACATGGGTTTGGGAACTTTTGAAGTTTTCATTTTCTTTATGATGCATAACAAATTAAAAATGTGCATATGCTTTCAGGGGGGTCCTTCATTAGTCAAATTTCTGCAGCAAGATGAAACGCCACAGATTCGAGCAGGAGATATTGGAAAAGCTTTTCAAAGACGTGCATCCAACATAAATCTCCAGAAATGTAAGTCTATTGATGTTTAACTAATCTTCACCAACTTAAGTCACTTATTATACCAGTTACCCGGGAAGGTTAACCCGGTCAACAAATGCCCGCAGAAGTCGGATGTGTCGGCCTAACGGCGCAAGAACGCAGCTCTGCTGTAAACAGGCACAACGCAATCACATCCGGAAAAAAAAAACTCCGGATGAACGAAGAAGAAGAAGATACCAGTTATATTACTCTGGACAGAAATAGTTAACATATGTTTTATATGTTCTATTCAAATATACAGAGTGCAGTGTTGTCATTTATAACATGTAACTTCTCTAATATCATTTTTACAAGCTAGAGTCCCAGAGTCAAGCCAAAGTGAAAAATCCCCTCCAATATTAAAGATCGAACCATGGCCAAAGTTAGTTGTTAGTTTGTTAGTCACGGTTCACAGCAAAGGGTCGTCCCCATTATGCTCCGTTCCCGTGCCAGTGAATATCACATAAAATGTTCCTCACTGCCCCATGTGAAAAGTGTAAAAGACAGGAATCTCGACAAACAACGGCCTGCTCAGGCACATTGTGCAAAATGCCACCGCCAGAATGTCACCACAAAAGTCCTCAACGAACAATACAGTTCACCCCTGATGGAATTGGCAGTCACTTTCCAAACCAGATGTTCACCCACAAAGTCTCGACGTTTCTAGACATTGCCGTTTCTAGATGTTTTCTAGCCACCATGCCATTTTTCTTCCGAAATGTAGATCACACAACAAAACAACCCCGAACAGATGCAAAGAAACACCTCACTGTACAGAATGCCAACACAAAAGTCCACCTCATAAACACAGTTCATCATCGATGGAAACGGCAGTCACTAGCAAAACCAGCAGTCACACATTTCTGCATAAGGCAAGAAAACCGCTTGCTTCTTTGACACTAGCCGCCATATATTCAGATATTTCTGGATGTTGTTGTTCTGTTTCTAGATGTTATCTAGCCAGCTACGCTATTTTGAGCATGCAGATCACACCACAACACTTCAGACAAATGTAAAAAAACATTTCACTGTACATAGTGCTGTCTCCAGAATGCCAAAACAACAGTCCTCCACGAAAGCACGGTTCATCGTCAAAAGAAGCGGCAGTCAACCAGAAGACCAGCAGCCACACATTTCTGCATTTTAAAAAAAAATCCCTTACAGGACATTACAGTCAACATCAGCATTTTTCAGCTGCTGTTGATGTACTAGGCAAGATTACGCTCAGTAGTTTGCCATTGCGTTCTGAGCGACTGGCTCACATACCCCTAAGTTACCAACGCGGCGAGAACCGCTGCCGATTGCTCTTCCATGCCATCCACCATTGCTCTGAACATGCAGATCACGCTCCACAACCTCGGGCAGATTTAAAAGTATTTCACTTGAAATTCACAGCTCACAGCGTCACACCATGCACTCAACTCAGTAGCAGGGAGACGGAACCGTAAACTACCAGTCCAACATGAGGAAAATGCAAACACAATGGTAGCCACGAGCATAAACACCCAGAGGCCTTAACTGTTTCACTACCTATCCGCCATGCTGAGGACCAAAGTATCGTACACTAGTGCATTACCATGGCTGTTACAATTTATAGACAAAACATACTGCAGTAGATATGAATTTGACCATGACACTGTGATTTTGAACATAGAATATTACCTCTTACCTTGGACTGATAAAGACTTTCAGGTTGACCCTGCCTAAAGTGCGTGCCAGAAAGTGTTCTGGGAAGTTCATCCAGCTGGCATGGTATTGATCAAATTGCCCACTGAGTGCCAGTTGGGGCTAGCTCCTTATACTCGTTAGACCTTAAGGTGTATAAAAGTCTCTTTAACTTTTGACTGTGGATTATTGTAGTCATAGGTATGCACACCTTTTTGTAACCTGGTTATCTGTATATACATTTAAAGGGATAAGTATGGTGTAAAACTACAGCTCGGTTGTATGAATTCATTAGTATAATAAATCATTTTTCAGCATTTTAATTATATCTTTGAAATAATTAATTTCCACATTGCCGAGTTAGTACTCTAAACTTTTAGTCTCTATGCACTATATGACATTTTATCCTTAAATTTGTTTATGTTAATAACCCTGGTATTTATTTGTGACTAGCTATACAACTCCTGGATGAAGCTGTGTCAGTGTCTGTAGTTCGCCCTTCTCACACACCAAGAGGATATAGACATGTGTCAGGTCAGTTCTAGTGTCGAATGTTAAGTTGGAATTGTTAAGATAATATTTTTACAAAACTTCAAGGTTAATAATATAAAGTGTCACATTTTACAAGAATGTCTAGACCCTGTGATAATATCAGTTTTTGAAAAAAGATATTGAAACATGCTTTGAGTGTTATAGTGGTACTCCTTTCCTTGAAATGAGTTACAGAATTATATTACATTTCTCAGTTAACAAATTACAACTCTTTCTTCTTCTCTTCTTCTTCTTCAGCGTTCTGAGCCATTGAGGTTCTTTGCTGCAGATACAATCAGTCTCCATTCGTCTCTCTGGTTGACCTTCTCTTGCCAGTCATTGATTCCAAGTGCTTGTAGGTCTGTATATATATTATCTCTCCACTGCCTTCTTCGTCTACCTCGGGGTCTACGATCATTTATTTCCTGAGTGTAAGCGAGTTTTGTTTCCCTATTATCTTCCATTCTTTCTGTATGCCCCAGGCATTGTAGTCTATTAGCCTTCATGATACCAGTGATTAGCGGGGACTTAAACAGATCATAAATGTCTTTGTTACTTCTTCTTTTCCACTCTCCACTTTGTGTATCCCTAATGGGTCCAAAGATGTCTTAAAACTTTGTTGCAGAAGAATATTTTGGGGTAAACACCAAGTCAGCATTTAAAAAAGTTGCTTGACAGTTGAGCACTTGACCAGTATGGACAGATCATCATTCTTCTCAGGACGAGGCACAACAGTCTGAATAAGCATATGTATGGGCTTTAATCTGTCTGCTGCACCAGTATGCATCTGTGGACTAAGCAAAGAAACTGCCGGACATGTCGTCGGCTGTCCTTTGTGCGGCGAGTTAAGAAAGATACTGGCCTACTGAATCAACTCTAAACTTCAAGCTGATTGGAATTAAAGAGGAACTCCAAAAACAGTCAGGTACATCATGAGAACTAGCCTGGTTGTGTAATCATCACGAGTGTGGTTGCAAAAAGAAGACATATTGTCTAACTGAGGCAAATTGTTTTACAAGATCATTCAAGACAAAATCTGTCCAGTCAAATAAAACACTGTAATATATGGTTAGACCAGATCCAAATGGACATATACAGTATTTTACAGTATTTTACTTTGAAAACAACATACCACTCAAAAGTCACCTAAACAATATTGAACCTTAGCATTCTCCACAATATCAGCTATTTGTGAATCGTCATGTCTTGCAACAGAAACAGACTGTACCTGCTGCAAGGCATACACAGGCTGGGCAAACTGAGAAACAGAGATTGTGTAACGACACTGCCAGCTGGTTAAACTTATACTCAGTGCTACACATTCACAATTCTGTCAAATCCCTTTGTATTGCTCCTGTCTTGAGTTCTAGCTCTGATGTAGATTAACTGTACATTTCTGTACCCACCAGGTACACCAGTGCGCCCAGACATCGGGCTACACTCTCGGTCCAGTGACACGTTTATGTTTACTCCGGCCAAAAATGTCATAGCAAGCTTCCAGTCACCAGTAAGTGTTTTCAGTATCTTTGGCTTCATTGCTTGTCTTTTCGGTTTTCATTGTGCTGCTTGTAATACATGAAAACAAGTGAAAATTAAGCTGTTGACTCACTTGATATTAAGACTTAACCCTTTACCGGGCAAATCGTCCATTTACATCCGGACCCCGATACAGGCAGACCGTCTGAAACCGCCAGTTACTGCTGTCATTTAAAACTGTCGTTTACTGCCAACATAGTACCTTGTGGTGTATGGCAGAGGGGTCTTTGAGCCTGAGGAATTAAGGCCGCCTGGCTAGTGCAGTCGCCGCGAACTGTGCAGGTTAGAATTTTTTTTGCCCCCGACAGAAAAAAATCCCACACCTTACTGAGGGATCGAACCCGGGTCTCCTGAATGGGAGTTCGGCATTCTATCCACTCGGCCAGCCGCTACTACTATGCAGTGTAAAAACGCGATCTCTCGGCTTTCTGATACTTCCGACGGCTGCTTTCGCTGATAGCTTGACAACGTGGCCGCCATTTGCAAGCGTCTACTATGAATTTGAACGGATTTTAAAAATAGTTTTTGGGGTTTTTATGCTTAGTTTTTCAAAATGGATTTCGGCGATTCTTCAAGTGATAGCCAAGATTTCGCTAGGTTCAATTTAAGTGACATTAAAGGGCACGAAGTTGACTATTAATCGGTGCTAGATATCAGTGAAAAGCGCTATTTTGCATTAGTAGTCATGAGTCAGACTTTAAAGAAAGTGATTATGATTCTGAAAATGTGTTTGTAAATTGCCGTATAGATGACAGAAAATCACAAACAACATGCTGTATTTCGTAAATATTTGTGTTCACATATGGATTACCGACAACAATCACGCGAGTAACATATTCTGCATGCTTTTCCCTTCATTGTGTTGTTTATTTAACTAAAATCGGTTGACTAACACCTTATTTATGATGTTTTTACTAACGCAACCCAAAATTTTACCGAACCTGAACAAATCTTGCCCGTTCAGGGCTAAAAAACGGACAAACATCTGCCCGGTAAAGGGTTAAACAAAAGTAATTTAGTATCTTGATTTATAAACAAAGACATGTTTATTATAAGTTAAAGTAGTCATAATGTAGATCTTATATAGGCACATATCTATCCTGGTACATGGATAACATTAGTTGGAAGATGCATTACACAGATAAAGAACAGAATAGGACAAGCACAAACAGCATTATATCAAATGAAGAACATTTTATGCAATAAGTCCTTGTCATTGAAAGTTAGAAAATGAATTCTTGCATGTTACATAGAAACTGTTCTAAAATATAGCTGTAAATCCTGTATAATTAGTAAACAAGCAAATCCATGGAAGATTTGAGATGTAGTTTTATAGATGAATGCTGAAAATTCCCTGGAAAGCCAAAATGAGCAATCTGGACATTTTGAGGGAGGCTAAGTTGCAAAGACAACTTATCACAAATATCAAAAAGAGACAGGTTTCATTATTTTGGCTACATTATGAGAAGACTAAAGCTGGAACATGTGATAACTGGAAAGATTTGTGGAAAAAGAGATAGAGGAAAATGAGAGAAAATTGACGGTCTTGGCATGGAAGGGATTCAGCACAAGAATTGACACATGCTATTTGACATTGCAAGATCTGGAGAAGCATGATCACCCATGCAAGTCAGCAAGGCATGTATTGATGCTATGGTAGTGATTGTTGGTTTCCCACATTTGCATTATGTAGTGACACTGGTGAGACAATTATCTTTATGGCAAGTGCACTTACCCGTTGTTAAAGAATGGTGTGTGGTGAAGAGGTTAAATTACTCATCTCACATACCCTCACATAATATGGGACATGTGATCTCATCCTCAGTAAGGCATGGGATTTGTATCTATCAAAGGAGAAATAGAAAGCATGTGCATTGTGTTGTGGCTGTTTAGGCAAGCAGTCTTTATTCTTGCCAGAAAATCCTGCCTGCAGACACCAGCCGTAGTAGACATGCTGCAGTGATAGTATTTAATGAGCAATGGTGTTCTAGTTGAACTGACATCATAGCACACTGGTCGTTCCAATACGTACGCCAACCTCATATTCAACAGCCAGCGAAGTGTTCCAGTACTAATGTTACAGTAAGAATAGTTACATATGTATTTTATATGAAACAAATTATTATTTCCCGGGAAGGTTAACCAGGTCAACAAATGCCCGCAGAAGTCGGATGTGTCGGCCTAACGGCGCAAGCACACAGCTCTGCTGTAAACAGGCACAACGCAGTCACGTCCGGGGAAAAAAACTCCGGATGAACGCAGAAAAAGAAGAAATTATCATTTTGAAATTATGTATCTCGTGCTGTAAATTATTTGGAGAAAATATATAGGGTGAAAATATACTTTTTAGGTCACATTCTCAGTAAGTCACTTAATAATAATACTTTCTTTACCAAAAACTTCATGATTTCAGTTTGTATTTCCAGACTTTACGACAAGAAATGTCACCTTTGACAAGATCAAGAATCGCAGTAGAGGAAACTACATTTGGTGTAAGTTCATTGTTTCAGTTACACTTGTGAATCATTACTGAAAATATCTTGTGTTTTGTGAGTGTTTGATGTTTATTTTCTAATAAATCTACATTTCTACTTCTCAGGTTGATCCTACCGAAGATATTACAAATTTGAGGATGACTTTTATTGCTGATGAAGATCCAGGGAAAACTGGTAAAGGATAAGAAGAAAATGGATGTATTTATTCAGTTATCTGTTATCTATCCCCATGTGTTGGGTGAATTCTTGTCCATATTTCCTAATCTTCTTCTAGCTCCTTATCCATAGCTTCTTTGGCTGTATACATAAAGTGGTAGTTTATTGGCCCTTATTTCTCACAAGATGTCCAAACCACTTTATTTGTTTCTCTATACATTCACTAGGGATCACCTTGGTGATTCTGATGTTATTGTTTCTTGCTCTGTCTCTTACAGTGAAGCTGGCTGTTTTCTCAAGTATTTTATTTTGCATGTAATACATCTTCTCTGTTGTGATTTAGACAGTGTATAGGAACTGGTAGCAGAATATTGGTAGAATAGGCTATTCATCACATGTCACTTAACTATTGTACTTCTGTGTGGGTATTTGGGTAATGGTAACACTGCATTTGCTTCTTAACATGCTTCTGTTTCTCTTTTAAATCTTCCAGTGTCTGTAGAAAAGTTATCTAGGTACATGCACTTTGGAACCTGTTTTACTTTGATGCTAAGTGAACATTAATTGCTTTCAGTCTTATAATTGTTGAAATTCAAGTTATCTTTTTTTGCATACGCTAGATAATGCATTAATGTGGTTTTACAATTTCTCGTTGTCATTGTATATTAGACTCAGCAAAGAGTAATTCTTTCAGTGAGTTGTGTTGGTCTTCCTTCAGAGTTTGATTAAACTTAATAATATCTTCAGAGACTTTTCCATCTGTTTTTCTTTTATCTCTCTTTCTCTCCTCCTTCTCTCCCTCCCTCACACATAAGCGTGCATGTTTACATACACATAAAATAGTTGAAGTACAAGCACACAGCCCTGGTGTACTCCTGTTATTTTCACATTGGTATGTCCAGAGTTTTTCAGTTTTATTACTGCATTCTGATACTTGATATTTAATATTAGTGGGGGTAAATAGTTCAAATTTTGGGTGACAATGATTAGAAGTGAACTTGATGATGTAGTTATTATGTCAACTAGACTGCTGAGACACTTAAAGAATTGCTATGGCTTCAGTATGTTGTGCTAATTTCTTATTTGAAGTCCAGCCATTGTGTGTAGTGTGTAATTGTAATATCATGGGTGGGAATAAAATGTCCTGTCAAGTAAAACAATGGTCTCAAACCTACCTTATACAGACAGATGACGTATTTCTAAACCAACAGGAATTAAATACAGTTCCAGTGCTTTATAAAACAATTGTTTTTTTTTAGGCATACAACTTAAACTCCGCTGTCATGTGTTCTTCAGTTCGACCCACAAGAGTTCTGACAACAAAATTTAGAGTATTTAGAAAAGCTGTTACTGGACATTCATGAGACATTTATCATGTGAATATCAGGTGGTTTCAGAACTGTTCTTTATTGTATTACAGGAAGGCCCCGCTATATACGTCGCTTTAGTTTATGTCATTTCGCTATAATGTCGTCACCTGTGTTGCTATGCTGCGTTAACATCGCCATTTTACATTTTGTGGTGCGTTTTTCCAGGATTTTATCATGTCATCACCCATAATTATTAGTTCAAAGCGCACAGTACGTGCTGATAATGTGTCTGGTTGTAAGAGAACCAGGAAAAGTGTTACTCTTGAGGTGAAGTTAGATGTGTTACATCGTTTTAAGGCTGGCGATCAGGCTGTTGATATCGGTAAAGTCCATGGTTTACCTCCAACCACAATAAGGACATGTAGGTGCTGACAAAATGAAAGAAGGTGCTAAAAACCTAATCCCTTTGAATGCTTGCAAGATCACTTGTACCAGAAGTACTCTTATGGAGAACATGGAAGCACTATTGGCCGTCTGGATTGAAGACCAGAACCAATGGAATATGCCTGTGAACAAGATGGTTGTCCAAGAGAAAGCAGTCTATATGAAGATCTAGCTAAGAAAGCGGGTGATAGCAGTATTAGTAGTGCTGATGATAGTTTCGGAGGGAGTCGTGGTTTTAATGCCTCTACGTCCCTATAACTCTACCACTTCCCCTCCAACCCATCTCTGTTTAGCCAATAAATATCAACTACTATCAAAATAAACATTACATAATACACTGTATTTCATTTAATAATTATGGGAATATGTGACTATACATCATTTAATTTAAAGTAGACGTAATGGCTGGGGCTTTATTGCAAAGGCTAATGGGTGAGTCTTGAAAAAGGAGAGTCTGGCATATGAGACTACGACCTCCAGCATGAGAATGGAGGTGGAGGCAGTAACAGCGGCATTCCGGTGGCTAGAGGAGACTACTGCAACACGCGTTGTATTCATTACGAAATCAAAGAGTATGCTTAGCAATGTGGAGAAAGGAATGTTTCGTGTGGAATGGCTCTCGTCGCTTCAGAGGTCACAGATCGTGAGAATTGTGTGGATATTTTGCCCTGGCCATGCAGGTGTACGAGGGAATGAACAGGCTGATAGGCTAGCAGGGAAGGCACCTCTTGGTGGAATTTTGCCTATGGACAGGGGGGAGGTGGTCGTGCGCTTGTGGGACCAGGTGGAGAAGGCAGAGGAACAGATTGAGAACCCATATGTGGAAAGAATGAGATTGCAGGGGTTATGGAAGAATATCAAAACTGAGAGGGAAGACCAGGAGAACTTTTAATCAGATAGCGGTGGGAACAATTAGTAGTGTGACTCTTCGCTGGCTGTTGAATGAGGGGACAGAGCACGTATGGGAATGTCCTAACTTCATCTCAAGAGTAACACTTTACCTGGTTCTCTTACAACCAGACACATTATCAGCAGTGATGTCGGTTCTTAACTCATTTCAACTCAACTCAACTTAATTTAAAGTCGGGTATTCCAAGAACGTAACACCGACGTTAACCGGGCCATCCAATATATCAACTCTAAAACACAAAACTAACATCAAATGCCTGAGAGAGTTATACCCAAATTCCATCCATCCATCATGTGCCATGCCGATAAGCGTGGGCGGTCATGTTTTGCCATCTCACTCGATCACCAGAGTCGTGGATCAGCTCCGTGTTTCTGTTTTGACCATGCCATGTGGCCAAGCCATCCAGGTATTTACTTCTTGGTCTTCCCCTTGGTCTTTTCCCTTCGATCTTGCCAGTTGTCACCAAGTTCTCCAATTAATTTCTTCTCATAACATGCCCAAAAAATTTTGACTGTCTACATCTTATGTCTCTAATCAGTTTACGGTCTTCATTTGTTTTTTGTAGGACTTGTTCATTGGTTTTTCTGTCTGTCCATGGTATTTGCATTTTCCTCAGAAACCACATTTCCACAGCCATCAGATGTTTTTCAGCTTGTCTGCTCATTGTCCATGGTTCACATCCGTATAAAAGTACAGGTTCTATGTAGCACTTCAACACTCCTTTTCTTGTTTCAATTATCTTTCTATTGGTCAGTATGTTTTTCATCTTGCAAAAGGCTACCTTCGCAATGGTAATTCTTGTTCTAATCTCTTCAAGGCATCTCCCATCAAATGTTATGACTGTTCCGAGATAGATGTACCGATCCACTTGTTTAAGAATATGCCCATTTACTTGTATATTAAACTGTGGTATTTCTTCCTTCCTAGTGATGACCATAATCTGTGTCTTCTTACAATTCAATCCTAACCCTAGTTGTTTATTGTGTGCAACAACCGCATCTACTAAATGTTGCAGGATCTGTTCATTGTCTGCAATCGAGACTGTATCCAAAATTATACCCAGAGTTATACCCA
This sequence comes from Cepaea hortensis, assembly GCA_963921405.1. Lineage (NCBI taxonomy): Eukaryota > Metazoa > Mollusca > Gastropoda > Stylommatophora > Helicidae > Cepaea > Cepaea hortensis. Next base: position 124,347,520 of record OY992877.1, on the reverse strand, counting down.
AATTAGAAGCCAAAAAAAAACTACAATGCTATTTTTCAATTCATGCTTCTCTCATATTCTGTCCATGCTGCCAAACAACTTTTTATCTGAAGTTCTTACATTTTGCTTGTTTCAGCATCCTCTGGACTGTTTGAATCATTCAGAAATAATCTGAAGCAACATCAGGCAGCACATCAGGTCATGGAGCTTCTGTCAGGCTATGAATCTGCATGTACTGAACAGGTCACTGGTCTCAAGAAACTGAGTAAAAGTGTTACACGCAATCAGCCTAAGTAAGTTCTGTGAACATTAGCTTATACAAAATTTTTAATATGTTCACGACTAACAACTCATGCACATTTGATTGCAATTCTGTTAAATTTATGTTTCGAAATTAATTTTATTATGAAGAAGGGATAGTAGTATTCAGCAAGAAAATAATGAGATTATTGAAAGATCTTTGTCATTTGTTTGATGTATTTGTTTGGGATATAATTGTGTTGTGTTAGTTTACAGCAGAGCTGCACTATTTACTCCTTTTGGATGACACATCTGACTTTTGTGGGCGTTTTTTGACCAGGTTAGCCTTCCCAGTTTTTGTGGACTTTTTCACAGTCAAAAGTTGTTAACGTCATCTTTGTCCTTCTATCCACTGTTGACACATCGGCTGGCTTTCACGGTAAGGCTGGGGCAGATCATGGACATTCCCTGCCATCCAAAGAAGCTTCCATAAGTGCAGAACTGGAGCACGATGCTCTGATACTGATCTCACCCAAGGAATTGTTACGTTCTGCACATGGCTGCTTAATCTCACTTCCATATATTGAGCCTCCCGTGCACTCTAGGCTGCACTTTCTGGGTCCATATGTTTGCAGTTTGCATATTTTGGACTTTGATGATGCCCACATGCTATGAATTTGCTAGCCAAGCAATTTTAACCATTTACCGGGCAAAGCGTCTAAGAACGTTTCTACCCCGGAACAGGCAAACCGTCTGAAAACGCCCGTGACTATTATTCATCGTAAAAACGCGATCTCTCTGCTTTCCGAGACTTCCGATTGTCTACTTTCGGGTTCGCCAATAGCTTGACAACGTGGCCACCATTCGCAAGCGTGTGATTTGAATTTGAATGGATTTTAAAAAATAGTTTTTGTGGGTTTTACGCTTTGTATTTCAAAATGAAGCAGCATTTTTCAGAAAAAATGTGTCAAATGAAAAAGTTTTTTTTTTTTTTTTTTTTTACGATGGTGTAAATGTGCCATATATATTTAAATATGCATTTTCAGTCTACGTTTACTCTAGTTCATATTATTTTTAAAAAAAAAGTTTTAAACTGTTCTTATATTTATTTATTTCGGCCCATAGTGAAATTAGTGGTGCGAGCAAGAAAAACATTCGTCAGTATTCGGAGGAATATTTAAAATTTGGTTTCATACCCGCTGTCCATGGTGAACGGTCACCTTTTTTTCTTTTATGTCAACAATGCTTGACCAATGAATCAATGAAATGCTGTCGTCTTGAGGCACATTTGCATGTGAAACATAATGCTCATATTAATTCAGATTTGAATTACTTTCAAACTTTAAAGACAATTTTTGAAAAAAGAGTAGCATTAAAGTCTCTATTTATTGCTCATAATGCAACTATCAATCGTACTCTTGAGGCTAGTTATCAAATTTCATTACTCATCACTAAATTTGCGAAAAATCATACTATAGGGGAGAATTTAATCAACCATCAATATCAGCATTTCTTAAAACATTTCTGGAAAAAAGATGACAAAGACGTTAAACCTATGCCACTAAGTAACAATACTTTTAGCAGAAGAATAGACGAAATGAGTGAGAATATTGAAATACAACTTGTTGAAAAGCTGAAAACAAGAAAATTCTCGGTGCAAATGGATGAATCGACTTTGAGAGACAGATGGGCCATACTAACTTACGTTAGACATATTGATAAAGGTGATTTTGCTGAAGAAATGTTGTTCTGTAAATCATTAGAAAGCACCAATACCTCCAAAGATATATATAGTAAGCTAAAAAAATTACTTAGATGTCAATAATATACCAATGAAAAATATAACATCTTGTGCTGCAGATGATGGGGAAGAAAAATGGTTGCTTAAAATTAATGAAAGATGAGAATCCAGAAATGCTTCTTGTGCATTGTGTTATTCACAGGGAAAACCTGGTAGCTAAAAACATTTCGCCTGTTCTAAACGAAGTACTAAATTTAGTTATAAAGTGTATCAATGTTATTAAAGCTGGTGCCAAATGTGAACACCTCTCCAAGTTATTTTGTGAAGAACAAAATGAAGACCATGTGAGATTTATACTTCATACTGAAGTAAGATGGCTCTCGAAAGGGAACTGCTTGAAAAAATTTATGGAACTATTTGATACTCTTGGTGATTTTTTAAGCGACAAACCTGAAATGAAAAATCTGTTAACGATCAATGGTAAGGTATTTGTGAGTTATTTAGCCGATATCTTTGAAAAGCTAAATATATTAAATAAACAACTGCAAGGAACAAATAAAACTCTTGTCGATGCAAAAGCGAAAATATTTGGTTTCATTACCTTTATCGAATTATGTCAGGCACATATTTACAACAAAAATTTTGAAAAGATTCATTAGCTCCAAAAATGTGAAGTGACTGATACCGCTATATATGTTATTGTCGATCATCTGAAAATTTTATCGGCTGATTTAAAAGAAAGATTTTCTGATTTGAAACAAATTGATTTCCCAACTTGGATGATGCAACCAATGTTAGTGGATTTGTCTGATATTTCAAATATGCAGTATCAAGAAGAACTCGGAGAAATGCAAAATGATGAGTCAATTAAAACTTTATTTAATATAAAAGGAGCGGTGGCATGGCTTTGTGAGGAAACCGAAATCAAATATCCAAATGCAACCAAATGTGCAAGAGAACTATTTTTAGTTTCCATCTTCATATTTAGCTAAATGCGGATTTAGTGCCATGAATGATTTGCTGCTTTGAAAAAAAAAAAAAAAGAAATCGGCTGGATATAACAAAACAGGGAGACTTGAGACTGAAGTTAACTAAATTGGAACCTGACATAAAATCTCTTTGCAGCAAGCATCAATCGCAAGGATCTCACTAAATTTAAATAATAAATAAATACTAACAATTAAAATAATATAGAAAAATCTTTAATTAAAATTATTTTGTACTTCAATTTCAGTTCTCCATTATATGTTTTGAAAATATACTTACTGTGTTTGCTCAATAATTTCCTAGTGATTTCTTCCTAAAACCCATCATTCAAGTTTCTTTAGTGAACATTTCAATTTTTGAATATTAAAAATATTATGTGTATATTAAGGGGGGGGGGCATAACAATTTTAGAAAGGCTTAGGTGGAGCATAGCACCAAAAAAGGTTGGGAAACACTGATCTAGACCAACAAGCAACGGTTAGAACAGATGACAAGACATCAGATTGGTTTGACATGAAGCAAGGAGTCTGTTAGGACTGTGCTGTCCCCTTATTTGTTTAACCTGTACACCAAAAATATCAGAGATGATATCACTAAGGAGCAATATGATGTTTTAAATATCGGTTGTCATGAAATTCCAAGAGATTTTATATGCTGATAATGCAGTATTACTATCCACATCACATAATGGTATAGAAAAACTAATAACCTCAACCCAAAAGAATAGTGAAAATCACAACTTATATCTTAACATAGCAAAAACAAAGATAAGACACAGAGATAAAACTAATGTGGAGAAAGAAATATATGTTAAGGAGGAAAGACTGGAGGTTGTGGAAAATTTCAAATATCTTAGGTCATTGATTACCAACAAAGGTGACACAATGAAATAAATTAAAAGACAAATATCTATTGCTCTTCAAAGACTAAAACAACTGAATAAATTGTGGCGTGGGATAGATAATACTACAAAATTTAGATTTTTAAGGGCATGCATCTTTCCCATTGCAACATACGCCTGTGAGACTGGACACTTACTAAACAAGCTGAACAGCGCATAAATGCCATTTAATATAAATATTATAGATGGATTCTAAGAATATCTTGGATACAGAAAAGAACAAATGCATCCATACGACAAGAGCTGGATATTGAAGAAGGTTGGCTACTAAAGACGATTGAACAAAGTGAAATATTTTGGTCGCTTGAAACGTTATGCAAGTTTGGAGAAAACAATCGTGGAGGGGTATATGCCTGGGAAGAGAGGAAGAGGAAGGCCAAAGAGAAGATGGGTGCAGGGTCTGGCAGATGAGTGTATCAGACACAGGGCATCTTGCTTATGATCAAGTAGTTTTCTGGACGGTTGTTATGGGAGTAAATTCTGTAAGGGACATGCTACTGAATGAATTAATGAATTGGTATAATGTTCTAGCACATGTTCTGCAGTTTGAGTTTGTTGCCTGCACAAACATATTGCCATACTGTCTTTAGCTATCTGTACATGAGATATCAATCCTGTGTCTTGTTCTGAGTCTGAAGAAAGTGAATTATCCAATGTTTCTCCTGTAGATAATGGTCATTCTATGGTTGAACGGGTGGCTTTCTGAGTGTTTAAATTAGATTTATTTCTTTTGGTTATATGTGGCTGAGAAGTATCTGGTTGTTGTTCCCTGGTTCCTTCTTTCACTAGTTTCTTATTTTTCCTTATTTCCTGGTATGCCACAACAAGGTGGGGTCCATCGCAGAATAGTTCAACATCATTGGCGTATTTATGACAGTAGATCTTGTAGTTCCTTGTGCTTGTTGATTTTAGTGCATGGAGTACTGATTGAGTGTCAGTAAACATTACTATACAATGCATATTGTTATCTGATTGTATGAGTTCTTCAGCTGGAGCTATTATTGCTTTGACTTCAGAGTTACAGTATTGGTGTAGAGCATAAAGTAGAGATTAGAGGACACACTAGACTATACAAATTGAAAGCTACAGTGGGATTCAAACCTGTCGGTTTAAACAAATGCAGCAAGGTGTTAAAGGAACAAGTGTACTTCGACTATACACTGTTGGCAGTATGTCAAAGTAAATTTGTTTCTTCAGCGAGGCACTGTCGTCATTTTAAGGCAACAGGTATTAATCCCAGTGTGGGCACTATAACTTTCAATTTGTATATTGTCTAGTGTGCCCTCTTAAGCTATACTTCTTTCCTCTACTTCTGTAAGTGCTAATCAATACCTTTGAATTTATTTATTATAATAGTTCAGATGGATTTGAAAGAGTATTCTACTTATGCACCAGCACTTACATTGTTGCATTCTATGCTGACCCATTTGTAAGCATGCATATCCAATATTTACATGGGTATGCATTACCAAGAAATCATAGTGTTGCTGTTTTCACTTCTATAATATTTTGTAGTTTCCAATGCATGTGGATCCTTTACTTCTGTGTGAATCATAGATTTTAGTTTTTTCTCTTTTTTCCAGTGTTTTTTATATCTGGTTCTGATGTTAATGGAGCATCTTTATGTGGTAATTCATATCAGTGTCTTAATTGAAACAATTTGCTTGATAATGGGAGCTGTGAAGAAGTTTGATGTCGCTGCCAGTCAGTAAGGCACTTGATGATAATGATAGGCTAACAAAATATGTGATGTTTGTTGACATATTACATTACATTTTATTATATGTTGGTAACTCATTCATTATTATTTATTTCACAAGATAATATATTTGTTTATTTTGTATTCCTCGAGACAAGTTCAGTGTTCAGTTGTTTATTTAGCACTTTGTACTCCTTTTGTTGTACTGAAACTGCAGGTTAGTTAGAACAACAAACACGTTTGAACAGCTTCAGCATGAGAAAAACACCTGGAAACTTTTACACTCATTGTTCAAGGACAGACTCGAGACAGAGGCAAAAGAAGAGTTGCATGATTCTCAGATGGATGGTGATGATACTTCAGGAAAAACAGTGGTAAGTTCTGAGCCGCATATCTTTGTCTGTCTTGATGCAAGCAAGGATGAATCTCAAGAAGTAGAGCTGTTGTTGGCTATATTTTGTCTATACTGCTGCTGCTTCCTCTGTTGCACTCTGTTTGTCTTGTCTCAGCTTGTATTTGTGCCATGCCAACATTTCAGTTGCTAAAAGTTTTTCCTGTCCGTTTCTGAATATTTGTCCAGTGGGACTTTCAGTAAGTGTTGTGTTGACAAACATGTTGCGATTGACCATAACAATAGAGTGTAAGGGAATCATTTCATAACTTCTGAAGCCCGACCTCTCCAGATAATAAAATCTGTTAGCTTAAAAATAATCTGTAAATTTTTGTCTGCCTCTCATTTTGTATGAGAAATCCAAAGAAATGGTGTACTGAGATAAGAATCTGAATAATGATAAATACATTTATGTACTTCCAGTTTAAATTATTTCAAGTTGAATGCTTTAGATCTGGGATATTCCTGCATCTTTTAGTGATTATTAAATTTATGCTTTGTTTCACAGTTCCATACAATCTTCTTGTTTTGCAAATATGGAAATTTAATAATGAACTTACGGCTATAAAATTATTTTTAGTGCTAATCCATAAATGTTCTACTACGTTGTCCTTAAACAGTAGCGAATCAATGATATCAAAAAGATATTAATTGAATTTATGTTAGTACTTTGTGTAGAGTTACATTAATTTTCTGCAATGTACAACTGAGAAGTTCAAGTTACATAAACATGTGACAATTATTTGTCATGCACTGAATAGAGATCCCCCTAGTATGATAGAACATGAAATGGCAGCACTAATGAAGAGTTTTGATGTGATGAAATAGTCTTAGAATCCAGTCATTGAATCAACATATTAATATAACAGTTAATCCTGTGTCTTTTAGAATAAGCAGTAGTCTTATATCATATAGAATATTTTATTGGGAGCTTGTTAGTAGATGACCTGTAAGGTTGTCATCATGTTTATTATCTGGAAAGCTGTCCACAAATGGGAAGGGAGAAATCAATCTCACACATATCTCTGCTGATGTATGGTAGACCATTCATTCACATATTATAAACGTTATTGTTTCCCCAGTTGTTAGGTATAATGAGACACAGCTGGGGAATACATTTGCAATTTGCAAGGCTTAGCAAAGGCTATAGATTATTTTGTGCAGAAGCCAGTTATTTGTACAAATTGGTGTCTCACTTGTCATACTGTTTTGCAGGTTTGGTCTCTCAGTGAACAGAACATTGCCAACCAACTGCTTGAAAAAGATTCACTGGTTAGACAGAGCCAGGTAAGATTTCTTGAAACTTCAGAAGACACATGGAAATATTAATATCCCGGGAAGGTTAACCCGGTCAACAAATGCCCGCAGAAGTCAGATGTGTCGGCCTAATGGCGCAAGAACGCATCTCTGCTGTAAACACGCACAACGCAATTACGTCTGAAAAAAACAAAACTCCGGATGAATGCAGAAGAAGAAGGAAGAAGAAGAAATATTAATATAATGAGTTATAAGGTGTTCGGTGTATAAGGTCAGGTGTTCGAATCTGCTCATCCTACTGGGTATTAGACTGAAGCCAGTTGACAATGAAGTAGCTACAACACACAGAGAAAACGTGACCAACCCAGGCTGAATCCCAGCCAGTCCGTGTGTGCTTGGTTACATCTTGATCTGGTTACATCCTAATGTCTCTGTACAGATGTGAGGGACCAGTCTTGCACACCACTCTGGCTTCTGAGCTTGCAGAGTGGAAGGAGAGCTCTGCAAGAGTCCCCATGGACATGGTACTTCAGTGCCAGGTAGAGAGGAAAGTCTCTACACCAGCCTTATTCCGATCAGTGTAAGCTTTTTCAAGATTCAAATGACCTGAACACCAAAGCATCTGACTTTGAGTTCAAACAGTCTTCCAGAGGTTCACCAATCAATCCAGACACCGGATTCTTTATTCTGTTTCGATTGTAGATTTTAGATCTAAGCTTGTTGGGGGATGCCATAAAAAAGAAGAAATTAACTGCAGTGAATGCTGAGTTTGTAACATATTGTGCTATTCCTGTTAAAATTATAAATTTACACATATATTCATTATTCCATGTCTTTTTTAAATACAGCTGGTTGTTGATTGGCTAGAAACATGTGCAGCTGAAAACTTAGACACTTACTTCGAAAATGCAAAATTCTTTGTGGATCAACCTGTATCATGGTAAGGTTTTTTATTTTCTCTTAACAAAACAATAAATAAATAAAAACAGTAATATATTCTTCACTTTTTTATATTGCAGTAGGCAGACATTTGTGGCTTAGGGCAGTGAACACATTTCACTTTCCCCAACATACCGAGTTGAGGGTTCAAAGTCAGCCACAGGCGATTTGAAAGCAGACTGCCTTGCATTGATTTCAGTTATGTAGTGGCTAACCACAGAACATACAAATTACCTAGTTAATCACAAACAGCCAAAAAAAAAATATGCTGGGTTGATTGCAACTGGACATGCAACTAACTTGATATTGCAATAGCTGGACTGAAAACTGAGTATGTAAAACGAAAAAAAAAATAGGTAAAATTCTGAAACAGACATTGCTGATCTTGATTCTCTGGTCATCAGTGTGATTTATTATTTTAATGCTCGTCCGCATGGCCGAATGGGTAAAAACACACGTTCTTAAACATGCATTGTGCTGATGCCGAGGTAAGCGGTTCATCCTCTACACCGGACAGCTGGACTAAAATGTTGACCTGTCGTCCTTGACTTGGGGACGTAAATTACAATTACCTCTGAAGTTGGAGTGGGTTTGGCTGATGGCGAGGGACACTGAATAGGGAAAGCTAACCCACGCGCAAAATTCAGTCCATTACTACTATAAATAATGTGTATGGATTACTCTTGAGTTCAAAGCAAGCGAGCGCCCCAAAAAATTTTTTGATGAAAAACCTTCACTTTTGTATGGACTGAGAATACTCAATGTATCAAGAAGAGATTATATCAGAAATGAAGAAATCAGGACTAAAGTGGAGGTTATAGCAGCGCTAGATTTTATCAGAAGGCAGCAAGTTAAATGGTTTGGCCATGCAAGTAGGTTACCAACTAACAGTATACCACAAGCAATGATGTACAGACCAGATGGAAGCAGAGGAAGAGACCAACCACGTAAACAATGGACTGAGGGAATAGAGTCCATGAGAATATCGATGCATGAAGCCCATTATCGGGCACTCTCCCGCTGTTTATACAACACCGCAAGGTACAAGAGGAACATGATGAGATGAGATGAATTTAGTTTCTCTAAGACATCTCTTCTGTTGATATGCCCCATGAATATTGCGCTGTACCCTTTTGGTTGTGTTGAGCAGTCTAGCGTTGTCTGCAGCTCAGTATCTCGGTGTTGTTTTCTGATCTAATCAAGATAGTCCCAGCATTCTTCTACAATACCACAACTCCACTTCCCCCAGCTTCACCACAAATTCATTGCTCATTGTCCAGCATTTACACGACGAGCCCAAAAATCTGATGACTGGACAATTTTGTGGTTTTTTCCAGTCAGCAAATTTTTGGGCTCGTCGTCATATCTGCTTCATATAGTAAAGGACTCATGTCCATGGTTCTAGCCCATATGTTTTTGGAATCGGCATTCAATGCGTGACCAAGGACACATTATCACACTAGCCTTGTTTTACTTCCCCAGAACATTTTCTGGTCCCATTTTAGATATTTGACCTGAGAGGTTAGGTAAGATTTTTATTTTACAAATCCTTCATATGCTTCTCCTCCTTCTTCTTCTTCTTCTTCTTCTTCTTCTTCTTCTTCTTCTTCTTCTTCTTCTTCTTCTTCTTCTTCTTCTTCTTCTTCTTCTTCTTCTTCTTCTTCTTCTTCTTCTTCTTCAGCTTTCCGAGCCATTGAGGTTTTTTGCTGCAGATACAATCCATCTCCATTCGTCTCTCTGGTTGACCCTCTCTTGCCAGTCATTGATTCCAAGTGCTTGTAGGTCTGTATATATATTATCTCTCCACCGTCTTCTTGTCTACCTCGGGGTCTACGGTCATTTATTTCCTGAGTGTAAGCGAGTTTTGTTTCCCTATTATCTTCCATTCTTTCTATATGCCCCAGCCATTGTAATCTATTAGTCTTCATGATACCAGTGATTAGCGGGGACTTAAACAGATCATAAATGTCTTTGTTACTTCTTCTTTTCCACTCTCCTCTTTGTGTATCCCCAATGGGTCCAAAGATGCGTCTTAAAACTTTGTTCTCAAAGGTTTGTAGCAAGGCTTCGTCTCCTTTCGTTGTACTCCAGGTTTCAGAGCCATACAGCATAACTGGTCTGATCAGTGTTTTGTATATTGTGATCTTGGTGTTACAAGATAGCGCCTTTGATTTTAGTAGATGTTGTAGTGCATAGTACATCTTATTTCCAGAATTGATTCTAGTTTGTATTTCTTCCCTTATGATGTTGGAGCAGTTGAAGATTGTACCCAGGTATTTGTATGTTTCCGTTCTTTTAATGGTCATATTATCTATTTGTATGTGGCCAGATTTTTTAGCCATTCCTTCTCTTGAAATTACCATATATTCTGTCTTATCTTGGTTGATAACCAGCCCCATCTGTTGGGCTTTTTCCTTTAAGTGAGTCAATATTTCCAATGTCTTTTATCCATTTTCCCCTATAATATCTATATCATCTGCATAACCGAGCAGCTTGGATGTTCCTCCAATATCACATTCCTCCTTTACCCTCCTTACCACTTACTCTAGAGCCAGATTGAAGAGTAGCGGCGATAGTGCATCACCCTGTTTCAAGCCAGATGTTATTTGGAAAGGGTCTGATTTCCTGCCTTTATATGTTACTTCATATGCTTACCGTAAAGTAATTATTTGTGTGGGTTATGTGTGCTGGAGACTGGGCAATGGTTAATAACCTTTTAGTAATCGTGATGATGAGGGGGTAATGTTCTTATACTTGTATGCAGTGTCAAGAAAAGTAACAATGTTACGTACCATTAAGACATATTGGGGGTATTATGTTAGGCCCATGGTTGCACTGATCCGACCGCACACACTGGTTCAAAAATAATTCACCACTATCACAACCGTGGATTGTATCCAGAACTACTGTGAGGGCACTAACCACTGCACCCTCAAACCTCTCTATAGAATATACTTGTAAACATTCAACAGTTCATTTTTCATAACCATCATTTTCTATTTATGTTCTGTTAGTCGTGTTTCCAATATGAAATAAATTAAGCTTATAATGCCTGTCACATTTTCATTCAACAAACTTCTAACATGAATAGAGCCATAGTTATTTGGTATTGAAATTTTTTTTTCAAGGGAAAACACACTACACCATTTACAGAAACGTAAACAAGGTCTGCGATCATCTGCTGACAGATGCATAACAGAAATGGTTAGTAATGATTGTTTTCTGTGTTATTGTTATTGAAGTACACAGCTATTTTGACAATGTAGCATATATTCATTCAGCAAAGTATCAAAATGTTAAAGAAATGAGCACTTTGCGAGAAAGCTTTTGGTATTCCCTTGCCTTTTACAATGATGTTTATATGAATTGTACATTCATTAGATGATTTTCATCCAAGGTTAAAAACCCTAACTACCAGCGGGTAGGTTATCTTTGCTCCTCATAATTTTGCCATGGAAGTTGCCTATACAACCTACCGTTGGTGATTTCCACTGCTGAGGTACCCCAAGACCTCCTATTTTTAGCTTTAGTCTTAATTAAGCTAGGCCAGCAGTGAAACAATAACTTTAGACTCTGCATAGATATGGATAATGGACATCATAAAAATAGGTTCAGTTCTTAGCTGTGGGTGTATTTTTTTTTGTTCTCCAATCACATATAGGCATAAATCTGTTTGTGTATTCCTACTCTGCATTGGGATGCAACAGTCAAAACAGAAGTTTGGTTTGTAACAAATTTGTAAGTAAACGTACATATTTTACTGGTGTTTCTCACACAATAAGCAGTACATTATTGTAAGGACTGGAATGAAGTACCTGAGGATTCCATTTTGTTAGCGCTATTCAATAATAATAGGAGTTAATATTATCACATATTTTAAAAACAATCGCTAATAACCACCCATTTGAACTAAACAATGTTTAACCTTCAAGATCTCTACCCATTGATTTGGCTGTTTTTGTTTCGTTCATGCTAGTTTGCTTGGTTATATTTTGTTTCTAAAAGGACCCAGATGCACCGCTGCGACAGAAAAGATTGCTTGATGACTTAGACCAAGAAGATGATCGTTTCTTCATCCAACATCTTTACATCTTTATCAGGGCAGGGCAGTTGGCAAAGGTCAGTTGATATTTAGAATCAGAAGAAGAAAATACTTGTAATTTTGTTATTGGTCATGTGAGATTTATATTGCCTGAGATTGTGCCAAGTCAGCATATGGGGACACAGGTTCTGACTCCAGAACTGGTATCTGTTGGACATCAAATAATAAACCTAGTCATCTAGACACGGTCGTGTCACGTGCAAGGAAGACCAAAACATGCAACAGTTCTTCCCACACTAAAATTGGTAAATAAATGTAAATTCACTATCACATTGTCTGTCTGTCTTCATGCAGTTGTGATAGATCTGTATCTTCTGTGTAATACTGGAACAGTTCTTTTCCTTCTTGCTTTCAACTTTTGTGAAGTTTCATAAATGTGAACAACACATGTAGCAATGCAACTCTGTACCTGCGTATCAGATAGCCACATAGCACATTTGGGCAATCGTGCAGTGTCTCCAAAATATGAGAATTTGTTGACTTGGTTAAGCAGTTTCTCTTCCATTGTAATAGAACATTTTGATGTTACCTTAAGGAGAGCAAACCATAATATTTGATAACTGCATGCAGTGACATATGAGTGGTACAGTGTACTGTGTTTAAGAGCCTGCTATTAAAAAAAAAAAAGTCTGAAACCAATTTATGTTTGCTTATCCCTTACAGGATGTTGCAGTCAACTTCAGCATTTTTCAGCTGCTGTTGATTACGCTCAGTAGTTTGCCATTGCTTTCTGAGCGACCGGCTCACATTCCCCATAAGTTACCAACGTGTGAGAACCGCTACTGTTTCTCATGCAGGTTATGTTACTCACAAGAAAATACAGGATTATGGAGAAAGACGTTAACTCCTAGGCCAGGGAGACCAGCCTGAAGCCATTACAGCTCCTTAATTTGTTGACATATATTTGCATTTCTGATTGCTATATTTCCCAGGCCCAAGAATTATGCCAAGCATGTGGTCAGCCATGGAGATCAGCAACTCTTGAAGGCTGGCGCTTGCTTCATGATCCAAACTATTACACAGGTTCTTCTTCTCTAGACATGGTTCCACTTGAAGGCAATCCTTACAGGGATGTTTGGAAAGCAGTCTGTTGGCGCATGGCTTCTGAGGTAAATGGACATGTGCTACTTTAAATCTAGTTTTACTGTTGACCTTCAGTCGAGTATGAAAACATATTGGTTGCTTCCAGCTATAAGGGAAAAAACATGTTTATTGGCTGATATAAAATCATGAAAAGTGTCTCTGTTTATGGCCATTTAAGAAATAGACGCATAGCTGAAGTTTATTTCTGAAGCAGATGAAGGAAGCTAATCACAATGCAGCGCATATTAACAATCCTGTAGCAGTTGACAGTCATAAAGAGTAGGCATATGGCCACTGCCCTGGAATAAGAAAATCAACCCACAACAGTATATTCATAGTATTGGTTAATTCTGGTATATACATTGGTATCTTCATCAGCCACAGAGTTTGTGTAATGAGCTAATGTGATCTGAAAGAGTAGTAAGCAGCACTAATGCATAGTTTTGGAGTGAAATGAAGATGGTCTCTGGATGTAATACATTCATCAATCAAGCACTTAAGTATTAGCTGCAATAATGGGCACCTATGCTTATGTGTGTAAGCGGGACATGATTGATACAGGCGTTGATAATGCACATTGGGAGCAAGTCACAGCTGAGCGTGTTGCATGGAGGACAAATATCAGAAATGGAATAAAGACAGAGGAGAAAATTATTGCAGATAAGTCTCACACCGAGCGTGTGAGACGTAAGATGGTGCATGATGGTGAAAATGACCATGTGTTCACATGCATCAACTGTGGACGAACATTTACAGCGCAAATTGGCCTTAACAGTCACATTCGCCACAGCCATGGGTTGTAGTTATTATGCCTTTCTAAAGCACAATGTAACAAACTACCATCTGTCAACAAGACAGCAAGGTGCCAATGATGCTCATGCCTAGAGTTTATTTGTCAGTTTAGTTAACCAATAAATAAGATCCATTTTCATTAACGATGTCTATCCCCAGCTTGGTGAATCAATGTTTTCTGTCTCCAGCCTGACTTTGATTGTTATGAAAGAGCTGTGTATGCTGCTCTCAGTGGAAATCTTCATGCCCTGCTGCCAGTCTGCTCATCTTGGATGGATTATTTGTGGGCTTACTACAAGGTGTGTCTGGAGGTCTTTATATCATCAGCAGAATGTGATTTCCATGTCAGAAGTCAGCCACATTGTAGCTAGTTATCTGTTAAAGTTTTCACAAAAGCAATGTCATATTTATAGTTTCACATAATCAGCACGTCATTCATGATCTTACAGTCAATGTGATTTTAATGTTCACAGATCATGTCTTACACTGATTTTACATGATGTCTTACCATTTATGATTTCACATGTGTTATTTTCACACAGTGTTATACTATTTTCACACAATGTCAGTTGCACAGATGTTTTACATAACTAGCTAGGCTATGTCTGATATAATCATTGTTACTGTTTTCACATAATCTATATGTCATTTATGATTTCACACAAAGCACACTGCATGGCAGGCATCACTGAGGGCAACCAGCCCTGATACTTACAACAGATCAAAATCAAAATAGATAACTAAAAATCTGAATGAAAACTTTATTTTCTCTATATATTATTAAAGATTTCACTTGCAGTAAGTTTTGTATATGTTTTACATGTATATTTTCATGAAAAGGCAGAACTCTGAATAAAATTCTTTGCAACTGCTTTTTCCTCTCTATTTATAGAAGCTATGGTTAGAATGTGATAAACATGAGTTGTATGCTTCCTACAGGTGATGGTGGATATAAGGGTTGAACAAGAGGTTCGTCTGCATCATCATACCGACCGGGTGTTGGATAGTCTACCGTCTGAGTTTCTTTACTCTGATAAACTGTAAGTTTGCAAATTACTTTTTGAAATTATTTCTGTATTGGTTTATTAGTTATCTTTGCCTTCTGATATACTTGTTAAGCTTAATTTGTGTCATCCTTTATCTCTTCCAGTATTCACTTTTCTATTTTTTCTTTTTAATCATGCCGTTTTTTTCTCTCCCCAGCATATTGGTTTAAGGCGATGCTAACCCTAAAAAATTTAATTCTATAATATTTAATTTCTATGTTCTGTTATGGTATGGGGTGTGGTACTGAAGACTGCTTATCAATAAAATACTGTCAAATTGACTGCACGTAAAGGTTGCTATGGAAACCAAGACAAACAGTGGCCATATTGAATTTCTTAAGGAACCTCTAAAACAGTCATTTTTTAATGTACAGGCTAAATTCTGTGGTTTATATTTAAATACATAGACCCTTTACAAGTTTAGTAGAAAATTTTATCTCTTGGCATTTTGTTCTCCTTCATAATTAAAAGAATTTAATGACATTTTTCATAACAATTTTTGTGGTTTTTTGACTGCTGCACAAAAACTAAATCTTAATTTTTGTCTGTTGAAAAACAATGATGCAGTGAAGCAATAATACTTTTCCTCATGGACTCTACACTTGTGTTGTTTCTTATGGCTCTATTGTAATAAATTGTCAGCCTACGGATAGCATTTTGTGTAAGCTGACCTTTACCGCATCCTCCTAGGGTCACGCCTTGCTTTCGGCATTCAGCAACAACATTGTGGAGTGCTGTTCCAAGGCATTTATTGACATGGTTGATACACTCCTCTTTGTCTATCTGAATGTCATCCCCATATGGTTTGATCTTGGTAAGCTCCGCAAATGTTTTAGCGTCACCATCAGAAAGTATTGACGTGTAGCGAAGCTTATGACGTGCCACAGACCGTCGCCTCAGCACCCATGTAGCCTCCATCTCCATCATCCCATCAGATCCTGTGAAATTGTTATCACAGTTTAGAAGATGTTCTGCCTTCCATGCTGCAAATTCATCTGGTTTGTCACTGGAAAGTGTCTTACCAGTGGTTTCACACACCTAGCAATATGTGGACATAACATGGACATCTAAGCAAAGTCCTGTAAGAACATCCATTGCACAGCCAACTCCAATGTGGGATGTGTGGCCTCTAGTCAGCCAAGTACCATCAAAGCTGACACTAGTTAGTTAGACGCGGTTCCAACTTCATGGCAACCGGTCGTCCCCATTATGCTCCGTTTCTGTGCCAGTGAATATTACGCAAAATTCTTCTCACTGCCCAATGTGAAAAGTGGAACAGACAGGAGTCTCGGCAAGCCAACAGCCCGCACAGGTACACTGTGCATAATGCCGCCGCCAGAATGCCAACATAAAAGTCCTCCACGAAATTTACAGTTCATCGTCAATGGAATCAGCAGTCACCAAACTCCAGCAACGACTCCCAGGAGTTTCCTGAAAAATGCACTCATGAACTGAAAAGGCAAACCAGTCAATTCAGCGACAGCTGGCCATTGTTCCGATCATGCAGTTCACTGCAAACAACAGCGGACATGTAAAAGTATTCCACGTGAATCTCACAGCTTACAGTGTCACGCCACGCTCTCACTCAGTAGCAGGGCGATGGAACCATGTACTACCAGTCCAACATGAGGAAAATGCGAATGCAAACCATAGCCACAAGCATAAACACGCCAGAGGACT
Organism: Cepaea hortensis; assembly: GCA_963921405.1. NCBI lineage: Eukaryota > Metazoa > Mollusca > Gastropoda > Stylommatophora > Helicidae > Cepaea > Cepaea hortensis. The sequence continues at coordinate 124,330,683 of OY992877.1, read as the reverse complement.
TAACGGTTCAATGCCTAACCACCATGTTGGGGACCGGAAGTCCAAAAGCTGACACTAATATCTAGCACATCATTGTCATGTAGAGTTATGCCTGACTGTTGTGCATGAGCCTGTCGAATATACTTTACGGTTTGAGAGAAAGCAGTGTCCTCCAGATCTTCCATCTTTGAATACAGTTTATTCACTGTGTTGTAAAATGTTTTGTGATGAAGACCTTGCAGGTTCATATTTTCACAAAAATTATTGAATGTTGTCGCACCCATCCCACAAACTAATGCAGAATATACAGACTGGCTGTTTAAATAACGAAGACACAAACCATAAATTGCCTGGCATATTTCACTGCATCTCGTCAGCGAAATATGTCAGGCAATAAATCGTACAATTTATGGTTTGTGTCTTCATTATTCAAATTCACTACGGGAAAACATTGTTTTGATAGACTGGCTGTTGATGGCAAAGATCTATCCCCATCATTACTTCTTGCAGATAGGTATCTTCCAGAAACTACTTCTTCACAACAAGAGCAGTAAACCTCTGCATACACAGCTAATCCTTTGGCTTTGTTGCTGTCAGTTTTAAAAATAAGACCAGTATCTTTACATACTGGACAACATGAGCTTTTGATGATTCATCAATTTCTTAACAATCAACAACTGCTCTTCTGTTCCTGTTTTTGGTATACATTGTTGTCACCAGAAACTTGCTACTAGAGGTGGTCATACATTCATATGTATCTCTTTTAAATTGGCTTCAGGTAATAAAAGAGTCACTTCCACAACTTTGAGAAGAACGCGATGTTACTGATTCATTCAGATTCACAGTCAAAAGACTTGAATTTGGAAGAAGTGGCATGTGCTGTTTAGTGAGTTTAGCTGGGCCGCTTTCAGAATTGTCTGTACTGTTAACGACATTCTGGTAGGCTTTTCGCTGCTTAGAGCATTTGTGAGGTGTAGTCTGAGAGATTTCTTACGTTGAGTAGATGACTGGATGTTAAATTTCTTGGAACGAGGCATTTTTCAATTTGTGTGTCAATCCGCCGTCAACGATAAACATCACAAAACGGCCATCTTGGAAACCTTCGTGACCAGTTTCTGCCAATGGGGATCTCACATTGCGTGAGGTTTTCCATATATGGAAGTTTCCGGAAGATTATTGATTCGAAACAAACAGTTGTACATAGAAGAGTTACCATTTACATGAACCCGAAGTTTAACAGACAATTAGGGGAGATTGTGACCTTTACAATGAGGTGGGACACGTGTCGAAAGCGCATCGGTGAGATATCATTGCTATGGTTTGAAAAACGTCAATTTCGTAACAGTTTTCAATAAGTAGACAATTTTACACCTAGGGTAGGTTCAGTAAAATATGAATATTGCATTAAAATAAGATTTTAAATAAAAACAAGTACCAAATCTGATAGAAGACAGGCTAAGGTGTTTAAAAACTATTCCACAAATAGCTGAATTGATAAAAAAATCAATATTTTTTTCTGCTTCTTGTCAGTAACTGCCATACTCTTCAGTGATGCTAGGCCATGTTTACATTTGATATTAGTTTGCTCTACATAGTGCATGTATGACAGGCTAGGGTCAAATGTCAAACCTAGATATTTACATTTATTGCTTTTAATAACCACAACAGTGGAAGGATGGTGTAATGTTCAAACTGCCAAAAAAAGGGGGCACGTTTGATTGCAATAACTGGCGTGTTATCACCCTACTGTCAGTACCAGGAGAACTTTTTTGTAGCATGTTACTTGGGAGATTGAAAAAGTCTATAGATTAAAGGCTCAGAGAAGGACAGGCTGGCTTCAGACCAAAACGGTCATGTATAGACCACATTTTCATCCTTAGAATAATCATTGAAGACTAGAATTCCAGTCAAAATTAATCACCACCTTTGTCGACTTTCAAAAAGCCTTCTACAGTATCCACCGTCCTTCACTTTGGAATCTACTTAACATCTATGGTTTCCCTACCAAATATATCAACATTATAAAATCTTTCTACAAGGAGTCACGTTGCTGCGTGAGTACAGAATCAGGCAACTCTGACTGGTTCTCAGTGGAAACGGGCGTGAAACAGGGTTGTGTCTTGTCGCCGATGCTCTTTGGAATAGCTATCGATTGGGTCATGCGCAAATGCACAAACAACATAGATAGGGGTATCCATTGGGTTGACAAAATTCTAGAAGACCAGGACTTTGCCTACGACATAGTGCTTTTAAATTCAACACTCCCAGATGCCCAAGAGAAAATAAACCATCTCCAAAATGTTTCAGGACAAATTGGTCTCGAAATTAACACTGCAAAAACAAAAACTATTGATCTTACCAACAGTTCAGACGACACCAATTTAAAACAACCATGTTCTTGAAAAAGAACAGCTTCACATACCTAGGAAGCAAAATGATATCTACAGGGGACTCAACGCCAGAAATATCATCTAGAATCGCACTGGCATCTGGTGCCTTCAATAAACTGTCAAACATCTGGAAGTCAAAGACACTCAGCAAACATATGGAACTTAAAATTTTCAACTCTTGTGTGATTCCAGTGCTAACGTATGGATGTGAGAGTTGGAAATCAACAGTAGCTTTAGATAATAAAATTAGACAACTTTGAGAACAAATGTCTTAGAAAAATTCTAAACATCCACTGGACAGATTTCAGAACCAATGCGCAAATAAGGCAAGAGACTAAGCAAGACATTGTATCCAGTTTTATTAGAAAATGCCGTTGGAACTACATTGGCCATGTACTCAGAATGGACAAGACAAGACTCCCCAACCAAGCCCTCTTATGGTCACCAGTAGGGAAAAGAAAATGGTGAAGACCAAGAGAGACCCTGTGTAGAACCATCATCAGAGAAGGCGCATTCAACGGCCAAGTGAACATCCAAGATCTACAACAGGTATCAGCGAACTGCCGGAGAGCCATGATTTCTGCCCTATACGCCGCCTTAGGCTCAAGAGGAAAGACTAACTAACTAACTAACTAACAACCAGCCCATTCAGAGATGCGCTAGTGAGGTCTGCTTTCCCAGTGACACTAGTGAGCACAATACACTGGCCTTCCCAGGGTTCATCGCTGAATTGGTCTGTTGACACCACTCAGCCATCTTCTGCAATGTCCCTTGTATGTATATCTTTGATCAAGTCATACGTCTTTGAACTAATCCAATACAGCAAGATTTCATCAGCAAACATCAGGTCTTGACCTGTCCCAGTGGGTTGTTATCCAGTAAGTTTTGCTATATTTGTGTTGAACAGTGTTTGTGATAATGGGGAGCCCTGAGGCAGGCCAGCACATAAATGCTATGGGTTCGATGTCCACGTTCCCAAGTGAAGAACCACTGTTGAGTTTTCCGATGTAAGGGTTGGTGCCATAGTCCATCAAGCTTTCCATAAGATGTGCAAAGTCTACACGATTATAGGCATCTTCAAGATCTGTTGCCACAGCAACTGTTTCTGGTTTGCTATAAAGTGATAAAATCCCCCATGTGCAGATGTTCCAGTGTTGTCCCATGTTGCCTTCTGTAGTGCCTGGGAGCATTGTGTGCTCTCCAGATACAACATTGCTTTCTAAACTAATACTTTTCCCAGCAATTTGTGTACAGTATGTGTGTTGATGATTCTCTAACTGCACAGTTACAAAGGATCTATCCAGGTTTTGGCAATGATTTAAGATAACTGTATAACCAGTCCTCTGGTATCTTGAACTCTGTATAACAACATTGAAAACCCTCACAACACCGTGCATTTCCACCTCACATGGCTGCTTGTTGTGACCGTCTGCCACCGGGTCCTGCAGTAGGGTTCTTGCTGCACATATTGCAGACTTTACATACTGCAATATTTGATTACATACAGCAATATTTGATTACATACAGCAATATTTGATTGTTTCCTGAAGCAGTTTCCTGCCATGGGTCTGCGATGTGGCAGTGCCTTTACTTTTTGTAGGCCTGAATGTATGGAGGAATAGACGGCCAGTCTTTCCCTCATTTTGTAGGCCTGAATGTATGGAGGAATAGACGGCCAGTCTTTCCCTCATTTTGTAGGCCTGAATGTATGGAGGAATAGACGTCCAGTCTTTCTCTCATTTTGTAGGGCTGAGTGCACGGAGGAATAGACGGCCAGTGTTCCCCTTATTTTGTAGGGGTGAGTGCATGGAGGAATAGACAGCCAGTCTTTCCCTCATTTTGTAGGGGTGAGTGCATGGAGGAATAGACGGCCAGTCTTTCCCTCATTTTGTAGGCCTGAATGTATGGAGGAATAGACGGCCAGTCTTTCCCTCATTTTGTAGGCCTGAATGTATGGAGGAATAGACGTCCAGTCTTTCTCTCATTTTGTAGGCCTGAGTGCACGGAGGAATAGACGGCCAGTGTTCCCCTCATTTTGTAGGGGTGAGTGCACGGAGGAATAGACGGCCAGTCTTTCCCTCATTTTGTAGGCCTGCATGTACGGAGGAATAGACGGCCAATCGTTCCCTCATTTTGTAGGGCTGAGTGCATGGAGGAATAGACGGCCAGTCTTTCCCTCATTTTGTAGGGCTGAGTGCATGGAGGAATAGACGGCCAGTCTTTCCCTCATTTTGTAGGGCTGAGTGCATGGAGGAATAGACGGCCAGTCTTTCCCTCATTTTGTAGGGCTGAGTGCACTGAGGAATAGACGGCCAGTCTTTCCCTTATTTTGTAAGGCTGAGTGCATGGAGGAATAGACGGCCAGTCTTTCCCTCATTTTGTAGGCCTGCATGTACGGAGGAATAGACGGCCAATCTTTCCCTCATTTTGTAGGGCCGAGTGCATGGAGGAATAGACGGCCAGTCTTTCCCTCATTTTGTAGGGCTGAGTGCATGGAGGAATAGACGGCCAGTCTTTCCCTCATTTTGTAGGGCTGAGTGCATGGAGGAATAGACGGCCAGTCTTTCCCTCATTTTGTAGGGCTGAGTGCATGAAGGAATAGATGGCCAGTCTTTCCCTCATTTTGTAGGGCTGAGTGCATGGAGGAATAGACGGCCAGTCCCCGGGAAGGTTAACCCGGTCAACAAATGCCCGCAGAAGTCGGATGTGTCGGCCTAACGGCGCAAGAACGCAGCTCTGCTGTAAACAGGCACAACGCAATCACGTCCGAAAAAAAACTCCGGATGAACAAAGAAGAAGAAGACGGCCAGTCTTTCCCTCATTTTGTAGACCTGCATGTACGGAGGAATAGACGGCCAATCTTTCCCTCATTTTCTAGGGCTGAGTGCATGGAGGAATAGACGGTCAGTCTTTCCCTCATTTTGTAGGGCTGAGTGCATGGAGGAATAGACGGCCAGTCTTTCCCTCATTTTGTAGACCTGAGTGCATGGAGGAATAGACGGCCAATTTTTCCCTCATTTTGGCTAACTATGAGCCCAGGTCTCGAACCCGTGTCCGTCGGTGCTTATGACATCAGCACAGCTCGCAGTCATCTACTGAGGTCTTCATATATTTGAACTGTATAGTAAGTCCAGGACCCTTATGCACGCTTCAAGGTGCATGAGGTACATGGTGTTAGACCTAGAATGTATAGACCAATCAGTGCTCAATGTGTTGTTAGACCTAGAATGTATAGACCAATCAGTGCTCAGTGTGTTGTTAGACCTAGAATGTATAGACCAATCAGTGCTTAATGTGTTGTTAGACCTAGAATGTATAGACCAATCAGTGCTCAATGTGTTGTTAGACCTAGAATGTATAGACCAATCAGTGCTCAGTGTGTTGTTAGACCTAGAATGTATAGACCAATCAGTGCTCAATGTGTTGTTAGACCTAGAATGTATTGACCAATCAGTGCTCAATGTGTTGTTAGACCTAGAATGTATAGACCAATCAGTGCTGAATATGTTGTTAGACCTAGAATGTATAGACCAATCAGTGCTCAGTGTGTTGTTAGACCTAGAATGTATAGACCAATCAGTGCTCAATGTGTTGTTAGACCTAGAATGTATAGACCAATCAGTGCTCAATGTGTTGTTAGACCTAGAATGTGTAGACCAATCAGTGCTCAGTGTGTTGTTAGACCTAGAATGTATAGACCAATCAGTGCTCATTGTGTTGTTAGACCTAGAATGTATAGACCAATCAGTGCTTAATGTGTTGTTAGACCTAGAATGTATAGACCAATCAGTGCTGAATATGTTGTTAGACCTAGAATGTATAGACCAATCAGTGCTCAGTGTGTTGTTAGACCTAGAATGTATAGACCAATCATTGCTCAATGTGTTGTTAGACCTAGAATGTATAGACCAATCAGTGTTTAATGTGTTGTTAGACCTAGAATGTATAGACCAATCAGTGCTGAATATGTTGTTAGACCTAGAATGTATAGACCAATCAGTGCTGAGTGTGTTGTTAGACCTAGAATGTATAGACCAATCAGTGCTCAATGTGTTGTTAGACCTAGAATGTATAGACAATCAGTGCTCAATGTGTTGTTAGACCTAGAATGTATAGACCAATCAGTGCTCAATGTGTTGTTAGACCTAGAATGTATAGACCAATCAGTGCTGAATATGTTGTTAGACCTAGAATGTATAGACCAATCATTGCTCAGTGTGTTGTTAGACCTAGAATGTATAGACCAATCAGTGCTCAGTGTGTTGTTAGACCTAGAATGTATAGACCAATCAGTGCTCAATGTGTTGTTAGACCTAGAATGTATAGACCAATCCGTGCTGAATATGTTGTTAGACCTAGAATGTATAGACCAATCAGTGCTGAATATGTTGTTAGACCTAGAATGTATAGACCAATCAGTGCTCAGTGTGTTGTTAGACCTAGAATGTATAGACCAATCAGTGCTCAGTGTGTTGTTAGACCTAGAATGTATAGACCAATCAGTGCTCAGTGTGTTGTTAGACCTAGAATGTATAGACCGATCAGTGCTCAATGTTGTTAGACCTAGAATGTATAGACCGATCAGTGCTCAATGTGTTGTTAGACCTAGAATGTATAGACCGATCAGTGCTCAATGTGTTGTTAGACCTAGAATGTATAGACCAATCAGTGCTCAATGTGTTGTTAGACCTAGAATGTATAGACCAATCAGTGCTCAATGTGTTGTTAGACCTAGAATGTATAGACCAATCAGTGCTGAATATGTTGTTAGACCTAGAATGTATAGACCAATCAGTGCTGAATATGTTGTTAGACCTAGAATGTATAGACCAATCAGTGCTCAGTGTGTTGTTAGACCTAGAATGTATAGACCAATCAGTGCTCAGTGTGTTGTTAGACCTAGAATGTATAGACCAATCAGTGCTCAGTGTGTTGTTAGACCTAGAATGTATAGACCGATCAGTGCTCAATGTTGTTAGACCTAGAATGTATAGACCGATCAGTGCTCAATGTGTTGTTAGACCTAGAATGTATAGACCAATCAGTGCTTAATGTGTTGTTAGACCTAGAATGTATAGACCAATCAGTGCTCAATGTGTTGTTAGACCTAGAATGTGTAGACCAATCAGTGCTCAGTGTGTTGTTAGACCTAGAATGTATAGACCAATCAGTGCTCATTGTGTTGTTAGACCTAGAATGTATAGACCAATCAGTGCTTAATGTGTTGTTAGACCTAGAATGTATAGACCAATCAGTGCTGAATATGTTGTTAGACCTAGAATGTATAGACCAATCAGTGCTCAGTGTGTTGTTAGACCTAGAATGTATAGACCAATCAGTGCTCAATGTGTTGTTAGACCTAGAATGTATAGACCAATCAGTGCTTAATGTGTTGTTAGACCTAGAATGTATAGACCAATCAGTGCTGAATATGTTGTTAGACCTAGAATGTATAGACCAATCAGTGCTGAGTGTGTTGTTAGACCTAGAATGTATAGACCAATCAGTGCTCAATGTGTTGTTAGACCTAGAATGTATAGACAATCAGTGCTCAATGTGTTGTTAGACCTAGAATGTATAGACCAATCAGTGCTCAATGTGTTGTTAGACCTAGAATGTATAGACCAATCAGTGCTGAATATGTTGTTAGACCTAGAATGTATAGACCAATCATTGCTCAGTGTGTTGTTAGACCTAGAATGTATAGACCAATCAGTGCTCAGTGTGTTGTTAGACCTAGAATGTATAGACCAATCAGTGCTCAATGTGTTGTTAGACCTAGAATGTATAGACCAATCCGTGCTGAATATGTTGTTAGACCTAGAATGTATAGACCAATCAGTGCTGAATATGTTGTTAGACCTAGAATGTATAGACCAATCAGTGCTCAGTGTGTTGTTAGACCTAGAATGTATAGACCAATCAGTGCTCAGTGTGTTGTTAGACCTAGAATGTATAGACCAATCAGTGCTCAGTGTGTTGTTAGACCTAGAATGTATAGACCGATCAGTGCTCAATGTTGTTAGACCTAGAATGTATAGACCGATCAGTGCTCAATGTGTTGTTAGACCTAGAATGTATAGACCGATCAGTGCTCAATGTGTTGTTAGACCTAGAATGTATAGACCAATCAGTGCTCAATGTGTTGTTAGACCTAGAATGTATAGACCAATCAGTGCTCAATGTGTTGTTAGACCTAGAATGTATAGACCAATCAGTGCTGAATATGTTGTTAGACCTAGAATGTATAGACCAATCAGTGCTGAATATGTTGTTAGACCTAGAATGTATAGACCAATCAGTGCTCAGTGTGTTGTTAGACCTAGAATGTATAGACCAATCAGTGCTCAGTGTGTTGTTAGACCTAGAATGTATAGACCAATCAGTGCTCAGTGTGTTGTTAGACCTAGAATGTATAGACCGATCAGTGCTCAATGTTGTTAGACCTAGAATGTATAGACCGATCAGTGCTCAATGTGTTGTTAGACCTAGAATGTATAGACCAATCAGTGCTTAATGTGTTGTTAGACCTAGAATGTATAGACCAATCAGTGCTGAATATGTTGTTAGACCTAGAATGTATTGACCAATCAGTGCTCAGTGTGTTGTTAGACCTAGAATGTATAGACCAATCAGTGCTCAATGTGTTGTTAGACCTAGAATGTATAGACCAATCAGTGCTCAATGTGTTGTTAGACCTAGAATGTATAGACCAATCAGTGCTGAATATGTTGTTAGACCTAGAATGTATAGACCAATCAGTGCTGAGTGTGTTGTTAGACCTAGAATGTATAGACCAATCAGTGCTCAATGTGTTGTTAGACCTAGAATGTATAGACAATCAGTGCTCAATGTGTTGTTAGACCTAGAATGTATAGACCAATCAGTGCTCAATGTGTTGTTAGACCTAGAATGTATAGACCAATCAGTGCTGAATATGTTGTTAGACCTAGAATGTATAGACCAATCATTGCTCAGTGTGTTGTTAGACCTAGAATGTATAGACTAATCAGTGCTCAGTGTGTTGTTAGACCTAGAATGTATAGACCAATCAGTGCTCAATGTGTTGTTAGACCTAGAATGTATAGACCAATCCATGCTGAATATGTTGTTAGACCTAGAATGTATAGACCAATCAGTGCTGAATATGTTGTTAGACCTAGAATGTATAGACCAATCAGTGCTCAGTGTGTTGTTTTACCTAGAATTTATAGACCAATCAGTGCTCAGTGTGTTGATAGACCTAGAATGTATAGACCAATCAGTGCTCAGTGTGTTGTTAGACCTAGAATGTATAGACCGATCAGTGCTCAATGTTGTTAGACCTAGAATGTATAGACCAATCAGTGCTCAATGTGTTGTTAGACCTAGAATGTATAGACCAGTCAGTGCTCAATGTGTTGTTAGACCTAGAATGTATAGACCAGTCAGTGCTCAATGTGTTGTTAGACCTAGAATGTATAGACCAGTCAGTGCTCAATGTGTTGTTAGACCTAGAATGTATAGACCAATCAGTGCTCAGTGTGTTGTTAGACCTAGAATGTATAGACCAATCAGTGCTCAGTGTGTTGTTAGACCTAGAATGTATAGACCAATCAGTGCTCAGTGTGTTGTTAGACCTAGAATGTATAGACCAATCAGTGCTCAGTGTGTTGTTAGACCTAGAATGTATAGACCAATCAGTGCTCAGTGTGTTGTTAGACCTAGAATGTATAGACCAATCAGTGCTCAGTGTGTTGTTAGACCTAGAATGTATAGACCAATCAGTGCTCAGTGTGTTGTTAGACCTAGAATGTATAGACCAACCAGTGCTCAATGTGTGATGTGGTCAACATCAAACAGGCCACCTGTACTCCCCTAGACATTTCATGGAACCCATTTTAGTCTGAGTCCATCTGGGAACTCCATGTGGATTTGAACCCATAGCCACCATGCCGGTAGTCAAGCAGCTACCCACTGCGCTACAGCTGGTATATTTTCTAGTGTCTTGGAGGACACCACTGCTTCACTACCATCGCTCTTGCTGTAGTTGCTCATATGATGAAGTTGTGGAACTGATTTTACAAATATGATTCTATTTTCAGGCTGGAGCCACAGGAGATATTCAAAGACATTGCAGCAAGCATCAATGAGGTAAGCAGTGCGGTATTTCACTCTGAAGGTTTACTTTTGTATTTATTTATATTTTTGTTTGGCACTCGCTTGCTTTGAACTCAAGCGTAGTCCAAACACACTACTTCTAGTAGTGCTGGACTGAATTTTGCGTGTGTTTCCCTATTAACAGTGTCTCTCGTCATTATGAGAACCCACCTTGACTTTAGAGGATAGGAAGGTTTATTAAAACACATATTGACCATTTTCTTTAGTTGATTATCATCTGAGACTTAGTAATATGTAAAGTATTTTTCTTTACTCAATCACTGACAATATTTGTCAGAGGAACTGAATGACATCATTTTTCTCACAGATTTCTTCCTTCAACCCATTCTCTGGACAGAAGATTGGATTTGAAGCATTTCTGACTAGGGTGATTGATTGACTGATCTAGGAACTGACATCACAGCATTCGGGGCATTCCCATAGGCACTCCGCCCCCATCCTCAGCAGTCAGCGAAGAGTTCCAACACCAATAGTACCAGTAGCAATCTGATTATATGTCCGTTTTGCCTTTCCTCTGAGTGTCGAGCGTAGGCCAGATCCCCTCGTCACTCCTCGCTGCCTCATTCTAGCCAGACCATGACGATCCATTTGCTCCTCCGAGGTGTGCACATGCTCCCACAAGGCCACAACCACGTCTGCCTTATCATGCATCAATACTCCACCAAGTTTTGCAGAGCCAGGCAATCTGTCCGCCTGTTCATTCCCCAGCACACCAGCTTGCCCCGGAGAAAAGATCCAAGCGATGCTTGCCACCTGTGACCTCCGAAGCGAAGCAAGCCACTCTGCATGAACCTTGCCTGTCCTCACCCTCCTCAGCATACTTTCTGAGTCAGTTACAATCGCAATGTGTGTGTGTATCGTATTATCGATCCAGCGGAAAGCTGCAGTGACCGCCTCCACTCCATTCTTAAGCTAGATATTGTGGTACCATATGCCAGGCTCTCCTGCACCAAACGTCAGCCATTAGCTTTTACTATGAACCCCCAGGCACTTTTCCTACCTCTCGACACCGAACCATCTGTGTAGATAACACATCACTCGAGCAAGCATTATCCTGCATTAGTTGCTGGATTTCCACTTATGTGGTCCCAGCTGGCCACTCCCTGCACTCCCGGCTCAATGTGATTATAACTCTGCTGCTCCGCTGGCACTCTGACCCACTCCTCTCCTTGCCTAATGTTCTCCAAGATGCACACATGTCTGACCGTATCCTTTGCCTGAGCGATCCATGATTCAGTCGCTGACCCTTAACTGTGTCCAGCACCTCATGCAAAGGGTGATTTGTGTCTGCAGCTACTCTGAGGTATGCCTTCACCTGCATCACCTTGAGCCTACCTGCAACAGTCGGCAAACCAGGGATGTAACGCATACACACTACTGGGGTGTCTCTGGTGCATCCCAGAATGACCAGCATAGCTTCGTTCTGTATGCGCTTTAACTTCACCAGCTGACTCTTTGAGACAGTGAGCAGTCCTAGTCCATAATCAGTCACTGAGAGGATCAAGTGCTGGTATGGTGTGAAAAGCATTCTCTGCTCTGTGTCCATTGCAGCCATAGTTTTAAGTGCATTGAGTCCCTTTTGAGATCTTGTCACAACCGTCTCCACATGGTCCTTGAAGGACAGGCTCCTGTCAAATGTGATCCCCAGATACTTCAGTCTGTTCTCTCTGTTGACGCTTCTACCATCTATTGTGAGGCTTGGGACATCAGCACTCACATGCCTGTTGTCCAGAGAGCACCACAAAACAGCTGCCTTTTCCGGGTGGATGACAGCACTCATTTCAGTGCACCAGTCAACCACTTTGTCTACTGTCACCTGTAGTTCCTGGGCTGTTTGTACCCTATCTCTCCCCTGCCTATATGCAAGAATATCATCTGTAAATGTTAGTATTCTTCCAACCCCTGGTGCTTCTAGGTTTGCAGTCTTGCTCGTATACACGTTAAAGAGCACAGGTGAGATTGCAGATCCATGTGGCAGTCCCGGGGTTAACATATGTGGCTCTGAGGTCCATGCACCCAGACTGAGAGCAACCCGACTAGAATAAGGACGGCTGCTATCCAGTTCACCAGCGAGGGATTTACCCCATTCTCCATCAGTGCGGTCATCAAAATATCATATCTGACTCTATTGTATGCATCCTTGAGATCAAGCGCTGCCGCCATCGTTTCCTGTTTACTCTGGAACCCCTCAAAAACGTCAAAGGCAAAAGTGGCTGCATTTGATCAAGTATCTATTTCTGGCCTGTAGCTCCCCAGATCTCTTGGAAGAAGCTTCCCCCTTTCCAAAAACTCTTGCAGCTTGACAGCGACTATCTTCTCTAAAACCTTCCCAAATGTATTTTGAAGGGTGATGATCCTAAAGCCGCTAAGCTTTGAATGATCCTTGAATGGTTTTGGGAGAGGGATGAGATAGCTGTGCACCCAGGCTGCAGTACTGATGCTGTCCTAATGATCTGGTTAAAGCAGTCGGTCATCTCCTTCAGGTCTACGTCGCTCAAAGTCTTCATGTGGCTATACCTAACCCCATCGGGCCCTGGTGCCGTGTCGTTTGCCTTTTTCAAAATATGTTTAACATCTTCAACCCGTATGATGTCTTCATAATGCATATTTTTCATGGTGCCTGATAATACCTCTCTAACTGCATCCCTGGTGTCCGCATCATTGTGATTGGTATGCTCTAAACATCTCTGGAGAAATGCCTCCCCTTTCTCTTTGTCTGTTGTCACGCGCACAGTATCATCTCTATAAATTGTTCCCACTGTCATAGGCGGATCTTTTCTTTGTATTTGTCTGTGTAGCTTCCAGAATTTTCGCAGTGTTTTATCACTTCCAACCTTCTTCGTGAAACATTTCTATTTTGCGTTGTTGGCTTCAGTAACACAGCACTTGAAAACCTCCACCTTATCTTTCTTGACATTTTCCGCTGTATCCACTTCCTTTTGTGAGCTTCAGGGTGTCTTTCACACTTTCCTTAGCTGCTTCACTGCAGCTCTCTTTGCTTTCCAAGCATGGTCTACTTCTGGAGTCCACCATGGGGGCTGCAAAAAACGGGTTTTAACAGTCCTGTTGCATGCCTCCTGTCTGAGGCATCCAAGAAGGCTGTCGGTCCACTCATACCGGAAGGTCTTGCGCGCTCTCCCAGTCTTAACTTTCCTGGATTTAGAGATCAGGACTGAACACGGCATGTGATCACTCCCATGGTCATTCAAAACAGTCCACTTTTCATCAAGGACTGATGACTGGGAGACAAGTGCCAAGTCAATAGCTGTGTCGCATCGCCAGGCCTCATTGCCATTCTAGTCGGCCTCCCATCATTTATGCAGACCACATTGGAGTCCACCATGGCATCCGCAAGGGCAATTCCCTGTCGGTTTTCTCCACTACTGTCCCATTCTCTGTTTCTCGCATTGAAGTCTCCACATATGAGTAGCCTATCACCTGGTAATTCCTCCAATTCCTTAAGCCAGTCCCAGTGTTCCTTTCTGACAAAACAGTCCACTGTGGCATATACATTTATGATGTTCCAACTTAAGCTACTAATCTCCATTTGTATACCCTGAACCTCTCTTGCACTGTGATTCCACTGGCTCAAGTCAAGTACCACATGCTTCACTCCTTCCTTCACCAGCAGACCTTGCCCATGTCTCTTCTGCCCAGTAGGGTTTATATAACTGGCGTACCCAGGACAATGATATTTGTCTGTATTTAGCTCCTGGAGCAGGAGGATATCTCTGACCTCTCTAAGACCTCTCTAAGAGGATATCTAAGACCTCTCTGCCGGGCACCACAACAGTTTCAGTATCCCACTCTTACATGGTTGAAACCTAGTCTCTCCACTTTTCATCTTGTTCTCCTGGCGCCTGCTCTCCTATTTCTATGCCTTCTTCTCACACCATTTCCTCGTCTTCTCCTCCTCTCTCTCTTTGCTAACCTCTGAAAGATGTGTCAAGTGCAGAGCACGCGCTCCGCTTGACATGGCGATTATTCCCGTGTTTAATTAATTCCATAAGCAAAGTTTGGATATTGCAGGAAATAACCAGTCACCCTAGTATTGCCTGCTTGCTAGGGAAGAGTCAGGGGATGTCCCATAGGAGTCCATATACCTGGTGCCGCCCTGCACGCCTCCCAGACGTCCAACGTTTACGACCAGCTTACCCTTGGCCATCCAGTTCCTCAGCACGCTGGTCCACCTTGAACTTGGGGGTTTATATTTGGAGTTTTCCGTCTCCTAGATGTACACATAATAATTATGTACAATAATATGACATACTAGGGACATATGGCAATATGGGGGAAGTCTGAGTGGCCGTACATATTACACTTTCTGTACACATAATATGACATACTAGGCACATATGGCTATATGGGGGAAGTCTGAGTGGCCATACATACTACACTTTCTGTACACATAATATGACATACTAGGGACATATGGCAATATGGGGGAAGTTTGAGTGGCCATACATACGGGACTGTCAACTTTTAATGTGCAGACAAGAGCGATAATGTGCTTCCAAATTAACTCCACCTGTAAATGGCTGACTCTGTCAACACAGCTATGTCAGTAACATCTCTCAGTCAATATAATGATGTCAGTAACATCTCTGTCAATGTGGTGACATCTCTGTCAATATAGTGATGTTAGGAAAGACATCTGTCAATGTGGTGACATCTCTGTCAATGTGGTGACATCTCTGTCAATGTGGTGACATCTCTGTCAATGTGGTGACATCTCTGTCAATGTGGTGACATCTCTGTCAATATAGTGATGTTAGGAAAGACATCTGTCAATGTGGTGACATCTCTGTCAATGTGGTGACATCTCTGTCAATGTGGTGACATCTCTGTCAATATAGTGATGTTAGGAAAGACATCTGTCAATGTGGTGACATCTCTGTCAATACAGTGATGTAACTAACATGTTCCTGTCAAGACAATGATGTCAGAAATACCAATTGTCGGGGAACACTTGAGCCAAGACAGCACATTCAACAATTCATATGGTTGCTCATAGAAGTAGAAAATCTCTGGAACTACAGTGAAGTTATTAACATGTGTGGCAACATAGTGATGTTGGCAACACCATGTCTCAGGAGTGGACACTGAAGGCAGCTGTAGTGGGGCTACTAAAGACAGACATTTGCAAAATATGGCAGCAGTACATGTCACGGTTGATGACAGATTCCTGATGATATGGCATGGCTAATGACAGATGCATGACGATATGACATAGCTGATGACAGATTAATGATGATATGACACAGCTGATGACAGATGCATGACAATATGACATGGCTGATGACAGATCCATGACAATATGACATGGCTGATGACAGATTAATGATGATATGATTCAGCTGATGACAGATGCATGACAATATGACATGGCTGATGACAGATTAATGATGATAGATGTGGGGATGAAGATGACACCACAGCATTGAGAGGTGGAACATCCTATGAAACACACAGGAAGGTTAACCCCGACAACAAATGCCTGTAGAAGTTGAATGTATCTGCCGACAGGTGCAAATATCACAGCTCTGCTGTAAACAGATAGAACACATTTACGCCCAAAACAAACATGTCGGACAAATGAAGACGAAGAGCAGTAGATAAAACATCTTGCGCATGTTGAACATTTCAGGAATAGAGCAGTTACCCACAGCAGAGTACATACATGTGCAGCAAAAATAGTCTTGCAATCAGTTAATCAGTATTAATTTGAAAAAAAAATATGTATGTAATTTCCTGTGTCATCATATTATTTGCTTTTACTATCTTGTTCTCCTCTCATCTTTCCCTTACTTTGATTTCAGACTGTGAGACTACAATCAGAAAATTGGTATCACGTGATACAGAAATATGTCATCCTTGGAGACATACCAGGTACTATCTCATCTAGAATTAAATTATTACCGAATTTGTATGCATATGCAGATGGTGCAACTGCCACTTTATCTGTCATTGTCTATAGTTCCTTCTGACATTTTACTGTCAAGAGGTATCATCAACATAGCGTATTGTACTTATTTATATGTTTGTAATATTTGTGTAAAAAAGTTATACATATTTTGTTTTCATTAATAAAAGTTGTTACTGGTCACTAATGATGACAGCAGAAAATGAATAAAGTAAAGAGGGCTATGGATTCCACAGGCAGAGAAACTATAGGCAAGTTACTACATTCAGATAAATATACAGGGGCAAGAATGGATTGACAGTGGCAGAAACAAGAACAACTTTCTTCAAAGCATCATTACATTGGACAGAAAGTGATTTAATTGGCTTGGCAGAATGAAGGTCAGCTATTGATTGATGAACATGCCAGCAGACAGGACACAGTAGTATCCACCACAGCTCTGTGCATCAGGGAGAGATGCCAGCTGTGGGATTCACAGCTACATTGCGGGGTTTGGTTATTGCTGAGCAGGATGGTGCATGTAGGGATACAGCCTCAAGTGTTCAGATGGGGATGGCTAGCTGGTACTCATCAGAGACATTGTAAGATTCTCAGAGCGTGTAACGTAAAGTTAAAAATGGTTGGGTCTATCATGAGTGGATGTCAACCAAGGACACATGGATATACTGCCCAGTTTATAGAAAAAAGCAATAGGTGAGCAGATCTTAGTGTGATTCCTGCAAGGTGGAATATGTCAGGGGATCTCAAGTGTTGGCCAGCATCTAAATCCTGTACCATGTGCTGATATAGATGGAACATCTTTGGATCTGTATGCAGTGCTGTGGTCTCAATTCTGTATCAGCCATTAATCATAGGGATGGTAGAATGTAAATTAGCAACAAGTTGTGGTAAAGGACTATTTTGGTCCATGTGAAAACAAAACCGGTCTCCATGGCCAAAGGCTTGTGAATGCGGTTCGTTAGCCAGGTACCAGGCGTTCCAAGCTCATCTGCGACCGATTTGTGCAACAGACTGTGTCGCGTTGTTATAATGTGCTGGTATGGGAGCCGGTCGTTCAGAAAGCCGCCAGTAGTTGCCTGGTACATCAGCAGCAGCTGAAAAATGCTGGTGTTGACTGCAACGTCCCGTAAGGGATACGCAACATTTAAAAAAAAAAAAAATTAGCTTCCTATTGACATTTCCAAACTTGTAAACATTGATTTTGTCTAATTTACAATAATGGATACAAGATTAGAAGGAAAAAATAATTTGGTAAAAAGAACATTTCAAGGAAATCCATCCATCATGTGCCATGCCGATAAGCGTGGGCAGTCATGTTCTGCCATCTCACTCGATCACCAGAGTCATGGATCAGCTCCGTATTCCTGTCTTGATCATGCCACATGACCAAGTCATCCAGGTATTTACTTCTTGGTCTCTTCCCTTCGACCTTGCCAGTCGTCACCAAGTTCTCCAAGTCATTTCTTCTCATAACATGCCCAAACAATTTTGACTGCCTACGTCTAATGACTCTAATCAGTTTACGATCTTCATTTGTTTCTTGAAGTACTTGTTCATTAGTTTTTCTGTCTGTCCAAGGTATTCTTTGCATTTTCTTCAGAAACCGCAGTTTTTCAGCTTGACTGCTTATTGTCCATGCTTAACATCCATACAAAAGTACAGGTTCTGTGTAGCACTTCAACACTCCTCAAGGAACTAAGTATTTAAGAACAAATGAAAATTGGAATTGTGAATTTAACTGTAAGGCTGTAGAAAATGTTACTGTGACAAATATTGAGTCACACTAGTAAAAGACAATCAACAACTGTCCCCATGCCATCGTGGCATATTGAGAATATGATGCTGGTTTCATATTTTCTCAACCAATCAGCAATGGGTGGATAATGTAGTCAATATCACACCAAGAGTGTCTACTCTTTCTCTCCCAACCCAAAACCTACCCCCACCCCAGACATGTAAAATAATGCAGAAACATTCCAAGCCTGTAGATATTTGGTTGCATATTGATGTAGTGGCACTCTAAGACATGTCATAGGCACTCAATCTTCCTTGATGTGTATGCAAATTGTGTTTTACACTGCAGTCATTTCTTCAGCTTTGAGGTCATTGGTCCATGCTATGTCTGCAACTGTGTTGCCAGATTGATCCATCTTCTGTTGCAGGTCAGTGTTGGAGGCCCATAATTTCTGCTTCAGCACTACACCTTGAAGCCATGTTTGGCCTGATAGGTCTCTGTTAGACCTGTAGGGTGTGTTCAGGATTATGGACTTCATGGACATTGATAGATGTATGCATGACCTATCCTCTCTTACACTGCTCCTGCAACTGCCACATGCATGATTTTAGTCAGTTTCCTATTTCTTTAGCTGCTCTTTGAAAATAGTTTGTGTGAAAATTCAATGTATTATGGACGTTCATTTGAAACCCGTTCCAATGGCTTTATTACAAAAGCATGAAAGAAACATTAACAGGTGTGGTAGAATTAAACAAAGCATTCATTTTGAATGAATTATGCACCATGGGTTGGTCAAAAGAATTTGCCGTAGGCATTCAGGCAAGCATCCCATTGCTTAGGTAGGCGGTGAATGCTGTCCGCAAAAAAGGATTGTGGTTGCTCACTGAACCAAGTGTTTACCGCGTTCATTACGTCTGCATCTGTGTGAAATTGTTGCCCCTTGAGAGCTTTTTTTTAGAGGTCCGAACAAACGAAAATCGCATGGTGACAAATCAGGACTGTGGGCTGAATGTTGCAGAATTTCCCACTTCTTCCAAGCTAATGCTTCCTGCACAATCTTTGCAACATGCGGACAAGCATTATCGTGCAATAAAACCACACCGTGAGAAAGCATGCCGGGTCGTTTATTCTTGATGGCTTTTAGCAGCTTGTCTAGTGTGGTAGAGTTGATGTTGAGACCAGGTTCTTTAAAGTCGGCCAACAATAGCCCTTCATGGTAAGAAAATGCGCTCAGCATAACCTTACCAGCAGAAACCTGTAACTTGAATTTTTTGGCTTTTGGTGATCCAGTATGCTTCCATTGCATGCTCTCTCTTTTGCTGCTCGGTTCAAAGTGGTGACACCATGATTCATCACCTGCCACTATGCGGAAGAGAAATGCATCACCCTCCTGGGGCCCATAAGGGAAGCAAAGAATAGCAACACTGTAGCCTACCATGCATGTCGTAAGAGGCGACTAAGGAGGCTTGATGGTTCCGTCGCCCTGCTACTGAGTGAGTGCGTGACGCGACACTGTGAGCTGTGAGTTTCGTGTGAAATGCTTTTAATCTGCCTGAGGTTTTTTGGAACGTGACTGCATGTTCGGAGTGATGGCAGGTGGCTATGTCCCAGAGTTGACCGGTTTTTGCCTTATGCAGAAATGCGTGGCTGCTGGGCTTCTGGTTGACTGCCACTTCCATCAGCGATGAACTGTATTTTCGTGGACTGTGTGGGTGAACATCTAGGAAACATCCAGATGGGAAAATGACAGCCGATTCCATCAGCGATGAACTGGGTGTTTCGTGGGGGACTGGTGTGTTGACATTCTGGTGGCGGCATTATGCACAGTGTATTTGTGCGGGCTGTTGTTTGTCGAGACTCCTGTCTTTTCCACTTTTCACATTGGGCAGTGGAGAGCGTTTTGTGTGATATTCACTGGCACAGGAATGGAGCATAATAGGGACGACCCGTTGCTGTGAAGTTGGAACTGCGACCAACTAACTAACTAACTGTAATGCAGCAAGTGGTTCAAACACCATCCCTTGCATTCCTCTTTTTGGTGGTCGGTCAACATCCGTGGTACCCACTGTGAACACATCTTCTGATATTGCTGCATCAATTTTGGCAATGGTTTTTTCTGTTGTAACAATATGCGTTTGACCTGGCTGTTGAAGATCTGTCATGAACTGACATCCTTTCCGAAACATTCGTGCCCAGTCTGTCACTGTTGTCTTCGACACACATTTGTTACCGTACGCTGCTTGCATTCTTCGATGAATGTCCATCGGTTGACATCCTTCAAATGAAAGAAACTGAATCACCGCTCTTTGAGCTTCTTTGGACGGATTTTGTATCAACCCGGCCATTTTCTCAACGGTCAGAAACAGAACCTATGCATCATGGGACGATAAGCACGTCCTCTTTTATTCATTGGTCAGTACTTATCACATGACTATGACATGATCATGTTCAACGTACGCAATTACGCGCGGTGCGGCATAAACTGATTTCAAATGAACGACCCTTATATTTCCTGTATTTATGACCCTTATTTCAAGAAAAGAAGCCATTTTCTTCATGACCTCACAGACTGAAGATATGGCTACAGTCATTAGTCATTGTTCTCTTTATCATTGAAGACAGCTAGTGCCAGTAGTTCATTGTTCTATGTATCATTCAAGATATGGCTGAAGCCAGTAGTTCATTGTTCTGTTTATCATTGAAGACAGCTACTGCCAGTAGTTCATTGTTCTGTTTATCATTGAAGACAGCTAGTGCCAGTAGTTCATTGTTCTGTTTATCATTGAAGACAGCTACTACCAGTAGTTCATTGTTCTGTTTATCATTGAAGACAGCTACTGCCAGTAGTTCATTGTTCTATGTATCATTCAAGATATGGCTGCTACCAGTAGTTCATTGTTCTGTTTATCATTGAAGACAGCTAGTGCCAGTAGTTCATTGTTCTGTTGATCATTGAAGACAGCTAGTGCCAGTAGTTCATTGTTCTATGTATCATTCAAGATATGGCTGCTGCCAGTAGTTCATTGTTCTGTGTATCATTCAAGATATGGCTGCCGCCAGTAGTTCATTGTTCTATGTATCATTCAAGATATGGCTGCTACCAGTAGTTCATTGTTCTGTTTATCATTGAAGACAGCTAGTGCCAGTAGTTCATTGTTCTGTTTATCATTGAAGACAGCTAGTGCCAGTAGTTCATTGTTCTATGTATCATTCAAGATATGGCTGCTGACAGTAGTTCATTGTTCTGTGTATCATTCAAGATATGGCTGCCGCCAGTAGTTCATTGTTCTATGTATCATTCAAGATATGGATGCTGCCAGTAGTTCATTGTTCTGTGTATCATTGAAGACAGCTACTGCCAGTAGTTCATTGTTCTGTGTATCATTGAAGACAGCTACTGCCAGTAGTTCATTGTTCTGTTTATCATTGAAGACAGCTACTGCCAGTAGTTCATTGTTCTGTGTATCATTCAAGATATAGCTGCTGTCAGTAGTTCATTGTTCTGCTTATATTTCGAGATGTGGCAGCTTTCCTTTGTACTGTTGAGTTTATATTGAATGCTGGAGAGTTATGCTCTATATTTTAAAGACATTGACAACTGGAAAGATTAAAGGAACGAAAGACAGACAGAAGATTCCTGTCGTCCTTGTGTCACGGCACAGAAGGATATCATCTCACAAAACTGATACATGCAGGTGGAGATCACAAGATGTGGAGAAGCATGATCTTCCATGCCAGTCAAGGCACTTGATGATGATGATTTTGTCTGTTTTCTATATAAATATTAATAGCATTCTTATTTGTGCATTTTACTCTGTATCTGATTTGATCAGCTCTGATTGAGGTGATGTACAGTTGGCTTCAGAAAGACAGAGATTCCTTACCGAATCACTTGGTCAGACTCATGGCCCATGTGGTGCTTTTCCTCAAAGCCATAGGCCAGTCTTGCAAGGTAAGACATGCCTGTTGTTTATTGTGGCTTCAATTAATGCTGGCTCCGTCAGTGGTGTGCTAAAGTAACAGAACGGTGAGGAAGGGGGCTGAGTGGTCTCGAGGTATGGTGTCCGCCTCGAGTACTGGAGGTCCCGGGTTCAAGCCCCGGTGATGACCGGGATTTTTTCACATGTACTTCCAGTAATAAAATTTCCCCTGGTCTCTGAGTAGTGAGATCGGACGCCCGTGTGTATTATTGCGCACGTTAAAAATCCCATGGCAG
Source organism: Cepaea hortensis (assembly GCA_963921405.1). NCBI lineage: Eukaryota > Metazoa > Mollusca > Gastropoda > Stylommatophora > Helicidae > Cepaea > Cepaea hortensis. Next base: position 124,308,280 of record OY992877.1, on the reverse strand, counting down.
TTGGAAATCGAAAAAGGGTGCTGTCCGGGCAAAATTTCGAGTTAAAAATCTACCCAAAGTATTTCAGGATCCTCGCCGATGCTACAGAGTTTGTGCATTGAGCTGAGTTTCTCCAGACTCAGGTTTGAGTTAGGAGGAAAACGGAGCACTTACGGGTTAAACCCGTATGCCGTGAAGTTGATCCTACGACTAAAACTAAAAAAAAAAAAACGATGGATCTACTAAACTGTGAAACTTGTATTTCAAGTTCTTATATTTCATGAGTCAAAAATATTTTATAATCTGTCTTATAAATAGGATGAATGTTGTGACTGCTTAAAAGCATACTGTTCATGAGGAATTCAGCTTCTTGCTTAGGAAGAATGGGTTTTTTTTTTTTTTTTTTTTGGGGGGGGGGGGGGGGGGGGGGGGGGAGAAGATTTCTAAGATGAGAAACAGTAGCTTAATCTAACTGTTAAGTTTAACAAATGTTCAACTCATATTAGTCATTTATTAATATTAAATTCGATTTTTAAAAAAATCTGAAACAACAATCAATCAGTCAATTATGTGCCATGCCGGAAAGCGTGGGCGGTCATGACTCGCCATTTCACTTGATCACCAGAGTTGTGGATCAGCCCAGTGTTCCTGTCTTGACCATGTCATGTGGTTAAACCATCCAGGTATTTACTTCTCGGTCTTCCCCTTGGTCTGTTCCCTTCGATCTTGCCAACTAAGTTCTCCAATCCATTTCTTCTCATAACATGTCCAAAAATTTTGACTGTCTGCGTCTAATTTCTCTAATCAATTTACGATCTTCATTTGTCTCCTATAGTACTTGGTCATTGGTTTTTCTGTCTGTCCATGGTACTCTTTGCATTTTACTCAGAAACCACATTTCTGCAGCCATCAGATGTTTTTCAGCTTGACTGCTCATTGTCCAAGTTTCACATCCATACAAAAGAACAGGCTCTATGTATCCCCTCAACACTCTTTTTCTCGTTTCAATTGACATCTTTTTATTGGTCAGTATGTTTTTAATCTTGCTAAAGGCTACTTTCGCCATGACGATTCTTGTTCTAATCTCTACAAGGCATCTCCCATCAGATGTTATGACTGTTCCGAGATAATTGTACCGATTCACTTGTTGAAGAATATTCCCATTTATTTGTATATTACATTGTGGTATTTCGTTCTTCCTAGTGACAACCATAATCTGTGTCTTTTTACAATTTAATTCTAATCCCAGTTGCTCACTGTGTGCAACAAACACATCTACTAATTGCTGCAGATCCTGCTCATTGTCTGCAATCAATACTGTATCATCTGCATATCTAATGTTATTGATGTTTCGTCCTCCAATGCTGATTCCATTTATATCTTCTACATTTCTGAAAATATTTTCACTGTATAGGGAAAAAAGACCTGGAGACATTACACATTCCTGCCTAACACCTCTCTTAATAGGCTGATATTGTCCCACTTCATTATCAATCCTTATGGCTGCTTGTTGTTTCCAATATATGTTTTTGTATAAGTCTAATGTCTTTCCCATCAATTTGTAGATCTGCAAGCATATCTACCGTGTTGACATGTCTTACTCTATCGAAAGCCTTTGTATAGTCAATAAAGCAATGATGCAATTTCAGGTTGTATTTTCTTCCTCACTCTTTGCATGATAATTCGTAGCAAAATCTTTGTGATGTGACTTGTTATACTAATTGTTCTATGTTATTCACATTCCAAGGCTCTTGATTTCTTTGGGATTGCAATAAATTCAGAATTACATAATTCAGAAGGTATATGTCCGGTATCATATAATGAGTTCAGCAGTCAGCAGTCTGGTGACTTGATCTATTCCATATTCTTCTAAAGCTTTAATCATTTCTGTTGTGATGTTATCTGAACCAGGTGACTTGCCAGCTTTCATATGTTTAAGAACATTTCGAACCTCCATCTTCAAAATTGGCTGTCCTTCATTATTAAATCGAATATCATACTGTTCATCTCTGTTATCATCATAAAGGTTTTTCACATAGTCTGACCATACATGTAGAATCTGATCTTTTTCTATTATGATTTTGCCATCTTTAGTTTTTAGACAGCCTGCTGATGTACTTGTTCTTTTATTAGTAAGTTCCTGAATTCATTTGTGCACTAATTTGTTATTTTGACTGTTGTGTTGTTTTTCAATTTCTAAGCAATTTTTCTCAAGCCTTGCTTCTTTTGCCTCCTTACATAATATTCTGACTTGTCTGTGAATTTCTTCATATTTGGCAGAATTATTTTTGTGGAGTCTTCTTGTTTCCATTAGTTGTAAAATTTCTTCAGTCATCCATTTCTTACGACCCACCTTCTTTAATTTTGGAATAGTTGTTTCTGCAGCCAAACTGATTGAATTCTTTAACATTTCCCATTGATCATTCACATCCTGGAATAATATCTCTAGATCAGACAATATATCAAATCTGTTATGTACTTCTATGTTAAATTTGTTTTGTATTTCCTTGTCGTTACTCAATGCACACAAATCATATTTAGTGTTTCCTGTTTTATACTTGACTTTCTTTAACTTTATCCTTAATGTTCCTGTAAGTAATCTGTGGTCACTATAACAATCAGCACTGGGAATTATTTTTGCTATTGTTAACGCATTTCAAAATCTTCTGCTAATCAAAATGTAATCAGTCTGATTTCTAAACCTGCTATCAGGACTTCTCCATGTCCATAATCTTCTTGGGTGTTGCTTAAACCAGGTATTTCCTACAATCATTTCCTGCTCTTTTGCCCACTCTTCAAGTCTGTATCCTCTTTCATTTCTTTCTCCTAAACCGTAGTTTCCTACTGTGTATCTATCACCTTGATTTCCTACTTTTGCATTGAAGTCCCCTATTATGATGTTTATTTCTGAATTTTTACATTTCTTTAAAGCAGACTCTATTTCATTGTAAAATTCTTCTACACTATCTTCACCGGATTCTCCTGTTGGGGCATATACTTGAATAACATCTATGCCAAAAGGTCTGCCGCTTAATTTCACAGCCCAATATCCTTGAACAGATTTTTATGTTTGCCGGTCCAAAATAATTGCTACCCCCTTCTCCTCCAGAATAAATAATCTTAAAATCTTCATCTATCTTGATGCCTACTCCTGTCCATCTTGTTTTGCACATTCCTAAAATATTAATTTTCTCTCTTTCCATTTCTTGTTTGATGTTATCTAATTTTTCTTTGTCGTTTAACCCTTTACAGAGCAGAGGCTTGTCCTTGTTTTAGCCCAGAACGGGCAAGATTTTTTCAGGTTCGGTAAAATTTCGGGTTGCGTTAGTAAAAACATCACAAATAAGGTGTTAGTCAACCGATTTTAGTTAAACAACACATTGAAAGGAAAAACATGCAGAATATGTTACTCACGTGATTGTTGTCGGTAATCCATATATGAACACAAATATTTACGAAATACAGCATGCTGTTTGTGATTTTCCGTCATCTATACAGCAATTTACAAACACATTTTCAGAATCATAATCACTTTCTTTAAAGTCCGACTCAGACTGCTAATGCAAAGTAACGCTTTTCACTGATATCTAGCTGCGATTAATAGTCAACTTTGTGCCCTTTAATGTCACTTAAATTGAACCTAGCGAAATCTCGGCTATCACTTGAAGAATCGCCGTAATCCATTTTGAAAAACTAAGCGTAAAAGTCCCGAAAACTATCAAAAAAGTCTGTAAAAGTCCGTTCAAATTCATAGTAAGCGTTTACAAATGGCGGCCATGTTGTCAAGCTATCGACGAAAGCGAAAGTAGCCGTCGGAAGTCTCGGAAAGCCGAGAGATCACGTTTTTATAATGCATTGATAGTATCGGGCGCGATCGGCTGATCTGCTCGTTTAAGGGATCGGCCGCAAATGGACGTTTTGCCCTGTAAAGGGTTAATGTCTTAACGTTCATTGTTGCTAATTTTAATGTCTCTGTCCTTGTCTTGTGACAAAACAACAATGGGGCTGGCTAAAATAAAAAAGTGTAAGTACACATCATTATTAACTTTACCAAATGCATATAGGACATTTGAAACTGTCAAACTTGACATGTACTGTAGTGATAAGAGGGTAAGTCTTGATACAATAAGTAAGAAATCCAGGTTACATTGGGCAGATTTCACTGTAGTTTGGTAAGCTGATGGCAGCAGTTGATGAAGTGATACTGAATGTCTTCACTTAATATTCTTTAACCAGCTATGTATGGTATACATATAATAAATCTAAGTTAACTTATTGGAATCTGTGTTTATTAATGATGGTGATAAGAGTTGTAATCCAAAACAGTGAAAAGTTATTTGGTAACAGATTACCTTCATTGCACACAGATACCTATCTCCATAGTGTCCTCCCATAGATGACAATAGGAGAATCTTAGCACAGTGCATGAACCCTTGGCACGGGTGATGATACAGATGTGTAAATACCAGAACCAAACATGCTAAATATTCTTTGTGTTGTTAGCTTTTCTCATGTTGAAATTTCATTTGGACAGCAGCCTTTTTCTGGACAGCAGCCTGCTATTTTTGATTTCCAACCGCTGAGATTTACCCCCCATTATAATCTAACACAGTGATAGTAGTTGTGGTTACTTATTATAACCCATCATAGTGATAGTAGTTGTAGTTACTTGTTATAACCCAACACAGTTGATTGATTGATTGATTGATTTAGGAATCGACATCACAGCATTCGGGGCATTCCCATAAGCGCTCCGTCCCCATCCTCAGCAGCCAGCGAAGAGTTCCAACACTAATAGTACCAGTAGCAATCTGATTATATGTCCGTCTCGCCTTTCCTCTGAACGTTGAGCGTAGGCCAGATCCCCTCGTCACTCCTCGCTGTCTCATTCTTGCCAGACCATGGTAATCCATTTGCTCCTCCGAGGTGTGCACGTGCTCCCACAAGGCCGCAACCAAGTCTGCCTTGTCATGTATCAATACTCCACCAAGTTCTGCAGAGCCAGCCAATCTGTCCGCCTGCTCATTTCCCAGCACACCGGCATGCCCCGGAGAAAAGATCCAGGCGATGCTTGTCACCCGTGACCTCCGAAGCGAAGCAAGCCACTCCGCACGAAGTCTGCCCGTCCTCACCCTCGTCAGCATGCTTTCTGAGTCAGTTACAATCACGATGTGTGTGTGTGTCGTATTCTCCATCCAGCGGAGAGCCGCAGTGACTGCCTCCACTTCCATTCTTAAGCTGGATGTTGTGGTATCATATGCCAGGCTCTCCTGCCCCAAACATCGACCATTGGCTTTGGCTATGAACCCCCAGCCACTTCTCTCACCTCTTGACACCGAACCATCTGTGTAGATAATCACATCACCCGAGTGAGCACTGTCCTGAATTAGTTGCTGGATTTTCACTTCCATGGCCCCTGCTGGCCACTCCCTGCACTCCCGGCTTAATGTGATTATAACTCTGCACAATTCTGACTGCTCCGCTGGCACTCTGACCCACTCCTGTCCACGCCTAATGTTCTCCAAGGGGTACACAGTGATAGTAGTTGTTACTTGCTATAACCCAACACAGTGATAGTAGTTGTAGTTACTTGTTATAACCCAACACAGTGATAGTAGTTGTTACTTGCTATAACCCAACATAGTGATAGTAGTTGTAGTTACTTGTTATAACCCAACACAGTGATAATAGTTGTAGTAAATTGTTATAACCCAACATAGTGATAATAGTTGTAGTTACTTGTTATAACCCAACACAGTGATAATAGTTATAGTAAATTGTTATAACCCAACACAGTGATAGTAGTTGTAGTAAATTGTTATAACCCAACACAGTGATAATAGTTGTAGTTACTTGTTATAACCCAACACAGTGATAATAGTTGTAGTAAATTGTTGTAACCCAACACAGTGATAGTAGTTGTAGTTACTTGTTATAACCCAACACAGTGATAGTAGTTGTAGTAAATTGTTATAACCCAACACAGTGATAGTAGTTGTAGTAAATTGTTATAACCCAACATAGAGATAGTAGTTGTAGTTACTTGTTATAACCCAACACGGTGATAATAGTTGTAGTAAATTGTTATAACCCAACACAGTGATAGTAGTTGTAGTAAATTGTTATAACCCAACACAGTGATAATAGTTGTAGTTACTTGTTATAACCCAACACAGTGATAATAGTTGTAGTAAATTGTTGTAACCCAACACAGTGATAGTAGTTGTAGTTACTTGTTATAACCCAACACAGTGATAATAGTTGTAGTAAATTGTTATAACCCAACACAGTGATAGTAGTTGTAGTTACTTGTTATAACCCAACACAGTGATAATAGTTGTAGTAAATTGTTATAACCCAACAGTGATAGTAGTTGTAGTAAATTGTTATAACCCAACACAGTGATAGTAGTTGTAGTAAATTGTTATAACCCAACATAGTGATAGTAGTTGTAGTAAATTGTTATAACCCAACACAGTGATAATAGTTGTAGTAAATTGTTATAACCCAACACAGTGATAATAGTTGTAGTAAATTGTTATAACCCAACACAGTGATAGTAGTTGTAGTAAATTGTTATAACCCAACACAGTGATAGTAGTTGTAGTAAATTGTTATAACCCAACACAGTGATAATAGTTGTAGTAAATTGTTATAACCCAACACAGTGATAGTAGTTGTAGTTACTTGTTATAACCCAACATAGTGATAGTAGTTGTAGTTACTTGTTATAACCCAACACAGTGATAATAGTTGTAGTAAATTGTTATAACCCAACACAGTGATAGTAGTTGTAGTAAATTGTTATAACCCAACACAGTGATAATAGTTGTAGTAAATTGTTATAACCCATCACAGTGATAGTAGTTGTAGTAAATTGTTATAACCCAACACAGTGATAATAGTTGTAGTAAATTGTTATAACCCAACACAGTGATAGTAGTTGTAGTTACTTGTTATAACCCAACACAGTGATAATAGTTGTAGTAAATTGTTATAACCCAACACAGTGATAGTAGTTGTAGTTACTTGTTATAACCCAACACAGTGATAGTAGTTGTAGTTACTTGTTATAACCCAACACAGTGATAATAGTTGTAGTAAATTGTTATAACCCAACACAGTGATAGTAGTTGTAGTAAATTGTTATAACCCAACACAGTGATAGTAGTTGTAGTTACTTGTTATAACCCAACATAGTGATAATAGCTGTAGTAAATTGTTATAACCCAACATAGTGATAATAGCTGTAGTAAATTGTTATAACCCAACATAGTGATAGTAGTTGTAGTTACTTGTTTTAACCCAACATAGTGATAATAGTTGTAGTAAATTGTTATAACCCACCATAGTGATAGTAATTGTAGTTACTTGTTATAACCCAACTTAGTGATAGTAGTTGTAGTAACTTGTAACCCAACATAGTGATAGTAGTTGTAGTTACTTGTTATAACCCAGCACACTGATAGTAGTTGTAGTAAATTGTTATAACCCAACACAGTGATAGTAGTTGTAGTTACTTGTTATAACCCAACACAGTGATAGTAGTTGTAGTAAGTTGTTATAACCCAACATAGTGATAGTAGTTGTAGTTACTTGTTATAACCCAACATAGTGATAATAGCTGTAGTAAATTGTTATAACCCAACATAGTGATAATAGCTGTAGTAAATTGTTATAACCCAACATAGTGATAGTAATTGTAGTTACTTGTTATAACCCAACTTAGTGATAGTAGTTGTAGTAACTTGTAACCCAACACAGTGATAGTAGTTGTAGTTACTTGTTATAACCCAACACAGTGATAGTAGTTGTAGTTACTTGTTATAACCCAACATAGTGATAATAGTTGCAGTAAATTGTTATAACCCAGCATAGTGATAATAGTTGTAGTTACTTGTTATAACCCAACACAGTGATAGTAGTTGTAGTTACTTGTTATAACCCAACACAGTGATAGTAGTTGTGGTAAATTGTTATAACCCAACACAGTGATAGTCATCATCATCATCATCTTCCACTTCTGCCGTCAAGCGTCGTGTTGAGGAATAATTTGCGTTCCAGCGCCCAGTGGGCGGCACTGGATAGTGTCATTCCGTGTGGTTGTACAATGTCTCTGATGTCGTCAATCCATTTTCATCTTGGACGTCCTCGTGGTCTCGTCGCAGATGATCTTTGATGTAAGGCCAGTGATGGTAGCTGCTGATGGTGCATTCTAACGACATGGCCAAACCACTTGATCTTCTGTCTTTCAATAAATGTGGCACAAGGTGTTGATCCCACAGTCTGTCTGATAGTAGCATTTCTTACTCGGTCTCGGATTGTTAAGTTGGCAGCTCTCCTCAAGCATCTCATTTCACATGTGTTGATTTTGCAAAGGTGTAATTTGGATAAAGTCCAGGTTTGAGATTGGTAGCATAGGGTTGGTGTGAATATGCTGTTTATTATGTCGTTTTGCGAACATGGGTATGTTTGGATGTTTCAGTAAGGGTGATAGTTGATATGTAAGTGCACTAGCTTTTTGACATCTGATTTCAATTTCTCTGTCCAATCTGCCATCTTCTGTGATCATACTTCCAAGGTATTTGAATTCTTTAACTTGTTTCAGAGTTGTGTTATTTATCTGTATACTTAGTGGGCCTGGCGATCTGCTAACTTGCATTACTTCGGTTTTGGCTGTGTTTATGCTCATATTGTATCTGCTGCAGGTTGAACTCAGATTAGTAATATGATTTTGTAGTCTGCCTTCATCGCTGTAAAACAGGCATTGATCGTCTGCAAATAAAAGTTCATTTATTCCCTGTGGGTCAGTTGTTTCAGCTGGAGTAAAGAGTTCTAAATTTTCGGAATCTGTTCTGTCGAGACTTGCTTCTTTGGAAATTCTGTCCATGTAGATATTGAATAGCAGGGGAGAGAGCACATAACCCTGCCTCATTCCTGTATTGACTGTGAACATATCTGATATACCTTCTTGTGTTCTTACTGCACTTTGGCTTGAGTGGTACATGGCTATGATGTTTTCTAGCAGTTGCCCTTGTATCCCATAGTCTTCGAGGATGGTCCATAATTTGTATCGTCTACTCTATCGAAAGCCTTTTCCTGATCTACAAACACAATATTCTGCTGGTCACTATATTCGATAGTTTTTTCACAAATTTGTCTAAGTGTACATAATGCATCAGTGCAACTTTTACCTTTCCGAAAACCGAATTGTGCTTTGCTTAACTATTGTTCAACTATTGGTCTATCTCTTTGTTCCAATAGTTTTGCATACATTTTCCCTACATGGCTCAGGAGTGATATACCTCTGTATGTTTCGCACTCTCTCGTATTGCCTTTCTTTTTCCATATTGGTACTTCTTCTTCTTCTTCGTTCATCCGGAGTTTTTTTTCGGATGTGATTGCGTTGTGCCTGTTTACAGCAGAGCTGCGTTCTTGCGCCGTTAGGCCGACACATCCGACTTCTGCGGGCATTTGTTGACCGGGTTAACCTTCCCGGGGATATTGGTACTATTATTGCCTGTTGCCAATCATCTGGGACTTTTCTTTCTTCCCATGCTATATTAAAAATTCTTGTTAGCCATTTAACTCATGTTTCCCCACAGGCCTGAATAGCTTCTGTGGTTATTCCATCTGGACCTGGTGATTTGTTTTTAGGACTTTTCTGTATAACTGCTTTGACTTCTGCAAGTATGAAATTTGGTTCTTGCTCTCCCTGGCTTTTAGGCACAAAAGTGAGGTTTTCTATGTTATGTGTGGGGTTAAGTAGTTCTTGAAAGTATTCTGCCCATCTTGCTAGTCTTTGTTGTGGATTAAATATCGGTATACCTCTTTTGCTGTTTATGATGGTGGTTGGGTTGTAGCATGCATCTCTGTTTCTCATTGTGGTGACACGTTTATAAAATTCTCTTGGGCAGTCTTTGCTAAGGGTCGCCATCTGTTCACCATATATTCTCCAGGATTCATCTTTAGATACTCTAATTGTTCGTTTGGCATTACGTCGTGCTATTCTATAAGTAATATAGTCCTGTTCAGATTTAGTTGTGATCCACTTTTTGAATGCTGCCTTCTTTTTGAATATGCTATCTTTAACTTCGTTGTTCCACCAGGCTGTTCTTAATCTTTTGTCCTGCCCTACTTTCTTTGTTCCACACTTATTGTCCAGTGTGTCGAGCATGGCAGCCTTGAAACATGTCCATTCCTTATCTACGCTTGAGTGGTCATCAGGGTTGTTCTTATGTAGGTTTTGGATTTCTTGACTGAATTCGTCTTTAACTGTATTTTCCTGCAGCCTCCTATAATTGATGACATGTGTTGTTACCTTTTTGTTTCTTATTTTCCTGTGTGGTGAAATCTTTTTGATTATGACTGGTTTGTGATCAGTATCAACATCTGTGTTTGGGAGTGCTCTTGAATCTAATAGTAGCCTTCTGTCTGATTTCCTAATTAGAATAAAGTCAATTTGAGATGCTTGGTCTATGTCATTCCATTTATACCAGGTTTTGGTGTGGCTACGACGATGTTGAAAAAAACTATTTGCTATTATTAGTCCATGTTCCGAGCATATGTTGAGTAGATGATGACCATTGCTGTTACAATCAGTCTCTTTGTCGCTGAATGGCCCCATGCAATCCTCCCATGGTGTTCTTCGTGTGCCTATTCATCCGTTAAAATCACCCATCACAACTAGTTCATCTGTCTCCTTGACATTCCGATATAAATTTAGTGTTGATAATGGCTTTCGCTTTGTCTGGATGTAACAAAAACCCCACTCCATGTTTAGCTGTAGCTCGCTGGTCGACACCACTCCATATAAGAACGTAACCTTCATGTGTTCGTTTCGTGTTCTGCCCCTTTTCCCTAGTGTCTGCGAGTCCTAATAATTGAATATTTGATTTTTTCATGAACTCTACAAGAGCTGGTTCCTTATATCCAAGACCAGTAACATTCCAAGTAGCAAAAATCTCCTTTCTATTTAAAGTATTTCGAAGTTTAGCAGTTTTTGTCGTTAGTCATTTGTTGTTGTTCGGCGTCGGTGTGTCGTTCCGCGTCGGTGTGGCGTTTTCGGCGTGAAAGCTGATAGAGTTGCGTTTTTCTCTCAATTTCCTCCATAATTCTCGAGCAATAGTTCTTGAACAAATAAATTCCCTACCGGTTTGCTGGACCTGTCGTAGGTTCATCCTTATTTGAACAGATTGATGTTAGGAAACACGCACAGAACACATTTTTAACACTTAATTAATCTCTGAATCGAGCGACGCGGTTTTCACCGCCATCTTGTTTTTTTCTTCTTGAAATAGTGATAGTAGTTGTAGTAAATTGTTATAACCCAACACAGTGATAATAGTTGTAGTTACTTGTTATAACCCAACATAGTGATAGTAGTTGTAGTTACTTGTTATAACCCAACACAGTGATAGTAGTTGTAGTAAATTGTTATAACCCAACACAGTGATAGTAGTTGTAGTAAATTGTTATAACCCAACACAGTGATAATAGTTGTAGTTACTTGTTATAACCCAACACAGTGATAGTAGTTGTAGTAAATTGTTATAACCCAACACAGTGATAGTAGTTGTAGTAAATTGTTATAACCCAACACAGTGATAATAGTTGTAGTTACTTGTTATAACCCAACACAGTGATGAGGGTCGGATGTTATTGTTTGATATAACCTAACTAGAGGTCAGTGTTGCTGAGAGGTTTAACACACTTGTTCTTAAACTTATAATGTGCTGATGACAAGGTTGTAGGTGTTCTCCACATGCCAGTCATTTGGACTTAAACATTGACTGCATTTCAGAAAGAACTGACAAATTACTGAATATTAAAGTGCCTAGCAAATCTATCACAAACAGCCAGTAGGGGCTGGGGTTGATTGCAACATCCTGCATAGGACCCATACACGCACACAAACTTTAAAGTAAAAAGTTAGATGATGACATGGAAACAATAGCCACAGCATTCAGAGTAGCAGGCATGATTAGCAAAGACTGAATGCATGGTTTTGTGTTGCCGTTGTCTGTTACAGCTTACACAGTGATAATGGTCTGACTTTTGTATAACTTACATAGGGATGGTAGCATTGGTGAAGCCTTTATAATCTTGGCATGTGATAGTGATAGTTGTTGTAGGTCAAAATAATAATAATGGGTGAAAAATAACCTAAAATAGTAATAATGGTAGGACTTGTTATAATCTAAAATAGTAATCGTAGTAGGAGTGCCACAAAATGGTGACTTTGGAGCAGAGTGGTTGTTTTTGTCTGAATTGTCACTTGTGTTGACCAGCAAACACTGAAGTAAAATGTACATCTACTACTGATCTCCAGGAGGAGCTGTGTGAGGCAATCATTGAGGCATATGTCAAGGACTTGATCAGAGACAAGCATAAAAACCTGATTGCCTTCTATGTAGCCACATTGAGTCAACCTGCACAAATACAGTGGTACGCAACATTCCTGGAAGGTAAATTTTCATGTCAATCTCATATTTGGTTTAGTTTCTTTAACCAACACCAACATTCTAATCTGAGGTTTATTTAGGTACACAGCTGGAGTGTGTGAGTTGTAATAGTTCAGAAGTCTTGATGGCCTTACTCATTGTTAATGATATTCATCTATTTCATCAATGAAAGACTATTTCATCAATGAACTTGTATTAATCTAAGGATATGTGTTTAAAGCATCTTAGCTTTGTTAATGTTCTTTTCTAGTTCATTACCGTTTAATCTGCCATTGAATTCAAGAGTAAACAGTAGTTATATATATATATATATATATATATATATATATATATATATATATATATATATATATATATATATATATATATATGAGTGGGTGAGTGGCACCTTACAGTCTTGACAGACCAAAGTATGTGAGTTGGAATATGGCCAAAATTCCATCACAATGCCTGGGCATAGCTTCAGAGAACATGTGGTACCCAAACGACATGTTACCTCTCTTGGCCTTGACCTGTCTGGTCCAGAGGAATGGGTAACCAATACGTCAGGGACAGGGTAGGCTGCAGACGCTGGTGGCTCAGCGTCAAACCTCCGAGACCTCGCCTCCACGAGCAGGTGGCGAGTGATGGCCAGACCCTGGCACCCAAGGGACCCTATTTAGAGACGATCAGCCAAGTCCCACAGATGAGGGCCTCGTACACGACTGGACCATAGGATGCATACATCTGTCAATCACAAGTGTCCGGACCTGTGTATAGCGTGTACTACTGTCAGACTCCCCACCTGACTTTTGTGGATCCCGCGACCACCGGGAATAGTATATATATATATGTGTGCGCGTGGGTGGGGGGGGGGGGGGTTTCAGGTAAGGTAACCAACACACTTAGTCTTCAGGGAAGATTTCTGCTACTCTACACATTTTAGACCTGTTGAGCAATAACGTGGAAGAGATCCAGAAAGGAAAAATTATACAAAGCATATTTGTGGAACTGTCACGAAAAATAAAGTAGCTTCTGTTCTTGAAAATTATAAAGTTTCAGTGTATTCGGTTCTGTAATGTGCATTGTTATTTTAATGTCTGATTATATATCAACTTTAACATCAGCCAAAAATACCAAAAATGTTCCCCTGCAACACAAAAACAGAACACACATAAAAGTCAGTTTTGAGCTGGTATTCAGGTTATTAATAGAGTTGATTTAGAACACCGAAGAAACATGAACACAAGCTAATCTGTGTGTTAACATTTCCCAGATATCGAAACACAGGCAGAACGAAAGCAGTGCTTGGTTTGGGCAGAAGAAGAAGGCCTTGATGTGGGACTTATCGCCAAAACAGTTGTGGAGAAAGTCAGACTGAGAGAAACTAAAGCTGGGCTACCAGAGAATAGTTTGGCACAAGATCTAACAATTTCAGAGGTAAACAGTGATTGTGCAGATTGTGTAACTATATTAGTGAGGTGTTCATTAACTACTAGCACATCACAGTTTGCTGTGGCAAAATTATTGACATACTTTAAGCAGACGTGTTAAGTTTCAACTGAATTTTGTCAGATTGTGAACACATGATTCTGTTGTGAAACTATAAACATGTCTTGTTATATTTATATGAGGAAAGGCAAAGGACCCCTGTTTACATGCTTTGAGTCATATAGTGCTGGCCCTGTATTTTTATCAACTAAAATCAGCATTCAAGGGGTGATATGGTCAATATGCCGGTCGCCTTGACTTCCCAAGACATTTCATTGTTCCCATTTTAGGCAGGGCTGAACTGGTTGCCGCCAGTGTCAGTTGAACAAATCTGCTTTGATGAAAATTTATACCCATGACCACGGGCAAGCAAGAGTATATTTAGATATGGTAAGACTTATTGGTCATGATTTCACCACTTGGCATGAAGTTTGGAGTTACCTGTAGTAGTTATTGAGTGAGCAGTTGCTGTCAGTGCCACCAGCAGAAATGTTCATGTGCTTTTTGAGACACGCCTACAGCGCAGGAGCACTGTCAGACTAGGACATTGGGGAACATGAGTCTTTCAGGTCATTAGATCACTACATTGTTTGACCCATATACTGTTGATGCAACATACAAGAGCATTCTTTCTTCTTTTTGTTTTTGTTTTGGCATCGAAAGCTGAAATTAATTCTAAATTGAAATGCTTGCCTCCACCGGCTTCTATAACAGTAAGTAGATGATTAATCATGAAATTGATGATAAAATTGAGCGAATATTGAGATCTCAGGTTACCACTGGAAGGGCTAAATTCAAATTGAACAACATGTGAGTTGGTATGCTGATAATTGTGACATTCTACAAGCTATATGGCCCAGTATACAGGCAGGCGAATGTAGTACGCTGATCGTTGGGCCCATAGATGGCGAAAGTCAAAAGTAAAATTAATTATTTTGAATAGATGAGTGCTGTAACTTCTGATTTGTTGGAACTCAGGCACCTCCTGTGTTTAGACCTGACCCTGTGCATCTTTAAGCTTGTCGTTTTTCTGTTATTTAATGTGTTATTAGACTTGTCTTATTTATCTTGTCATTTATTGTTCCAATGTGTACTTTGCTGTAATCTGATTTCATGTGCACGAGTTAAGATAATTTAACTTTTATACATGTATGTGTGTATAGGCATGCATTTATATAATTGCATATCCTTTACATTATGTCAATCAACCCCAGCATTGAAAAAACATTACAGTTGATTCGGAAACCGATATAGTGTGTGCTGAATTACAGACAAATACAGACAGAAACGGAATGTGCTAACATACACAAGTCCAGGCCCAGACTCCCACGCCAGCCAACAGCCTCAAGCTATGTCTGCAATGGGCTGTAGTAGCGGTAGTTGTCAGCTCGCATACATTCAAGTTTATATAGCACCAGTGGGTTGGATTACCTGTCAGCTCGCATACATTCAAGTTTATATAGCACCAGTGGGTTGGATTACCTGTCAGCTCGCATACATTCAAGTTTATATAGCACCAGTGGGTTGGATTACCTGTCAGCTCGCATACATTCAAGTTTATATAGCACCAGTGGGTTGGATTACCTGTCAGCTCGCATACATTCAAGTTTATATAGCACCAGTGGGTTGGATTACCTGTCAGCTCGCATACATTCAAGTTTATATAGCACCAGTGGGTTGGATTACCTGTCAGCTCGCATACATTCAAGTTTATATAGCACCAGTGGGTTGGATTACCTGTCAGCTCGCATACATTCAAGGTTATATAGCACCAGTGGGTTGGATTACCTGTCAGCTCGCATACATTCAAGTTTATATAGCACCAGTGGGTTGGATTACCTGTCCTGTGTGGTACACTGATGTTTTCATTGTGTTCATCTAGCATGGGGCACGTTTTCCCAGCATGTTGGGACACAGACCACCACCATCACACACACACACATCACCCCCCCCCCCCCCCCCCATACACACACACTTATGTTTCATGACAAATTAATGTCACTTGTATCAAACCATTGAATGATGGGATTAATTAGCATCCATGCACTTTGATATCTGCTGAAAGAGGTTAAGTACATGTGGACATTGTTTTGAGTTCTGTGTTGTTGCTTCTCCTAACCAATAATAAGCATATATTTGTACACGGAGGCTTCAAATGAAAACCTTAAAAGTGTGATAGAAGTTACAATAACCATGGCATTGTCTTGTAACCTGTCAATAGTGTTGTTTAGGATGTCTAGAGTGTTAAGTACATGACATGGTGCAGATGAAATGACAGACTGTTCAAGACCGGGCCAGGCACACCAAGTAGTGACCCCAGAGTCGATTTTCCTACAGGAATCTCCCAGCACTTTA
Source organism: Cepaea hortensis (assembly GCA_963921405.1). Lineage (NCBI taxonomy): Eukaryota > Metazoa > Mollusca > Gastropoda > Stylommatophora > Helicidae > Cepaea > Cepaea hortensis. The sequence goes on along the minus strand of OY992877.1, from coordinate 124,292,012 downwards.
TCGACGCTGGAGGATTTGCATTGAATGCAGTGGTGACTACATTGAAGAATGATACATTTGTTCTTTACATTTTCAGAATGTATTCATGAAAAACAAAATTACGATTTTCATTTGAAGCCCCTTGTATGTGTGTGAAGAAGGTAGGCATGATGTATACATGCCAGAATGTTGGGAAATGTACCTAGCATTTTATTTTAATTTGATTATGGCTGAGTAGCCAGAATGTCCCTGGACAAAATAGTGTATTCTTGTCTATTTCAGGAAGACAGAACAAAAATAGATGCCATTGAGTGGCTGATTTTTTACAAGGCTCACAGATCTGAGGCTCTAAAACAGGCAAATGCCATTATGCGCTCTTTTATTGGTATGTTTGTGTGTGACTTCTAACTTCTTCCTTCCATAAATGAAAATAATGTATTCAATAGGAAATGCAATAATTACTATGTCATTGACAGTCTAACGAATATGTCGTATTTCTTGGAGTTGATGAAAGAAATAAAGAGGAGGCAAGTGAAATATTTTGGCCATGTTAAAAGACATGATACTCTTATAAAAACCATACTGGAAGGCAAGGTTGAGGGCAAGGGACCAAGAGGTAGATAACGATACAAGTGGGAAGATAACATCAAGAGATGGACGAACATCAGCCTGACAGAATGTACAGTCAAGGTGAGAGACGGACAGTGTTGGAGGTCCATTGCAGCCAACCTTCATTGTGGAGACAGCACCTGATTGATTGATTGATTGACAGTCTAAGCACACCTTGTTCGTGTACACACTTAACAGCTAATAAAAAAAAAAAAAAAAGTATGCAAATATTGAATGCAGCTGATCCTGTACTACTCACTGGATGTACGGTAGTGGCTAGTGTACTTGCCCATCAAGACAGTGGTCCAACTTCAATCTCCAGCATTGGCAGGATTTGTTTTTATCCACTTATATATATTAAAGTATTAACAATTGATTAGACGGAGAGGAGAACAAACAGATCTATCCAGCAAAATGACAGTATTGATAAAAACCAAAATAATATTAGAAAAATTAAATACAGCCATGTAAAAAGACGCATGTCTGGTAGATAACATCATGGAGGGAGGTGTATCATAGCATAAATGTGATTCCAGAAGTGATCGATTATTTACATATGACAGCAGCAGAGGCAGGCCGTCTGGCTTATGATAGAGAGACATTCAGAAGGACAAAGACATTGAGAGGAAGTTCTGCACAAGAAAGGCCACTGAATGACAAGCGCAACTGTGCGGTCCCCAAACCCCATCACATGATGCCAGACAATTGTCAGATTTTTGTGGGATCTGACCATCCTACCTCATTATGCCAGGGCCTAGAATATGTAACAGCCCAACGCTTCACATCTCAACTGTACTACCTGTTGTGAGGGCCTAGAATATGTGACAGCCCAACACTTCACATCTCAACTGTACTACCTGTTGTGAGACTGACTACCTCATTATGCCAAGGCCTAGAGTATGTAACAGCCCAACACTTCACATCTCAACTGTACTACCTGTTGTGAGACTGACTACCTCATTATGCCAGGGCCTAGAATATGTGACAGCCCAACACTTCACATCTCAACTGTAATACCTGTTGTGAGACTGACTACCTCACTATGCCAGGGCCTAGAATATGTGACAGCCCAACACTTCACATCTGAACTGTACTAGCTGTTGTGAGACTGACTGACTACCTCATTATGCCAGGGCCTAGAATATGTGACAGCCCAACCCTTCACATCTCAACTGTACTACCTGTTGTGAGACTGACTACCTCACTATGCCAGGGCCTAGAATATGTAACAGCCCAACGCTTCACATCTCAACTGTACTAGCTGTTATGAGACTGACTGTTTACCTCATTATGCCAGGGCCTAGAATATGTAACAGCCCAACACTTCACATCTCAACTGTACTACCTGTTGTGAGACTGACTACCTCATTATGCCAGGGCCTAGAATATGTGACATCCCAACACTTCACATCTCAACTGTACTACCTGTTGTGAGACTGACTGACTACCTCATTATGCCAGGGCCTAGAATATGTGACAGCCCAACACTTCACATCTCAACTGTACTACCTGTTGTGAGACTGACTACCTCACTATGCCAGGGCCTAGAATATGTAACAGCCCAACGCTTCACATCTCAACTGTACTAGCTGTTATGAGACTGACTGTTTACCTCATTATGCCAGGGCCTAGAATATGTAACAGCCCAACACTTCACATCTCAACTGTACTACCTGTTGTGAGACTGACTACCTCATTATGCCAGGGCCTAGAATATGTCACAGCCCTACACTTCACATCTCAACTGTACTACCTGTTGTGAGACTGACTATCTCATTATGCCAGGGCCTAGAATATGTGACAGCCCAACACTTCACATCTCAACTGTACTACCTGTTGTGAGACTGACTGACTACCTCATTATGACAGGGCCTAGAATATGTAACAGCCCAACACTTCACATCTCAACTGTACTACCTGTTGTGAGAATGACTACCTCATTTTGCCAGGGCCTAGAATATGTGACATCCCAACACTTCACATCTCAACTGTACTACCTGTTGTGAGACTGACTACCTCACTATGCCAGGGCCTAGAATATGTGACAGCCCAACACTTCACATCTCAACTGTACTACCTGTTGTGAGACTGACTGACTACCTCACTATGCCAGGGCCTAGAATATGTGACAGCCCAACACTTCACATTTCAACTGTACTACCTGTTGTGAGACTGACTACCTCATTATGCCAGGGCCTAGAATATGTAACAGCCCAACACTTCACATCTCAACTGTACTACCTATTGTGAGACTGACTACCTCATTATGCCAGGGCCTAGAATATGTGACAGCCCAACACTTCACATCTCAACTGTACTACCTATTGTGAGACTGACTACCTCATTATGCCAGGGCCTAGAATATGTGACAGCCCAACACTTCACATCTCAACTGTACTACCTGTTGTGAGACTGACTGACTACCTCATTATGCCAGGGCCTAGAATATGTGACAGCCCAACACTTCACATCTCAACTGTACTGCCTGTTGTGAGACTGACTACCTCATTATGCCAGGGCCTAGAATATGTCACAGCCCTACACTTCACATCTCAACTGTACTACCTGTTGTGAGACTGACTACCTCATTATGCTAGGGCCTAGAATATGTGACAGCCCAACACTTCACATCTCAACTGTACTACCTGTTGTGAGACTGACTGACTACCTCATTATGCCAGGGCCTAGAATATGTCACAGCCCTACACTTCACATCTCAACTGTACTACCTGTTGTGAGACTGACTGACTACCTCATTATGCCAGGGCCTAGAATATGTAACAGCTCAACACTTCACATCTCAACTGTACTACCTGTTGTGAGAATGACTACCTCATTTTGCCAGGGCCTAGAATATGTGACAACCCAACACTTCACATCTCAACTGTACTACCTGTTGTGAGACTGACTACCTCACTATGCCAGTGCCTAGAATATGTGACAGCCCAACACTTCACATCTCAACTGTACTACCTGTTGTGAGACTGACTGACTACCTCACTATGCCAGAGCCTAGAATATGTAACAGCCCAACACTTCACATCTCAACTGTACTACCTGTTGTGAGACTGACTGACTACCTCATTATGCCAGGGCCTAGAATATGTGACAGCCCAACACTTCACATCTCAACTGTACTACCTGTTGTGAGACTGACTACCTCATTATGCCAGGGCCTAGAATATGTAACAACCCAACGCTTCACATCTCAACTGTACTACCTGTTGTGAGACTGACTACCTCATTATGCCAGGGCCTAGAATATGTGACAACCCAACACTTCACATCTCAACTGTACTACCTGTTGTGAGACTGACTGATTACCTCACTATGCCATGGCCTAGAATATGTCACAGCCCAACACTTCACATTTCAACTGTACTACCTGTTGTGAGACTGACTACCTCATTATGCCAGGGCCTAGAATATGTCACAGCCCAACACTTCACATCTCAACTGTACTACCTGTTGTGAGACTGACTGACTACCTCATTATGCCAGGGCCTAGAATATGTCACAGCCCAACACTTCACATCTCAACTGTACTACCTGTTGTGAGACTGACTGACTACCCTTACTACTGAAGCATGTTTCATTGTTAGACTAGTTTCTGTATCCAGAAGTTGTGTTAATCATGTCTTCATATAATTAATATTTACATTTCGAGCCAAAATAGGTCTTATCAGACATCTTAGAACCCACGGCTCCATACCTTCAACCCCACTGGATGAAATGAATTGGCATCATCATTCTTGATGGACAAACAACAACATAATTAATATTTTAAAAAGTCTTTTATATTATTAATAAACAATAATTAGAAAACAATATACAGACTCTCATGTTTGTTATGATATTGAAAAAAGTGATTGATAGCTTCATAAACTTGATTAGATGTACTAAGTGGTGGTTGTTGCCTCTTTATATATTTCAGTGCTAAAAAGTAGATGTACTAAGTGGTGGTTCTTGCCTCTTTATATATTTCATTGCTAAAAATTAGATGTGCTAAGTGGTGTTTGTTGCGTCTGTATATATTTCATTGCTAAAAATTAGATATACTAAGTGGTGTTTGTTGCGTCTGTATATATTTCAGTGCTAAAAATTAGATGTACTAAGTGGTGTTTGTTGCGTCTGTATATATTTCATTGCTAAAAATTAGATATACTAAGTGGTGTTTGTTGCGTCTGTATATATTTCAGTGCTAAAAATTAGATGTACTAAGTGGTGTTTGTTGCGTCTGTATATATTTCAGTGCTAAAGAAACATGCTGCAGCTCGCCAGGCATTTGAAAAACTGCCGTTGGACACCGTTGATGTCATATATAACCAGTGGCAGTTAAAGGTAATCAGAGAAGTATTTTAAGTATTGGAATATTGAATTGGTAGCAAGTTGAAGGTTAACCTGCATGTTGCCTGGGCCCATGAAGGAAGCCATGAACAGTCACACTAGCCAACCAGGCGTGCTTTCAGAGGCAGCTAAGGATGGTTGGCGTGAGAATGGCAGCCTCTTCCTGCAGAAAACTAGCTACAAAATCCGACCGACCGTGAACTTGTCAACAAAGAACTTGTGAGCTGACTGAGCTCCATTGGGAGATGAAAGGCAGCCAAAGAATAGGGACATAGATCCTGACCATGTGCTTGCAGCATATTTGTCCATAGCAGCAGCTTCATCATTTTAATTTTAATCTATTAATTAGAGTTAATTAGAGCATTAGTTTATTGTGTCTGAACATCTTTTAATTGTTTTTTTTAAAATCGTTTATTGCAGACATGTTCTAATGAGCTGCCTCCGTCTGACAACAACGCTATACGAGAATTCATGTGTATAAAGGCATATCTGGTATGTGGATATCCATATTGACTTAGTAATGAACTCAGAATGTATCATAATGAAGTATGAATCAATAAATGGATATAAATAGAGCCAATCTGTGCAAACATAGGCCAGTCTTGTGACACACATGAATTTGTTACTGTTTACATGCTCCTGTGGCTAATGTTGCATTAATAGTTGAGATTAGTTACAATATCTGTGTCAATTAACAGTTGTTTATAAATAACATTTTGAGTTTTAAATTTCTTTCTATGCCACACATTTTACATTACTTTTTAAAATGTTTTGTATAACTGGTGAATATTTCTTTTCTTCCTTGTTCGCACTCAGATTCTAGTATTTTGAAGCCATATATTTTATTGTATAGTTTAATGTTGTCAAAAAGTAAAGACTGATGGCTTTATCATACCTTGATACGTGAAAAAATACCAAAGGGAGTATTGCAGAGCACAATACTGGTAAAAAGAGGAAGGGACAGACAAAGGGTAGCATATATAAAACAGACACACAAATCTATCAATGCTGACATGCATGGAATTAAAGAGGGGTACAAGACAGACAAATATGGAATGGAACAATCACTAAGCTTCATTACCAATCCAAGAGATAAAATTCTTGATGATAATATTTGACTTATTTTACAATAGGAGAAACTATTAGATGGCTGTTATGTATATTTAAAGGAGAAATTATTTGAGCTTCATGTCGGCTAATTTGCTAACTCACTGGTGTGATGTCCATATTGTTTACAACAGGATGCTGTGGAGAGTTTCAACGATTGGTTTAGCTTGTACCATCAAGGTCAGCCGGTGAAGCCAGTTGGAGCTGACGGCGGAACATTCACCGACAGAGTTGCTCTTGAGCATAAGATGAAACAGTATAGTCATGAATATGACAGATGGAGACACAACCTTCACCTTCAGGCCAGGGTGAGGCTTCAATCTTTGATGTTGTTTTTCTGCAGTTTGTTTTCTGTTTGAATGCATATGACAGGGATCTTATTCAAATGAAATGTATTTGGTATGAATTGTTAAGTTTAATTAATTTAAGCAATTTATTAGTTAAAGCATGCTCTGACCCTGATTTACACCTGTATAACACTACAATCAGTCGATTAATAGTTTGTATGAAGCAGTAGCAGTCGTTTGTTTTTTAAACGTAAGCAATTTGTAACATCAATGGCAACAGGGAAATAAGTAAGCTCCATTGTGGAGCAAGCACATCGGGGGTCTTCTGATCATCAAAAGTGTTTACCTTCGGTGAATGCTTTGGCTCCTTTACCATCTTGATACTCTAACAGGCGAGCCGAACTGGGCCATAACTCATGGATGTTCTTTTTTCTGTCATGTGTTCGCACCTCGACTCCCAACTTCAAGGCGTTTGTTTTTCGCACTTATCCCACAAATACACCACAACGTATGCCTACCCACAAGCAGTCCTACTCTTGTGGGGGGGGGGGGGGGGGCAAATATTGTAGATCTGGTGCATCATGACCTGCCTAAATTATCACGGCCACCTCCATTCAAACGTGGGGAAAGTCCTCAGCAATTGTCTATACCCTGATAGACGTCATTGTCACCATGTTGTCTTCACACCCCATCCACAGCTGAAGTAGCCTTGATCCTGCATGCACCCAGAGGAATCCATCTGTTTCTTGGGGTTAATTTTATATTTAAATCTCAGGGGGAAAATAGAAATTAGACGTGATGACTATCTGGAGACTTTATTTTACCCACTCAATGGAAGTTTTTTATTTAGATTGTACAGTTGCAATCTTGTCTTTAAAGCACATTCTGGTTATGCCTGCCATATTTAATCTCACGTTTCAGTTATTATCTACATTGATATAGTCAGGAGGGGAAGATAATCTTGATAGAAGTTTAAATGGCTGGGTGTCACCTTAACACACAATCGATGATGAATCTTGGACACTCCTTCTAGAAAACAGATGACTTCACGGAACATACAGTTGATGGGTGGGACAGTGTCAGGTTCCTTGATTATTAACTACTTCACGGCTCTATGGCGAAAGGGTTTTGGATGCAATTCGTAATCCCGTATTTGAAACACAGCCGCAGGCAGTTTAGAAGCAAACCTATTTGCATTGATTTCCATACAATGGTATGAGTGCCGGTCATTTAGAAAGCAATGGCAAACTACTGAACATAAACTTGCCCGGGAATCACAAACAGCCAAAGAATGCAGGGGTTGACTGCTGCGTCCTGTAAAGGATATGTAGCTAACTAACTTGCTAATAGAGAGAATAGTAGTGCAGTGTCTAGCATACTAAACTGCTAACTAGATGTTCCAGGATTTAAACTGCTGACTCTGCGGTCCAGGTTGTGTATCCATCTGAAGGCAGATATTTTTGTTTGTGTGATCACATGACTCTGTGTCCAACTTAGTCACATAAAATGGGTATCAGAAAATGTTCTTGCAAGTTAAAGGTGACTGGCGTCAAACTGACGTCACACATGAGAGTGCTGATTTTCTAAAAAAAAAAAAAAAAACATGCTCCTAGCAACATATCTTCAGTATGTCTCGTGCCATGGAAACGTCTACACGTTTGTTTTATCTGGATAGTTTGTTATCCTGTGAGCATTTGTTAACTAAATTTTCACGTAAACGTGTTTTCTTTCATTTAATTGGCACATTTGCAGGCAACAAGAGATCGAATTTACAATGTGCTGCTTTTTGCTGATGGTGGATGGCTAGTGGATGCTTTTGAGGTAAAGCTGTTCAAATAATTATTCATTGTTTTTGTTACTATATGAAAATATTACATCACAGATAAGTAAGCAGCAGCTTGTTTTATCACAACTGATTACTGAAAAATTTAGTTTAACAATGAATGATTTGTTTGCCTGCTTGGTTCCTTATATTTTCATATATAGCATTATGTATAACTTTGTTCTCCTGGTGATCTTTTAACATAATAAAGAATTATTTGCAGCTTAATTGCTGATTGTCTTTTCACATTATATAACATTTGCAGTTTAGTTTCCTTGATGATCTTGTCACATAATACATCAGTGTTCACCTCTGTGTTTACAGCCTGGCTTTCTGATTATTTTATTACGCCATTCAGGTTTAGTGTACTATACTCTAGAGATTATTCAATTACTGTAAGTTTCTGAGAAATATGGCATAGAATATAATAGATGTTATTTTGTTCTAGGAATGTGACGAGTCCAGGCAGCATCAAATGAGCCAGCTGAGAAAACTGCACCTGCCTGGCTTGTGCTTGAATCTACACACTGTCCTGCACACTACAGGAATGTATGCAGAAGCTCTTCAGATTGCAGATATTGTGGCCTCGGAACATCATCAGCTTTATAAGGTACTGTTAGTGTTCACATGTAAGTTGTGTCATGTAATTTAGTTTATAAAAACAATTAGTGGTCAGTTCTTCCAGATGTTCCAGTGGTGTCTTGAGAAATAAATTCACATGTATGGATTGGTACTCATAGAAGTTAGGGAAGGAAGCAGGGGTGAGAAGACATTAGACAATATACAAATTGTAAACTATAGTGTCCCCTCCAGGGCTAGAACTTGTTGCCCTCAAATGACAACAGCTTCTCGCTGAAGGAACGTGTACTTAACACAGTCACCTTGACACCTCAAATAGGTGACCTCAGTGGCCAGGCCTATCATCTTCGGACTGCCAGAGTAGCTAATAATGGTTGCCTGGAGAAGGCTCATCAAAGTACAACAACTATAAGACAGAAACAAAAAAAAAACAGCATTTTTTGGTCATAAAATGAGAACAGAGCAATCAGAAAACATAGGGATGCAGGCAAAGATCAATCAGAAAAGAAACAGACCGAGAGAAATGTTGCTGGATGGACTGAGATGGTGGCATTCAGAATAGCATCAGCAGAGTTGATACAGACACCAGAGACAGATCTGGAGAGTCATGAAAATCTATGCCAGTTGGCAAGGCACATAATGATGATGGTATCATCCACCTGAACTCACAACTGTGGAATATAGACAAGAGTTTGAATGTAGGAATAATTTCTTTATGGGGCAAAATGACGTTTCGGCCAGACCCACAAGCACTCACTCTTTCAGTAGATGTTGAAGATTGTGGATGCTGTAGTCCATGTTACTTGCTGGTTACATGTCTATCAGAACCATTCTTGCCTGTTTTCATTGTGGCCTCTTCCCTGCTTGATCCCCACAGCTGCACTCAATAAAATTTATCAAAATATGGAAGGTTTCCAAAGGTTTCAGTCTCCTCACATAGCAGTCACTCATGCCACAGCATCCATTCTGAATTTTCCATACCATGGACTGAGTCAGAGACAATAATTGCCTCTGTTAGCGAAGTTGAAAAGCCATTTCACTATTACAATGACAGCCTTAATCTCCATTCTCATACTGGAGGTTTATCTGATGTGCTTCATCCTGATTTATTTTTTTTATGACACGGTACATACAGATCCCCATCAACATACATAATTGCGTCATCAACCCTCCCATGACAATCAATAAATGCTTTATTTCCAGGTCCACCCTCCAATCTCACCCATCTCTTCAAGTGTCTTTTCCTCAAACCTCATCATTTCTCCTGCATAGGGAGAATATTACACCAAGTTCTGCCCCCCTAAAACTCAAAGGTCTGGGTGCCCTATTTTGTGTACTTCCTTTGGACAGATTCCACCCAAGGTCACAGACTCTGTCTGATCATGAAGAAGTTCATTTTGACCTAATAATTTTGCCAGTGCGACAACCTACAGCCTGCTCTGTAGCTGACTTCTAACTGCTGTGGAACTTTAATCATGCACAACTTGCAGAAAGGACCTTCTCTTTGAGATGAATGAAAGTAGAAAAGTATACACAAATATAAGAAACAAACAGTACTGCTTGGCTGTATAATGAAAAGAGAGCATTGGAGAAAATCATATGTTGTGAAAGATTAGTTGTAGGAGAGTCAGAGAAATGCTTGATGGTGTAAGATAATGGCATGAAGGATTATCAATAGAATGGATACAGAACATGGGAAGGTGATCTGTGGAGACAAACACTTATGCCACTCAGCAGGGAACAAAGTAATGATTGGAGAAGTCAGGGTATTCATTCTGACCCTGATCTCAAGGGTATATGTAATATAAAAATATGGTTCTATGCTATGGGTGAACTCTGTAGTTTGTAAGCAAGAGAACACCACCGAAAGCTTTCAGCCTTTCTCTTGTGCTTCAGCTTCCGTATACTTTGGGGAAAGTTCAATAAACCTGCCACCTGGTCAGTCACATCATTGTGATAGCCTCCCCTTCAATGGCAGTGAAACAATTAGTACAGATAAACAATCGACCATTTTCAGGATAAAAGTTAGCTTCCATTGACTTTTCCCCTCCTTATGTTGATTTTTTTAAATTCATCTGCAGGAGTTTGACAAGGAATCCATGCAACATCTACTTACTCAGTTCAGCAAATCATCTCATTGCCTTCTAGACCAAAACAAGGATCCCCTTGGTTATGAAATGGTGTAACATTTCAGACAATTGTAGGGACTCCATGAGATGTGTATTTGTATACTTTGTGTGTGTGCCCGCGCGCACGCACAAACACACATGTGTGGAAAAATGGTACTAACTAGTTTACTAACTTTATACTTTTGTTTAGCTGTGAATGAGTTGTTTGTCTTGTCTGACCTTTTACCTGAAAGGGGGAAAACAAATTTAAAAAAAAAAAAAAAAAAAGTTTAAATTATTGACCCTTTGCACACAACGGACAGGGAATGGATACAAAAACATGAGTCATTATGGCAGAACTGAGCACAGGTTTCTTGATTCTACCTCAGACTGACTGACCAGGTCACCCTCAGTCTTTCCATTAATTGTGCCAGTCCACTCAACACGTAGACACTTCATGCAGGCACATATATCTTTATTTACACCACAACATGGTGTCAGATTCCACACATTGGTCTTCAGTTTATATTGGAATTGTGGTTATTGAGTATAAATCATGACGTACTCAACTGTCACTGTATCGGAGACCGTGTTGATGCCATCATCTGCTGCTGAGAAATAAAACCGCTACTTCTGAATGTCAATACACAGTTGTGAAGTTTGAACATCTACAGTTGTTCCCTCCTTGTCTGATGGTATGAAGATGGGTCCGTGGTCCACCCAGTCAAGACACAAAATGTGATTGTGACCAACCAGTTCTGTTTAGCTAACTCTCTCTCTCTCTCACACTGTCTTCCATTTTCTTCTTGTGGCCAGACAACTTGAGTCTTCACGCGCGCACACGGTAGTATCAGCTATGTGACTAACTTCATTATTAACTTTATTAACTAGATGTAGGTCTGAATATATTTCCTGGAAACTATTTTATCAAATATACTTGGTGGTAGGTAGGGGAGACACTCGTATTGCAGCCAAGGGAACACATAAATCTGGACATAAATCTGAAACATGTCCTAATCAAAATGATGAGCAGATTCCTTCCATGTTTGACCAGTCTACAAACCATTGAGTACAGGTCCACAACTTGATTAGCTATTAGTCTTCCAAGATTTTCTCCATGAAAACAAAATATTGCAAGCTGATTTTAATTTATGGACTCCACCATTTCCATCACAAGACACTATTTTTTTTTCTACAAATATATATGCTCATTTGACTAATCTAAGGCAGTATCTTGAGTGTTTTACACAGATCAGGGGATAAATATAAGGGGTAAGTTTGTTTTGCAGTTGATCAATGCACTAAAAATATTAATGTTTTCAGTATTTCGCAGGAGATATAGCTGTTCTGTCCTACAAATTGAAAAGTAAACTAGTTAGAATGAAAGAAATAAACAGATTGTTGAATTTTCATGCTTTTGTGTTCTTGTTTCTGTGGAAAGTCAGCTCATGTACATAGACAACATGTGATCTCAGGTGACAAAAATACATTTAAAGCATGCAAGACAACGCAGCTCCAACAATAGGTCTATTTGAACATGTATACTATTTGTTGTTACTGTCTGGGACTGATGAACTAGTTGTCTTGTTCATGCTGTGTGGCACGGGTGAATAAAGTATAAACAGTGGGAGAGTGCCCGACTATGGTCTACAAATATGAGTTATTACAATTAATGTTCCAATAGTATGCCTACAGCAAGCAGCTGAATAAACTGATGTGTTTAGACATAATGTGTGAGGAAAAGAAGAAAAAAAAAGGTAGTTTGGCAGTGACTATATTGGTTGGTGACCATGGCCATTGTCTCCATAATGAGATCCTTTGCTTAACATTGTGAAACTTGAGACAATAACTATCTATTGGCTGCTGCTGTGCAGCGCCATCCACCACCTGCTCACATGACTGTACTTAGTGGCAATTAACCTCGCATTCTTGTCTCGGCACATTGCCGTCTTCACAGACGATAGCTTATTACATTGTGCTTCACAACCCATGGCAGTGGCGAATGTGACTGTTAAGGCCAATTCATGCTGTAAATGTTCATCCACAGTGGATGCATGTGAACACATGGTCATTTTCATCATCATGCACCATCTTACGTCTCACACGCTAGGTGTGTGACTTATCTGCAATATTTTTGTCTTTATTCTATTTCTGATATTTGCCCACCATGCAACACGTTCAGCAGTGACTTGCTTCCAATGTACATTATCAATGCCTGTATCAATCATGTCCAACTTACATCTTTGTATTGTAGTAGAGGTTGACCCTGAGATCTCATCAATCAATCATGTGCCATGCCGGAAAGCGTGGGCGGTCATGACTCGCCATTTCACTCGATCACCAGTGAGATCTCTTACCCACCTGTAATTCACGAAAAAAAGATGTCCTTTGGTATTCTACCATCATCCATCCTTCTGTCTTATCCATCTAAGTCTTGCCACTTAATACCAAGTATTCTTCGCAGACACCACATATGAAAGCTGTTTAAATCTGACATTCTGTAAACATTCATTCATTCAGTAGCATGTCCCTTGCAGAACTTTTCTCCCATAAATATACTGAGATAAGTCCAGTACTAGTCTGGAGTGTTATTCCGACTTCCCTGCTGTGCCTATAGACAGGTCATCAGGGAAGGTAGGGTACTATTAACCAGAGTGAAAGACACTTTTAAATGCCTGAGGCATACAGTGGTAGCTTCATGTTTTCATAGACCAACTGGCACTGAATGGGTGATGTGGTCAATGTGACACATTGCCCAGGTAGATTTCCTGTCATGCAAACATAGTGCTGGTTCTACACTTTCCTGAGGGATCATCATGCCCATATTTCCCTAAATGTGGACTTCTGATGAAAATCCCAGGCCTACAAAGCAGGGTCTGTTGAATGGTAGCAGAGAGCAAAACGTGAGAAGCAACTGTTCTTAGTACTCAGCACTGCAAGCATATCTACTACAGTTTCTCCATCTCTTTGGTGTCTGTGACAAGAATCATATAACTATTATAAACTGTACAGGGGTTTTAAAGCAAGACGAATACAACAGACAGCGCATGAATATAAACTACTAACTTTGTAACAAATTCCAAACAAACAAAAATGTCACAATAAACAAAACAAACAATATAAGACTTGTATAAGTCAGGTATGGCCATTTATAAGTAATTCAATATGACATGGTTGGGAGGGCGATGTTGAGCTTATGCTAGTGAAAAACCAAGAAAATGAAACATAAAGACTGTTACAAGTTTGTAAAGAGGCGCAAGAAAGGAAAATAAAACTAAGAAAAAGAAAGGAGATCATGATTAAAAGAATATGAACATTTGTTAAATGGTACAAATCAGTTATGGTGTGGTTTTGAGACACTAAAACACATGTTTAAACAAAAATTCTGTGCATAAGAGCCAACAAATACATCAAATTATTAAAACATCCAGTCCTAGACAAATCATTTTAATATTCAGACTAAACTACATTTCATGAGTTGATGGAAAGCCTGGCACAGAACAATGTCAGAGGTGTCCGCTGAGGTCATATTCCTGTTTTGTTGAGTGCATCCCTTTCTGTACAATAGGCTTGTTGTCAGCTGCTATGAAGACACCACCAGATCCTCGCACCCGGTTCAGTGCATGTCGGTGTCGAGATTCATAGAGATATTTCTGCAGACAACAACACCACCATTTAACACACAATTCTACAATTTGTCATTTTTCAATGCATTAAATATGAAGGTGTAGATAATTCTGACAGCACAAGCAAAACAACAGCATTTAAACAAACTATTTCACAATCACTACAGAAGAAAATGTGAACATTTGAGCTGAATTGTTGCAGGACATTTTTAGAACATAGGCCAAATATAACAAAAGGGATAAAAGTACTGCAATCTACCAGATCTGAACGCTGAAGAAAAATGGTTCGTTCACAGTAACGTGTCTGGGACACTAAAATATTTAATTTCACAGGCTTGGGAAAAACAGTTCTGGATTATGGTTCCTGGAAGAATAGGCAGGGGACACCCATCAGGAAGGTGAACACAGGCAGGATATTGCAGACACCTTCAGACTGAGATGGGAGGCATTGAGGGATCAGCCAGCAGGAAGGCAGACACCTTCAGACTAAGACGGGAGGCATGGGGTGGTCAGCCAGCAGGAAGGTGGACAAAGAACATTGCAGACACCTTCAGACAGACGGGAGGCATGGAGGGGTCGGTCAGCAGGAGGGTGGACACAGGACATTGCAGACACCTTCAGACTGAGACAGGAGGCATGGAGGTGTCGGCCACCAGGAAGGTGGACACAGAACATTGCAGACACCTTCAGACAGACGGGAGGCATGGAGGGGTTGGCCAGCAGGAGGGTGGACACAGGACATTGCAGACAGACGGGAGGCATGGAGGGGTCGGCCAGCAGGAGGGTGGACACAGGACATTGCAGACACCTTCAGACTGAGACAGGAGGCATGGAGGTGTCGGCCACCAGGAAGGTGGACACAGAACATTGCAGACACCTTCAGACAGACGGGAGGCATAGAGGCGTCGGCCAGCAGGAAGGTGGACACAGGACATTGCAGACACCTTCAGACAGACGGGAGGCATGGAGGGGTCGGTCAGCAGGAAGGTGGACACAGAACATTGCAGACACCTTCAGACAGACGGGAGGCATAGAGGCGTCGGCCAGCAGGAAGGTGGACACAGGACATTGCAGACACCTTCAGACAGACGAGAGGTATGGAGGGGTCGGCCAGCAGGAAGGTGGACACAGAACATTGCAGACACCTTCAAACAGACGGGAGGCATAGAGGCGTCGGCCAGCAGGAAGGTGGACACAGGACATTGCAGACACCTTCAGACAGACGGGAGGCATGGAGGGGTCGGTCAGCAGGAAGGTGGACACAGGACATTGCAGACACCTTCAGACAGACAGGAGGGTGGACATAGCACATCACAGACAGACGGGAGGCATGAAGGGGTGGGCCAGCAGGAGGGTGGACACAGGACATTGCAGACACCTTCAGACAGACGGGAGGCATGAAGGGGTCGGCCAGCAGGAAGGTGGACATAGGACATTGCAGACACCTTCAGACAGACAGGAGGGTGGACATAGCACATCACAGACAGACGGGAGGCATGAAGGGGTGGGCCAGCAGGAAGGTGGACATAGGACATTGCAGACACCTTCAGAATGAAACGAGAGGTATGGAGGGGTTGGCCAGCAGGAAGGTAGACACAGGACATTGCAGACACCTTCAGACAGACGGGAGGCATGAAGGGGTGGGCCAGCAGGAAGGTGGACATAGGACATCGCAGACACCTTCAGACAGACGGGAGGCATGAAGGGGTGGGCCAGCAGGAAGGTGGACATAGGACATCGCAGACACCTTCAGACAGACGGGAGGCATAGAGGCGTCGGCCAGCAGGAAGGTAGACACAGGACATTGCAGACACCTTCAGACAGACGGGAGGCATGAAGGGGTGGGCCAGCAGGAAGGTAGACACAGGACATTGCAGACACCTTCAGACAGACGGGAGGCATGAAGGGGTGGGCCAGCAGGAAGGTAGACACAGGACATTACAGACACCTTCAGAATGAAACGAGAGGTATGGAGGGGTCGGCCAGCAGGAAGGTGGACACAGGACATTGCAGACACCTTCAGACAGACGGGAGGCATGAAGGGGTGGGCCAGCAGGAAGGTAGACACAGGACATTGCAGACACCTTCAGAATGAAACGAGAGGTATGGAGGGGTCGGCCAGCAGGAAGGTGGACACAGGACATTGCAGACACCTTCAGACAGACGGGAGGCATGAAGGGGTGGGCCAGCAGGAAGGTAGACACAGGACATTGCAGACACCTTCAGAATGAAACGAGAGGTATGAAGGGGTCGGCCAGCAGGAAGGTGGACACAGGCAGGACATCGCAGACACCTTCAGACAGACGGGAGGCACGGAGGGGTCGGCCAGCAGAAAGGTGGACACAGAACAATGCAGACACCTTCAGAATGAAATGAGAGGTATGGAGGGGTCGGCCAGCAGGAAGGTAGTCACAGGACATCGCAGACACTTTCAGACAGACGGGAGGCATGGAGGGGTCGGCCAGCAGGAAGGTGGACACAGGACATCGCAGACACCTTCAGAATGAAACGAGAGGTATGGAGGGATTGGCCAGCAGAAAGGTGGACACAGGACATTGCAGACACCTTAAGACTGAGACGGGAGGCATGGCCAGAGACAAACTGAAGAGCGGGCCAATATTTGTAAAATAAGAATAGAAGTGTGCCAGGGACGTCTTTTGTCATCTTTATAGTTGCTACTGACTGTAGACTGGATTCAGGAGGCATAGAACAACATGATGTGCCTGTTACCACCAAACGAAAACACAATATCACCAGAAATGGAATGCAAAGGATTGACAGAATAGCTTGATGATTGACATTGCCCTCATGTTCCACACACAAAATCAGATGCAAGATAAATTAAACACACTTGATGGGAGGTCACAACAATTCATAAGGGTAAGGCAAAGACAATGAGAACAAATCAAATAAATGACAACCTGATCTCCTTTGGTGAAAGCTCACTTCAAAGAGGGAAATGGTATTTAGGTAACAATGTAGACAGATGGGGGAACACACAGAGGTAAGAATACAAAAGGCCAGATGAGGTTCTAACACTAGCAACTTGTGGAAATCAAAAGAAGTTAAATCTAGTACTAGAAATGTTGTTATCAGACAGACAGTAGGATCAACACCTTGTGCCACATTTATCAAAAAACAGAAGATCAAATGGTTGGCTATCTCGTTAGAATGCAACATCATCAATTACCAGCGCTGGCCCTACATCAAAGATCATCTGCAATTAGAGCAAGAGGACACCCGAGAAGAAAATGGATTGACGGCATCAAAGACATTGTACAATCACAACAAATGACACTATCCAGTGCCACACATTGGGCGCTGGAACGCCAATTATTCCTTCCCAGGACACTTGACGGCATCAAAGACATTGTACAATCACAACAAATGACACTATGCAGTGCCACCCATTGGGCGCTGGAGCGCCAATTATTCCTTCCCAGGACACTTGACGGCAAAAGTGGAAGATGATGACGATGACTAAGTATATTTAACTAACGTCCAATCAGTACTGCTGTGTGGATCAGGAACATGGAGAACAGCTAATCAATGACCAATAAACTACAAACATTCATGAAATGGTCTCTGAACACAACAGAAGCACTACAATGTTGTGACAGAAACACGCAGGCAGCTTATGGAGACAACCAAACAAAATCCAGTCAATCCAGAGGTGAGGAAAAGACACTACCGCCGGACAGATGTGGACAAAACATGTTAATAACTAGTATTTTTCAGCATACCACAGGGCAAAAGGCCACACAGGGCCTTGTGTATTGTTGTGCACGTAAAACATCCCTTGGCAGTTGGAAATCGAAAAAGAATAGCCTAACGGCGCTGCCCGGGCAAAATTTCGAGTAAAAAATCTACCCAAAGTATTTCAGGATCCTCGCCGATGCAACGGAGTTCGTGCATTGAGCTGAGTTTCTCCAGACTCAGGTTTGAGATAGGAGGAAAACGGAGCACTTATGGGTTAAACCGTGTGCCGTGATGTTGATCCAACGACTAAACTAAACTAAACATACCATAGGGCAAAAGAAATACAGAGTCATAAAAACACATGGAGAATTAGAGACAGAGATGAGCACCATGGACAGGACACAGGGAAGATAGGCAACAGATTGTAGGACTTGGTGTGAGTTGTTTGAGATCCTGTGTGTGTTGTTTGTCCATCAGAATGATGACCATTCATTTCATCCAGTGGGGTTGAAAGTATGGAGCCATGAGTTCTAAGATGGCTGATAAGGCCTATTTTGGCTCGAAATGTGTTTTGACAAGGTAGGCAAAGAATGCTTGACGTTCCTGTAGGAGGATCTCTTGCAGTGGTTTTTCTATCCAGCCTTTTCTTCACAGTTTTTGCAGTCCTGGTTGCTTCACAAGTGACTGCACCCTTATGTAATGATGTACGCCACGAATTACGGTCTTTAGCAGCAGTCTCCCAGGTGTCAAGATGAATTCCAAAAGCTTTCAGTGAGATTTTCAGAGTGATATTTGAAGTTGGATGAAGAATGACTTGCACGATGAATTAGACTAAAGTGAGGAAGAGTTGCGCAATTCGTCGACCTTACTCTCTCGCCTGAGTCCAGTGGCAAGACAAGTCAAGACAACTGGAGATGAATACAGGTGCAGTGGATGACCAGGGCGCTTTACGTTCCTTGCCTTGCTCATTATGTTCCACAACGCTTTGCAGGTAAACGCCGTCTTACTCGTTGAATCGTCAGTGATTTCATCCGCGCAGTCTGCCGAATCCTGTCTTCACATGCTGGTTAGGCATACCCTAGTTCACTGCTTGGTTTGAGATCCTATACTCCAGTAGAAGATACAAAACAGATTGTGCTTGTGCCAATAGCTTTCAATGTTTCAGTTGTCTTGTGTGCCAATAGTTTTCAATATTTCAGTTGTCTTGTGTGCCAATAGCTTTCAATGTTTCACTTGTCTTGTGTGCCAATAGCTTTCAATGTTTCAGTTGTCTTGTGTGCCAATAGCTTTCAATGTTTCAGTTGTCTTGTGTGCCAATAGTTTTCAATATTTCAGTTGTCTTGTGTGCCAATAGCTTTCAATGTTTCAGTTGTCTTGTGTGCCAATAGCTTTCAATGTTTCAATTGTCTTGTGTGCCAATAGCTTTTAATGTTTCACTTGTCATGCATGCCAATAGCTTTCAATGTTTCAGTATTGTGTGCCAATGGCTTTCAATGTTTCAGTTGTCTTGTGTGCCAATAGCTTTCAATGTTTCACTTGTCTTGTGTGCCAATAGCTTTCAATGTTTCAGTTGTCTTGTGTGCCAACAGCTTTCAATGTTTCAGTTGTCTTGTGTGCCAATAGCTTTCAACGTTTCAGTTGTCTTGTGTGCCAATAGCTTTCAATGTTTCAGTTGTCTTGTGTGCCAACAGCTTTCAATGTTTCAGTTGTCTTGTGTGTACTCTGACATCTACTTCTGTCTCATCGTCTATTCTATGAGTTGTAATCAATAATAGTTAATTTATTTCTCTTGCTGCTTCAATGGTCTCCAAGATTTCCATTGTCTGCTAAATTCTAGAATTAAGAGGTGTATGTGACAGAAAAGCTTCTATGTTTTTCAAATGTTTTCTTCTCTGTATGCTGGCCACTAAGTAATGAAGTATTACTAACCGTTGCACACTGCATCCCCTAGAGCAGCAATAAACTCTCCACTTCACTCAACCAGCAGCTATCCTTTGTAAAGTGCTTCAACTGTGATTCACGCTTTCCACCTCAGCTTCCATGGTTCAGTGCCAGGTTACTCTAAGTCAGCTTCTTACACTCTCACGGTTCTGTGCCAGGTTACTGTAGGTCAGCTTCTTACACTCTCATGGTTCTGTGCCACGTTACTGTAAGTCAGCTTCTTACACTCTCACGGTTCTGTGCCAGGTTACTGTGGGTCAGCTTCTTACACTCTCACGGTTCTGTGCTAGGTTACTGTATGTCAGCTTACACTCAAGGTTCTGTGCCAGGTTACTGTAAGTCAGCTTCTTATTCTCATGGTTCTGTGCCAGGTCAGCTTCTTACACTCACCAGAGGCCATTATGTGGCAGGCCTGGTGCTATCTTGACCCCTTATTAAGGACAGTATTGTGTTGGTGCACTTGTCTTTCTGTCTGCTCATAGTGAGCAATTCTGGATTTGGTCATTGTCATCAACCATAACAGTGGGTGGTCCGTTAAGCAGATTGTATGGAAGGATACTATTAGTTCTAGTTATACTTATAGTTCTAGTTATACTATTAGTTCTAGTTATACTTATAGTTGTAGTTATACTTATAGTTGTAGTTATACTTATAGTTGTAGTTATACTTATAGTTGTAGTTATACTATTAGTTCTAGTTATACTTATAGTTGTAGTTATACTATTAGTTCTAGTTATACTATTAGTTCTAGTTATACTATTAGTTCTAGTTATACTTATAGTTCTAGTTATACTATTAGTTCTAGTTATACTATTAGTTCTAGTTATACTATTAGTTGTAGTTATACTATTAGTTGTAGTTATACTATTAGTTGTAGTTATACTTATAGTTGTAGTTATACTATTAGTTGTAGTTATACTATTAGTTGTAGTTATACTATTAGTTGTAGTTATACTATTAGTTGTAGTTATACTATTAGTTCTAGTTATACTTATAGTTCTAGTTATACTTATAGTTCTAGTTATACTATTAGTTGTAGTTATACTTATAGTTCTAGTTATACTTATAGTTGTAGTTATACTATTAGTTCTAGTTATACTTATAGTTGTAGTTATACTATTAGTTCTAGTTATACTTATAGTTCTAGTTATACTTATAGTTGTAGTTATACTATTAGTTGTAGTTATACTTATAGTTCTAGTTATACTTATAGTTCTAGTTATACTATTAGTTGTAGTTATACTTATAGTTGTAGTTATACTATTAGTTGTAGTTATACTTATAGTTGTAGTTATACTATTAGTTCTAGTTATACTTATAGTTCTAGTTATACTTATAGTTGTAGTTATACTATTAGTTCTAGTTATACTTATAGTTCTAGTTATACTTATAGTTCTAGTTATACTATTAGTTGTAGTTATACTTATAGTTCTAGTTATACTATTAGTTGTAGTTATACTTATAGTTCTAGTTATACTTATAGTTGTAGTTATACTATTAGTTCTAGTTATACTTATAGTTGTAGTTATACTATTAGTTCTAGTTATACTTATAGTTCTAGTTATACTTATAGTTGTAGTTATACTATTAGTTCTAGTTATACTTATAGTTCTAGTTATACTTATAGTTCTAGTTATACTATTAGTTGTAGTTATACTTATAGTTGTAGTTATACTATTAGTTGTAGTTATACTTATAGTTGTAGTTATACTATTAGTTCTAGTTATACTTATAGTTCTAGTTATACTTATAGTTGTAGTTATACTATTAGTTCTAGTTATACTTATAGTTCTAGTTATACTTATAGTTCTAGTTATACTATTAGTTGTAGTTATACTATTAGTTGTAGTTATACTTATAGTTGTAGTTATACTATTAGTTGTAGTTATACTTATAGTTGTAGTTATACTATTAGTTGTAGTTATACTATTAGTTGTAGTTATACTATTAGTTGTAGTTATACTATTAGTTCTAGTTATACTATTAGTTGTAGTTATACTATTAGTTGTAGTTATACTATTAGTTCTAGTTATACTATTAGTTCTAGTTATACTATTAGTTCTAGTTATACTTATAGTTCTAGTTATACTTATAGTTTAGACTTCAAATGTGTAAGATAACATGTCCTGAAGCAGGAACCAGCTCTGAAGCTGTGCTGTGACACATTTGATAGGGCTGAATGCACAGTCTTTTCCTGTGTTGGCAGATTATGAACGCAGGCATAAAAGCCTCATCTGACCACGCTCATGACAGTATCAATGTGTTAAATAACATTAAATAGTTATTAACTCAAGACAGTATCAATGTGTTAAATAACATTAAATAGTTATTCACTCAAGACAGTATCAGAGTGTTAAATAACATTAAATAGTTATTCACTCATGACAAGTGCCTGTTATGATAATTCTAGAGACCACAGCAGCTAAATCATATGCTTTTAAATTACAAATTATTTTTGTTTTTGGGAATCTTAATTTACCTGTCTTTCTTTGGGAATTCTTCCCTCTGACTCCAGTTTGGCCCTGGCTTGTCGTCTTTTTAGTATTCTGTGATACTGCTTCGCATTCACATATAAGGGTTCATCTCCACTATCACTTGTAGGCTTATGACAAGAGAAAAAATAGCATCACATCATGAAATGTACGACATTGCACTGGACAAATAAAATCTTCACAGACTGAAGACACATAAAAATATATTTTTGGCAGATAACTTAAAACAATTTTTAAATTCTGGCTTAACAACCACTTTGTAATTTTACATATAAAATTGTCCTTGTGCAAAGAGAAATTACAAATTTTTCAAATGCTCACTTTTAAATGTTATCTTCTCGGAAGATTTAACAGGAAGTCCTGTTTACATAGCAATGGTGGAATCGACTAATAGATAATGCTTCAATATATTTGAGCAATCGATTATTATTCAATGAATACAGTTTACGAAGTGAGGTTTGTTTGTAAACCATGATTGCTAATAAGCAAATGTTCTGTGATAGCCAAATGTGACATTTTATGACCTGTCGACTGCACAATCAAAGCATTATTTATTAGTCGATTCCAGCCTTTGCTATATAAACAGAAGGACTTCCTGTTAAATCTTAGACTTCTGTGGCGATAATGTTCTCCATATTTGAACAATATCAAAGACTATGTACTTAGTAATTCAGCCAAAGTATCATTTATTTATTCACTTCATATAATATATCACTGCAGTATGCACCTGATGAGAGGCAGCCAAATACGCCAGGCAAAAGTCTGCAATATTTTGTTTCTGACGCCTGTGTGTAAATTCACTAAGGGAATACTCTGTTTTCACATTTTTTCTTGTTCATATTCTCACATCCACACAAGAAAATACAGATAATGTAATATATAATATAAAATAGCATGCAAATGCAAACACACTGGTATCAAACACTGTAGACTGGAGTTCAATTTGCACAGGGAACATAAACAGGTGCATGTCAGACAATGAATATATCAGGTCTGTAAAGTGTTCATTATACCATGACAAATAACTTAATTTGAATTATTTTCTGATTTCATGACAGGCTGAATAGAAATAAAATGTACCCTTACATGGTACAATGCTACAGACAGTGTGTCAAAGTGTAATGGTAGTCTTACACTCGCTGATGTAGATGAAATACTGTCTCTTGCAGTACTTAAATTGTCCTAGTGATGCTCCTTTTTGGAACACTACTATGCTTTTAGCTGTCTTTCACTACATACAAAATGATGAACACAGAGCTCCCAGGCTGCTGCTAGATGTCAAATCTGGCTGAGTAACTGCTGAACAGAGATGATTACATGTCAGGCAATCATCTTCATCTTCTGCCCTTTATCCTCCTGTGCAACATAGACCTTCAGCCAACTGACACCAAACAGTCTTATCTTTTGCTATCTCCTCCAGTCCCTTCAACGACCTCCCTTATTATTAATCTCTAATTCTCTTATCCATGTACTTGTAGGTCTCCATCTATTTTATTTGTCATGTGGGCTCCCTATCATCAGGTTCTCTCAATGAGTGCCAGTGCCAGCATCTTTTTCTCACCTCCACGACTGTTTCCCTAGTTCTCTCCTGAAGTTCTGCAAGAGCGGTTCTGTTATACCATTTTTGTCCTATTTTGTGCAGGCATCATTTAATGAATGTTTTTAGTTTATCTGTAATTGATTCTCCATGTTTCTCATTCATGCAGCAGTATTGATTTAACATAGAGTTCAGTCTAAATTTGCTGCTGGATGTAATGACTTCTGGCTTCTACTAGTTTGCTGCTGGATGTAATGACTTCTGACTTCTACTAGTTTGCTGCTGGATGTAATGACTTCTGGCTTCTACTAGTTTGCTGCTGGATGTAATGACTTCTGGCTTCTACTAGTTTGCTGCTGGATGTAATGATTTCTGGCTTCTACTAGTTTGCTGCTGGATGTAATGACTTCTGGCTTCTACTAGTGTGCTGCTGGATGTAATGACTTCTGGCTTCTACTAGTTTGCTGCTGGATGTAATGACTTCTGGCTTCTACAAGTTTCCTGTTGCTGTAATGACTTCTGGCTTCTACAAGTTTCCTGTTGGTGTAATGACTTCTGGCTTCTACAAGTTTCCTGTTGGTGTAATGACTTCTGGCTTCTACTAGTTTGCTGCTGCATGTAATGACTTCTGGCTTCTACTAGTTTGCTGCTGGATGTAATGACTTCTGGCTTCTACTAGTTTGCTGCTGGATGTAATGACTTCTGGCTTCTACTAGTTTGCTGCTGGATGTAATGATTTCTGGCTTCTACTAGTTTGCTGCTGGATGTAATGACTTCTGGCTTCTACTAGTGTGCTGCTGGATGTAATGACTTCTGGCTTCTACTAGTTTGCTGCTGGATGTAATGACTTCTGGCTTCTACAAGTTTCCTGTTGGTGTAATGACTTCTGGCTTCTACAAGTTTCCTGTTGGTGTAATGACTTCTGGCTTCTACAAGTTTCCTGTTGGTGTAATGACTTCTGGCTTCTACTAGTTTGCTGCTGGATGTAATGACTTCTGGCTTCTACTAGTTTGCTGCTGGATGTAATGACTTCTGGCTTCTACAAGTTTCCTGTTGGTGTAATGACTTCTGGCTTCTACAAGTTTCCTGTTGATGTAATGACTTCTGGCTTCTTACAAGTTTCCTGTTGGTGTAATGACTTCTGGTTTCTACAAGTTTCCTGTTGGTGTAATGACTTCTGGCTTCTACAAGTTTCCTGTTGGTGTAATGACTTCTGGCTTCTACAAGTTTCCTGTTGGTGTAATGACGTCTGGCTTCTACAAGTTTCCTGTTGGTGAAATGACTTCTGGCTTCTACTAGTTTGCTGCTGGATGTAATGACTTCTGGCTTCTACAAGTTTCCTGTTGGTGTAATGACTTCTGGCTTCTACAAGTTTCCTGTTGGTGTAATGACTTCTGGCTTCTACTAGTTTGCTGCTGGATGTAATGACTTCTGGCTTCTACAAGTTTCCTGTTAGTGTAATGACTTCTGGCTTCTACAAGTTTCCTGCTGGTGTAATGACTTCTGGCTTCTACAAGTTTCCTGTTGGTGTAATGACTTCTGGCTTCTACAAGTTTCCTGTTGGTGTAATGACTTCTGGCTTCTACTAGTTTGCTGCTGGTGTAATGACTTCTGGCTTCTACTAGTTTGCTGTTGGTGTAATGACTTCTGGCTTCTACAAGTTTCCTGTTGATGTAATGACTTCTGGCTTCTACAAGTTTCCTGTTGGTGTAATGACTTCTGGCTTCTACTAGTTTGCTGCTGGATGTAATGACTTCTGGCTTCTACAAGTTTCCTGTTGGTGTAATGACTTCTGGCTTCTACAAGTTTCCTGTTGGTGTAATGACTTCTGGCTTCTACAAGTTTCCTGTTGATGTAATGACTTCTGGCTTCTACAAGTTTCCTGTTGGTGTAATGACTTCTGGCTTCTACAAGTTTCCTGTTGGTGTAATGACTTCTGGCTTCTACAAGTTTCCTGTTGGTGTAATGACTTCTGGCTTCTACAAGTTTCCTGTTGGTGTAATGACTTCTGGCTTCTACAAGTTTCCTGTTGATGTAATGACTTCTGGCTTCTACAAGTTTCCTGTTGGTGTAATGACTTCTGGCTTCTACAAGTTTCCTGTTGGTGTAATGACTTCTGGCTTCTACAAGTTTCCTGTTAATGTAATGACTTCTGGCTTCTACAAGTTTCCTGTTGGTGTAATGACTTCTGGCTTCTACAAGTTTCCTGTTGATGTAATGACTTCTGGCTTCTACAAGTTTCCTGTTGGTGTAATGACTTCTGGCTTCTACAAGTTTCCTGTTGGTGTAATGACTTCTGGCTTCTACAAGTTTCCTGTTGATGTAATGACTTCTGGCTTCTACAAGTTTCCTGTTGATGTAATGACTTCTGGGCTTCTACAAGTTTCCTGTTGGTGTAATGACTTCTGGCTTCTACAAGTTTCCTGTTGATGTAATGACTTCTGGATTCTACAAGTTTCCTGTTGGTGTAATGACTTCTGGCTTCTAACCCGTTTCCTGATGATGAGAAAGCTCCGCTTGCCTTCTGTATTCTTATTTCAATATTTCTGTCCGTCTTAATCTATATTGCTACATAAATATATGTATGATTCCACCACTGAAATGAGGTGAAGTGAGTACATCTGATACACAACAAACTGATGATATCTGGCATGTCAACAGAGATAATAAATAACGTGAAAACAAGTAATCTGCTCTTGAACTCACCATTTGTATTGGTTGCCCTGCAAGCTGTGTATTCGGTAGATTAATCACTTGGATACCTAAGAAGAAAGGTTAAATAAAATAAATTTGAAAAAAAGAATTATTCTGCATATAGACAATATATACACACACACCCTGCCCCCCTCCTCTGTGTGTAAATAAGTAAAGAGTAGTTCAATTGCCTGTTTGCTAGCTAGGACTGTTGAGGTTGTTGCTTGTCCTGTCTGGCAATATTTTATCCTGGCATTATCGAGGGGAACAGACCAAGGGGAAGACCTAGAAACAAGTATCTGGATGGCTTGGCCTTGTGGCATGGTCGAGACAAAAACACGGAACTGATCCACGACTCTGTTGATCGAGTGAGATGGCAGAACATGACCGCCCACGCTTACCGGCATGGCACATGATGGATGGATGGATTATCATAAGTAGAAGACTTGGGTGCTGATTGTCTTCCATTGTCACTGAGAATTGCTGTGACTTGCAGTCTTGTAGTGTACAACATCTGAGTCCTTGATTCGACAGATCCAGGAAGTGGAGATGACTTGGTCAGTATGATCCCTGACCCTGGCACACCCCAACCCAACCCAATGAAATGAAGTCCCAAGTACCAGTCTTGTCCTCAAGTTCCATCACAATTCTCCTCACAGCAGCCACACACATGAAGTCTAGTCCACGGAAGGTAGGGGCAGGCAGCACATGGGTAATATCTGCTATGAACTGGGTGCTCTTATTCTGGTCTCTCCCAAGAATCATCATATCCTTAACAAGGCTGCTAATCCCCTTTCCTGTATTATATAGCCCTGTCTTCTTCAAGATTAGAAACAATGACAGGTTCTCAACATACTACATTACAGAAGGAATCACACAAACAATGTATGTGACTGGTATACACACATTAAGATCTTGACAGGTGCTATGGACTTCATGCACTGTGCTGTGATTCTCCTGTGACCTATGGAAAGAGACTGGAACACTTATGATGGTACCCATGTGCAATAAAAGTCATCCTCAACCAAACACAAACCAACCAACTTAACATGATGCAGTTGAGTTGAAATCAAGAACCGACATTATAGCATTTGCACATTCCCATATTTACTCCAA
Source organism: Cepaea hortensis (assembly GCA_963921405.1). Classification (NCBI taxonomy): domain Eukaryota; kingdom Metazoa; phylum Mollusca; class Gastropoda; order Stylommatophora; family Helicidae; genus Cepaea; species Cepaea hortensis. The sequence continues at coordinate 124,264,069 of OY992877.1, read as the reverse complement.
CCCCATCTTCAACAACCAGCGAAGAGTTCAAATAATAATGATACCAGCTGCAATCTATATGTTCGTTTGGCCTTTTCTCTGAGTGCTGAGTGTGGGCCAGATCCTCTGGTCACTCCCTGCTGCACCATTCTGTCCAGGCCGTGATGATTGATCTGTTCTTCCACACTGTTCACATGATCATAAAGTGTCCTGAAGACAATCTGCCTTATCATGCCCCAGCACCCCACCCAGCGGTGCAGATCTAGCCAATCTGTCTGCCAGCTCATGTCCCAACACACCAGCATGTTTGGGAGAAAAGATCCAATGGATGCTCCCCATCTTCAGTTTTTGAATTGCATGCCTCTGCACGAAGCATACCTGTCTCCTTTACATTAAACAAATAACATGATAAAGTTAACATAAAACAAATAACTCAAAATAATGAAGCTAACTTTAAACAAATAATTTGAAATGATCAAACATTTATGAGACAAAAATAACTTGAAATCATCACGTATTTGTGACACGTATTTGTGAGACAGAAGTCAAGTAAAAGGAACTGATTTACATGCCATACAATTTACTAGCATGGTGGGCATATGGTGCCAGCCCCATATTTGTATAGACTAATCGGTGTTCAAAGATACTCAGACAGACATTAATATTTAACAGATAGCTTCACATGATCAAGTATTTGTAAGAAAGAAGTTAAATGTAAAAAAAAAAATAGCTTCAAGTGATTCACGAGACACTATGGTGAAGACATACCTTGAGGTAACTGAACTGGCTTATTACTTGCATCAACAAGAACATAGTGAGTCTGGCCGTTGATGGTCACCTGGTTCAAAAACAACATCTGTGGAATGCCTGTAATGGTGCTCACATTAGCGGATGAGCCAGCTACAGCTGTCGCTGGCTGCTGTGTGGCCTGACCTTGCTGGACAACATTCTGCAACACATTTGACTGGACAAGAGAAGTGACCTGTAGTGTATTTGAGAAATGCATGTATGACAATTACACATTGATAACAACAAATGTCCATTATATGAGGCAGCTTCAAATAAAAATCTAAAATGTTTTCTCTCTTTTGTTGAATGAATATATTCTGAAAAAGAACGAATGTATCATTTTTGTTTTAAATGTAGTCACCACTGCGTTCGATACAAGTCCTCCAGCACGGATAAAGTGCTTGGATTCCTGTAGAAAACAATTGTCTTGATCACTATTCGGTTTGCCTGACTGGGTCGTGAACAGTCTGTCACAGAAGTCTCGCCGTTTTGAAAATTCCTACTCCACTCATACATTTGCTGGACTGACATGCATGCATCACCATACTGGACTGACATGCATACATCACCATACTGGACTTTCATTCACCGATGAATTTCTATAGGTTTCGCCCCTTAACTGATAAAAAAAAAAAACGGATAACAGAATTCTGCTCCTCTTTAGTGTATGTCAATAGTGGGGTGGCCATCTTTAAGCTGTCATTATGACGTCACTGTTTTTGTCTGCACTGTGATGTCACATGTTTAATACTCTTGACATCCTTAACAATAATATTGACAGGTTACAAGACAATAGCATGGTTATTGTAATTTCTATCACACTTTTAAGGTTTTCATTTGAAGCCCCCCCACATCTTACAACTGAAAGCTACCCCCAACTTGTGCTTTACACAACTTGTTTCAAATACTTACAAAGGTTTGCAGGGCAGAGGGTTGTCTTCACGGCACCAGGTTTTACCCTATCTAGCTCAGTCTCTCTCTGCACAATGGCCACCACTTGCCAAGAGCATCGCACAAAGCATACACTCCGTTGCTCCAGCGATGACCACCATGGGTCTTTGGGAACACTGCACTCATGGTCTAAACCAGGCAGTCTGAAAATGACCCCATGACCTTGAGAGCGTGGGGCAGATTGTGCGGTCACTTCGCCATGGAGACCCTCATGTTGCCCATAAATCTGCACCGCCCGTGTATTACCTGGGCCTATATGAACAATACAACTGTCACCTGTTTTTCGTGTCACAACAGGCAACTAAGGATGGTTGGCATCTGGCTGGATACCTCATCACTTAGACAACATAGCTGCAAAATCCAATCCATCGTCATCGAGCCTCATCAATAATTTTCTGAGAACTACATGGCGATGGAAAGACAGTGGGGAAGGAAAGTGACCACTCCATTTCATTATGCTGTGGACTAGAATATGTGAACGCCTAATACTCGCTGGCATTGTGGCTAAGGGGTTACGGATGCATTTTGTAATCCCGGATTTCACGTTCGAAACAGTTGTTGGAGATTTGGAAGCAGACCGTGTTGTGTTGGTTTTTATAAAATGGTATGAGTGTCGGTCATTCAGAAAGCAATGGCAAACTACTGAAACGGAGTCTCCGTGGCGAAGTGGTCAAGCCGTTTGACTCGGGCTCCGAAGGTTGTGGGTTCGATTCCGGGCCGTGTCCTTCGGTTCACGAGTCAAATTTGTCGGAGACTCCTGTGGCTCGTCGCTAGAGCTACGGAGTTCGTGCTTTGTGCAACGCTTTCCGTGCTGCGGAAAAAGACATATGGGATAAAACCCGGTGCAATGAAGTCGATCCTGTCGACTTTTAAGCGACTTTTTTTTTAAACTACTGAACGTAAACTTGCCAAGAAATAAAAAACAACCAAACAATGCTGGGGTTGACTGCAACGTCCTGTAAAGGATATGCAACTAACTTGTTTATTTCTCAACATATTACTGAACTGTCTTTTTACACACAGATCTGGCGTCAGCAATCATGATCCTCCACAGCTCCCATTCTCTACCAGAATGTATCCTTTCTGTCATCATCATCATCAAGTGCCGTTCCGGCTGGCATAGGCGTTCATGGCTCTCCACAGATCTCGGTCTTTGGTGTTCTGGATCAACTCTGCTGATGATATTCCTCCATGCCACCGTCTCAATCCGTCCAGCATCATTTCTCTTGGTCTGCCTCTGCCTCTCTTTCCAGTTGTCACGATGTTCTCCAATGCCTCTCTTCTCATCACATGACCAAAGAAAGCTGCCCGTCTCTTTCTTATTGTTGTATATAGTGTTCTAGTGTCATTAGCCTCTTTCAGGCAATCATTGTTAGTTACTCTGGCAGTCCAAGGAATTCGCAACATTCATCTTAAAAACCACATCTCTGTTGCTTCTAAGTTATTCCTAATTTTTTCATTTACATTCCAAGATTCGCTATCCTTTCTGTGCTAATAACAATTGATGCAAAGCTGTCCAGAACTTCCTTTCATTGCTTTCCTCTGTCTCTTTGATTATTAATCTTAACTTTGCTACAATGTCACCATTTTCTCCTCTATATTATGTGACCAAAGAATATTGAATTCCTCCCCCTGATGTTTGTTATCAGTTATTTTTCAGTTATTTTCTTGCCCTCTTTAAAAACATTTAGATTACTCATTTGGGCTGTCCATGGTATTTTGATATTCTTCTGTAAAACCACATTTCTGTGTATTCAAGGAATTTTCTTGTTTAAAACAGCATAACTAATACTCTTGAAATGATGTCATTTACTGAATGAGTTATTTTCAAAAGGCTGTGATACAAGCAGACTAACAAACAACCAAATACAAATAATATATTTAACTATGGAGGCATGAATTAATGGCATGGACATCAGGTGAAATGATCAACAATATGATGATTGCGGTGGGGTGTGACCATTTACATTTGCAGTCCAGCATGGCATATGACGACGATTATTTATGAATACACAATGATAACACACACTTTGCTGTTTACAAATGATAAATATCTAAAATGGCAAGAAGAATGGAAAATAATACTCAATTCAATTCATGGCAAATATAAATGTTACTTAATAATCATTTAAAAATATTTTTCACAAGAACTGACAGCCATGACATAGGAAAGTAAAGAAAACATGTCTCTATTTGAAAGGAATGTCTACTCAGGTATACAAACCTCACTACTAATGCTCTGGAACTTGTGTCTTTTAAAATTGCCATTTTTCTCCATTCACCAAATTTTTATAATTCACTTTATCATCTTAATGTCTCGATGCCAAGTCCTAATAAGGAATTGTACAGCCATGCAAAATATAATATTCACAGATCTTACTGCCAACCACACAAACATATGATATTCACAAATCTTACTGTCTACCCCAAAACATATATTCACAAATTTTACTGTCAACCACCCAAACAAAAATTATAGTCACAAATCTTACTGTCAACAAGAACAAATATGATATTCACAAATCTTACTGAGACACACAAAATATAATATTCACAAATCTTACTGTCAAGCACACACAAATATGATATTCACAAATCTCACTGACATCCACACAAAACAATATTCACAAATATTAATGGCACACAAGTAATTACCCATAAAACAATATTCACAAACATTACTGACAGCAACAGAAAAAAGCAAGTGTTTACAAACCTGAGGGTTTGTAGCAAATGGTGTGTTGGTAATTACTTGTGTTTGTCCTGTGCTATTTAATGTTTGGAAACCTGTAGCCTGCTGAAAAGTGCCATCCCCTTGAGCAACCTATCAATTAGAGATAGCAAACTATGTAAGGATGTTGAATTAATGTCCTTCATACAATAACATATTTTGTTTACATTCAAATGTGATTGCTACTGGAACTATTAGTGTTGGAACTCTTTGCTCTGGTTGCTGAGGATGGGGACGGAGCGCTTATGGGAATGTCCCGAATGCTGTGATGTCGGTTCCTAGATCAATCAATCAATCAATCAAATGTGATTGCTAGCATGGTGCACATACATATGGCTAGCCCATGAAGTTCTGAATAACCTATGTCACTGGACAGATAGAAGATTGACAACTGCCTGGAAAAGATTGAAGACTGACAACTGACTGAAGAATGGCACATTCATATGTTAATTATATGTTTGCTCCATTAAGCCACATGGTTTCTTCTGGGCATTGGGTTGGAGCCTGTTGACAAATACGAAGTTCATGTGGAGGAAGAATCACCAACCCAGGCTTAACTTCGGTGTGCTGTGCTGAATCATATCTTGGTTACAACCTCATATGCCCTGCCACAGATGTAAAGTTGCAGCACCAGTCTTTGTAAACTCCATTGGTTTCTGAGCTTACCGATGGGAAGGATAGCTTTGCAACAGCCCTCATAGAGATGTTGCTTCAATGCCGGGTTGGGATGAAAGTCTCTACACCAACTTCACTCAAACAGATGATAACCCTTTTGGGGCTCAAACGACCTGAATGCCAATGTGTCAGACTTAAAATGTAATCTTCCACAGAACTGTCTGACTAACTAAACCATCGCCACATGGTAGGTGTGTCAGATTATTTAGTCCAAAGATAGGTAACTTTTTTGTGTGTGCTTTTGTCATGCCACCATAAATCTAGCTCTATGATTGCCATAAATGAATTCTTGGGACATTAATGTGGTTTCCCTAGCCTTCAACAATGTGATATGTGACCATGTAAAACATGCAATACTCAGCGAGATTACTTACCAAAACAGTAAATATCTGAGAAAAGGGTAGTCCCAAAATATCAGTGAATCAAGAGGTGCAGAAAAGATGCTGGCAGAGGATAGGACACAGACTGAGAACACCTGAGAATGGTCAAATTAGGAAAAGTCAGACCTGGGCTGATTACACTGGACTGGGAGTGCAGAGATTGACTGGCAGGCTGCGCTGAATGGGAGATGCAACAATTGATTCTTGACAATTTGCATTCAAGTGATGTAATCATCTACACAGATGTCTTTGTGCTAAGAAGCAAAAGAAGTGCCTATGGGTTCACAGAATAGAGAAGGTTAACGGACAGTGTGTAGTGCAGGAGAGACAGGCATATGATACTATAACATTTAGTCTGAGATCAGTTATCAGTTGGGGTATCTTCATTGCACTCCAGACATGTCCATAGGTGCAGAACCTCCCCCGAGCGTCTGGTGGCTAATAGTGCCAGTTCTGTGTTGGTTGACGAGGCGCCTTGTTTTCCCGATGTACCTCTCACGTCTGGCTGTGCCGATTCTTACTCTCAAGTCTTTCATCCTGGACAGCGATGTGGATTCACTGACGTCAAAGTCCTCTGTTCTCGCCATATCTTTAAGGACGTTAATAACATCGGCACGATCCATAGGCTGGCCATCTACAGGGGGTGCAGAGCCAGCCAGTTTATCAGCTCGTTCATTTCCCTCGACTCCTGCATGTCCCGGGACGAAGATGAAGGTGACTTTACGAACAACAGACTTCCGCAGCGATTCAGTCCACTGTCTACGTACAGATCCAGCTTCGATCTTCTGAATCATGCTCATTGAGTCACTTAGTACACACACGTTGGTATAATGCTGTGATTCCAGCCATATAAAAGCCTGTGTAACTGCCATCACCTCCATCGTCATGCTGCTCGTGGTCATAGAGTGGGCACCACTGGATTCTTGAACGGTTTGGCCCGCTGAATGGGCTGTAAATGCCCACGCACTTCTCTGCTGCTTTACAACAGATCCATCTGTATAGATGAGCACTTCGGGGCTATCTGAGTGTTCATAGATGAGCGCGTTGACTTCTGCATTGACAGCGACAGGGTTCTGCTCTCTGCACCGTCTGTCGAGCGTGATAATGCAGGAGAAAGTGCACTTAAAAGCTGGAGGCACGGGCACCCATTCCTTGCCGGGGTTGATACTGGTAAGACTGCAGACCTGTCTGACAACATCTTCCGCCCGACCCATCCATGATTTGCCTCTCTTTAGCCTGTCACCCTTTTCTCTGAATATAGCGTCATGCAGAGGGTGCTGCTCATCTTAGTCTGAGAATGGAGGTGAAAGCAGTCACCACAGCAGTCTGCTGGCTGGAGGACAAACAGCACACACATGCTGTGATTGTGATAGATTCCTAGAGCATGCTGAGACAGGTTAAGACAAGCATGCCTTGTGTAGAGTGGCATGATTCAATTCAAATAACAAAGATAGGGATCATCCATTGGATATTTCCCCCAGGACACGCTGGTGCAGTGGGAAACGAGCAGGTGGACAGATTGGCTGGGTCTGCACCATTGGATGATGTATTGGTGCATTATAAGGCAGATTTAGTCAGGACCCTTTGGGATCATGTGACAACGTGGATGAACAGATCAACTATCATAACTGAGAGAGAATGGAGCGGCAGGGAGTGACCACAGGATGTGGATGACAACCAATACTCTGAGGAAAAGTCATACGGACACATAATCAGATTACAGCTGGCACCATTAGTGTTTGGACTCTTCGCTGGCTGTTGAAGATGAGCAGGAGCACAAATATCAATGTCCCGAGTGCTGTGATGCCACTTCTGGACTCAATTCAACTCAGTTATTTGACTGGAACCCACAATGCACATGGAATAGAGGGAGGCCTCAACAATAAACAGAACGAGAATTACAGACAGATGAATAATTCATATGGGCAGGTCATGGACGGAGGTGTGTCACATAGCACAAGACAGGAGAGCTTGCAGTGGGTTGCTTGATGGCTTGTGTTCCAATGGGGGATCAAGGGCAGACAAGGAAGAAGGCTAACCTTAGGGCAGGCACTATTGATAGGGTCTGAAGTGTTCAATCATCAATCAAGTTTTGCCTCCACAATAAAGGCTGGCTACAAAAGACTGCCAATACTTTCTGTTTCCCGCTATGGCTGTACACCCTGTTAGTTAGTTGCTTATCCTTTACAGGACATTGCAGTCAACACCAGCATTTTTTGGGGGTTGTGATCTCTTGGCAAGTTTACATTCAGTAGTTTGCCATTGCTTTCTGAACAAGCGGCATCCATACCATTTTGTAAAGAAACCAACACAAGGAGGTCTGGTGCCAAGTCGCCTGCAGCTGTGTTTCAAACACAGGTATACGGGATCATGAACCATAACCTCTTTGCCACGAAGCCTGTACAACACAGAAATAACTATGGTGGCTGTGCCATCTCATACTATGTGAAACATGAACCATAACCTCTTTGCCACGAAGCCTGTACAACACAGAAATAACTATGGTGGCTGTGCCATCTCATACTATGTGAAACATGAACCATAACCTCTTCGCCACGAAGCCTGTACAACACAGAAATAACTATGGTGGCTGTGCCATCTCATACTATGTGAAACATGAACCATAACCTCTTTGCCACGAAGCCTGTACAACACAGAAATAACTATGGTGGCTGTGCCATCTCATACTATGTGAATCATGAACTATAACCTCTTCGCCATGAAGCCTGTACTACACAGAAATAACTATGGTGGCTGTGCCATCTCATACTATGTGAATCATGAACCATAACCTCTTTGCCACGAAGCCTGTACAACACAGAAATAACTATGGTGGCTGTGCCATCTCATACTATGGGAATCAGGTTCAGTCTGACTATCAACAATGCTAATAACACTCACTCTGCTATCATGATGGCATGTTCGATAGGGACACTGTTTGGTCCGTCCACTGATGATATGTGCTATAACAACCATCCTTGTTATATCTATTTTATAGTGTACAGTAAGAGTAAAGCTGTATTTGATTTGTTTTAATTGATCTCCTATTGTTTTCATCACTTACATTTCCACATCTTTACCCATTTCAATAATATGGGTAACTTTTTTTGCACTCACCTGTCATCCCCATCTCTTGATCTGTGTACTCGACACTTTCTTTGCTTTTTCTTTTTTTTTTGCCGATCCCACTTATGTCATTACTAGTGAGACTGAAAACACCCAGACCCCTCCCACCCAGTGAAAAAAAGAATGTTGAAATGCTATTCGGAATCAATTTATTTGCACATGAGGCATGGACAATAAGGAGACAAGTTAGGAAACATGAAATGGCAGCGGAAATGTGGTTTCTGAGGGAAATGTGAAGAATATCATGGACGGACAGAAAAACATGACACAGTCCTCCAAAATACACATGAAAACTGTAAACTGATTAGAGAAATTAGATCTAGAGTTTTGGGCATGTTAGGAGAAATACAAATAAAAACTTAGTGACCACTGGTAAATTTTATGGAGAAAGAGCAAGGGGAAGACAAAGAGATAAATACCTGGATGGCCTGGCCACGTGGCCTAACTGGGACAAGAATACAAACCACACCCAAGTGTGAGAGGGCAAACCATGACCACTCATTCTCACTGGCATGGCACATGTCGACACACATAGAACATACCAATGTACTTTGACACATAATTACCTGTATACGACACACATAGAACATACCAATGTACTTTGACACATAATTACCTGTATACGACACACATAGAACATACCAATGTACTTTGACACATAATTACCTGTATACGACACACATAGAACATACCAATGTACTTTGACACATAATTACCTGTATACGACACACATAGAACATACCAATGTACTTTGACACATAATTACCTGTATACGACACACATAGAACATACCAATGTACTTTGACACATAATTACCTGTATACGACACACATAGAACATACCAATGTACTTTGACACATAATTACCTGTATACGACACACATAGAACATACCAATGTACTTTGACAATAATTACCTGTATAACATCGCCTGCACCAAGTGATGTCACCTGAACACCATCGGAGGTAATGTACTGAATACTTTGAACAGCCTGAGCTTCTTCGGACCCCTGGACAACATTGTTTACAGTAACTGTCATAGGCTGATTGGAGGTGGGGTCATATATTGTAAACTGCTGCTCTCCTTCAGCCATTGCCTGTCAGCTACTGACAGTAATGAACCTTGCTGGTCACTGGAAAACATGTTCAAATGTTACAAAGCTTTGTCTTTAAATAAACATAGAGACACTTTATTTTAGTTTTTCTTTTTAAATTAACAACAGAATACATTAACTTTCATGTAAGCCCTGCTTTGCTACTGTCTTAAAATGAGTAACCACAGAAGGAGATAGTTTATTTTTCTCTAGTATATTTTGGTGACATTTATATTGCTTTATGTAATCTTTTTATATAGAAAAACACTTTCTTCTATGAACTATTACAAAAATTGATTAATAATTCTCCATTTTCATGCATTACCCCAAGTCCATATTTCCCCATGATCTCTTCATAACCTGTGTTATTCGATTCTATCTTGACATTCTGGTTACCAATAGCAATTTTTATAATGCCACTTATTTAATTACCTGTTGTACTTTTGATGTAAAATTTCTGATTCATCCTTATCATTTGTCAGTGCGTAAAACTGGATAATATTCATGTTTATTTTGTTATTTGCGATACTAAATGTTGATGTTCTTATTCTAAAACTCACTGCTTCCCACTCTATTAATGCTTTCTCTGCCTCTGTAGATACCATAAGGGCCACTCCTTCACTGTGAGGAGTATTTTCCTCTGTATGGCAACAGCACTAGAGAACAGCACTATTTTACATGTTTTCAAGTCTTCTGCCAGCTACATTCATCTTGTTTTACATAATCCCAAAATGCCAATCATGTAATATTTCATTTTCCCTACCACTGGTGCTGTTTTTCCCAATTCATATAGTTCTAATTGTTCAGGCAGGAGATACATAACTTACCAGTATGGAAATCAATATACTGTAGAATATCTCAAAGAAGTTTAGTTTAGTCAACGGATCAACATCACGGGACACAGGTGTAACCCATAAGTGCCCCGTTCTACTCCTAACTCAAGCCCGAGTCCGGAGAATCTAAACTCAGTGCACGAACTCCGCAGCAGCGGCGAGGATCCTGAAACACTTTGGGTAGATTAAACTCAAAATTTTGCCCGGGCAGCGCCATTAGGCTACTCTTTTTCAATTTCCAACTGCCAAGGGATTTTTTACGTGCACAACAATAAACACGGGCGTCCGATCTCACTATCCAGAGACCAGGGGAAATTTTGTTACTAGAAGTTCAAGTGAAAAAATCCTAGCCCTCGCCTAGGTTTGAACCCTGGACCTCCAGCACTCGAGGCGGACACCATACCTCAAGACCACTCAGCCCCCCCCCCCTCTCCCCCCCCCCCCCCCAATCTCAAATAACAAACAAAGAAGCCATGTATGGTCAGTCTCTAATAAGTACCAGGTCAGCAGACGAGGGAGGTATGGAAGACTGCTGGCAGCAGGTTAAAAGCCTTGAAACAGTGGAATGAAAATATAAAGCATGGATAATGCCCAAAATCCTTTCAAAAATAGAAGGCAAGAAAAATACTACAGCGGATTTTAACAATAGCAAAACCAAAGGAACTAAAGTCAGAGCTCATGAAAAACACAAAGAAATTAATAAAGAAGTGAGAAAGCGGACAAGGACTGGTAAAGACAATATTTAGATGGCCAAGCAGAAGAGGCAGAAATTGTGGCAGCAAAAGGAAACTTCAGAGACCTTTACAGCACCACCAGGAAAATATAATCAAACCAAGTGGACTGATCACTAACAGCACTGGGAAAATTCTCACTACCAGTAAAGATCAAATGAAAAGATGGGATGAATAGTTTGAGGAACTTCTGAATAGACCAGTCCCAGAAGACCCATTACCCACTGAAGAAGTGCGCTGGAGATAACTGAGAAACTATCTGAAGAAGAAATTAGAAAAGCTATCAAACTCCTGAAGGATGGGAAAGTTGTTTATCCAGAAGGTATACAAGCAGAAGCCATTAAAGCCAACATAAACATGTTAACTGAATTAATGCACAAATTATTCAGTAGCATCTGGGAGCCTGAAAAAATACTTTGAAAAAACCTTTTGACAACCCATCAGAAATCTCTGTGAGAACTGTTGAGGCACTATGGATGCCACAGAAGGATGGTAACTTCACTGATTAAGTGCATAGGATGATTAATCATCTGAAGCCACTTCCTGTATCTGCTATGGGCTTATATATTGACGAAATGTCATTGCGTTATAATGCAACATTTTTGTTACCATCTGAAAAATTTTTAAGTCATAACTGTGACACAGTCCTGCTTCCCATTTTCTGCCATCCATTTGTGTTGGGTCTAAACCTAGTTTTTGTTTGGCACACAATCTGTTAATAAAGACAACATACAGAGACATGTTCTCCAGGGAACACTAATAGATATGTTTAAAATAATACTGACTTCAAGAATTAACACCACTGCACGCAAGACATTCCCACACATGCACAACCTCTTCAAATGCCACCGAAGAGTTCCCATGCTAATTATTACAGCAGTGCTCAATGCTTTGAGTTGTCTAGACCCTCTACTCATTCACTTCTGTCTTTCCAGATATGAATATTCCATAGGTTTAGCTGCACTCTCCACCCAATTCCAGAAAGGCTTCAACAATCACCTTTATAATAAAGTAGCTCGCCAACCAGATTGGGAACAAATTTGTTGAGGATCTGTGCTTCTTTTGGGGATAAAAGGCAGAAAAAGAATGGAACCAGAGCTTTGAAAGTCAGAGGCCTGAAAATAACACTGAAGTTAATAAAGAAATTAGACAGCTGATAAAGGGTCATATCTGGATGGCCTAATAGGAGAGGCAGAAGCAGCAGCAGCAGCAAAAGAACACCTCAGAGATCTGTTCAGCATCACAAGGAAAATAGCAGGAAACTACAAAGATTCAACTGTACCAAAAATGGAATTCATTGGATTCTGACAGATCAGCTTACTAATATGAATATCGTTGATGACACAGCCCTTCTCTTCCACAAACAAAATCAGTTGCAAGATAAATTAACCCTTTACAGGGTGGAACGTCCATTTCTGTCCGATGCCTTTAACGAGCAAAATGGCAGATTGCGTCCGATACTATTATGCATTGTAAAAACGCGATTTCTCGGCCTTACGATACTTCCGACGGCTACTTTCGCTTTCGCCGATAGCTTGACAATGTGGCCGCCGTTTGTAAGTGCCTACTATGAATTTGAACTGACTTTTACTGACTTTTTTTGGATAGTTTTCGGGGTTTTTACGCTTAGTTTTTAAAACGGATTTTGGCGATTCTTCAAGTGATAGCTGAGATTTCGCTAAGGTTTAATTTAAGTGACATTAAAGGGCACGAAGTTTACTATTAATCGGAGCTAGATATCAGTGAATAGCGTTACTTTGCATTAGCAGTCTGAGTCGGACTTTAAAGAAAGTGATTATGATTCTGAAAATGTGTTTGTAAATTGCCGTATAGATGACGGAAAATCACAAACAACATGCTGTATTTCATATATGGATTTCCGACAACAATCACGTGAGTAACATATTCTGCATGCCCTTCCCTTCATTGTGTTGTTTATTTAACTAAAATCGGTTGACTAACACCTTATTTATGATGTTTTTACTAACGCAACCCAAAATTTTACCGAACCTGAAAAAATCTTGCCCGTTCAGGGCTAAAAAACGGACAAGCGTCAGCCCTGTAAATGGTTAAACAGACTTGCTGGGAGGTCACAACAATTAGGTCTAAAAATTCATAGGAGAAAGACAAAGATAATGAAAATAAATCCAGTAAATGACAACAAACTCACTTCAAGAGGGGAAATCATACACACACTTACTTAGGCTGCAATGTAGACAAAGATTGGGGAAGATACAGAGCTCTTTGGCATATCATGAGAAAAGAGGAATTGGAAAATATGATAACTGAAAGAATAAATTAGTGGTAGAAAAGATGGAGGCAGACACTGATACTGGATTGACTGAGACAGTGGCATGAAGGTATATCATCACCAGAGTTGATTCAGAACACCTAGGACTGAGATCTGTGGAGATCAATTAACAAGTTGGCAGGGCACATGATGATGATTTTTTTTGCACTCACTCGCTTTGAACTCAAGCGCAGTCCATACACACTATTTCTAGTAGTGCTGGACTGAATTTTGCGTGTGGATTAGCTGTCCCTATTAACAGTGTCCCTCGCCATCAGGCAAACCCACTCCAACTTCAGAGGTACTTGTAATTTACATCCCCAAGTCAATTACACTGGGTCAACATTATAGTCCAACTGTCCGGTGTATGGGGTTGAACCCCTTACCTCGGCATCAGCACACCAGATGTTTTAGAACATGCTTTGTTATCCCTTCGGCCATGCTGACCTACATGATATCACCATGAACAAAACAAATATATGGTCCGCATAGTTTGCTCAATTATTAATTTATATTTTAGAGGTTAATAACTAATATTTAATTATTTAATATGTTTATTTTTTATTATTTAATATCTTAATAATTAATCAACTGCTGCTTAATTTATGCAGCAGTTACAAACTTACTTATTTACTTTAATGCATGATATTTAATCAACAAAAGAAAGCTGTCGCAATGCAGTTAGTACATTAAGACAATATGATACATTTTCATGAATTGTTCTTTCACTAACATCGAACATTTCACATGACATTTAATTAATATAAATGGGCAGCTATTTTTAACTGTTAATTAGGTAACAGCATATCCTATAGAAAAGTCTTAAAAGTCAAGTGCATTTTTCTCTGAGACACGGAGACTCTCGTGCTTTATGCGATGCTTTCTGCAGGTCGCCCTGCGGAAAGAGACTGAGCCATATGGAGTAAAACCCGGTGCAATGAAGTTGATCCTCTCAATCCTCTCAACATTCTATCAAAAGAGGAATGTGGCCTTTACTTTCCTGTTGCCAAAAACGCATAATAAAATATATATCTTACCAGGTTTGTTAGCAATGCGACAGACTTTTAATAAATAATAAACTGGCGGCCATTTTTAATTGTTAATTAGGTCATGGCACATCCTATCGAAAAATAAATAATACGTCAAGTTAGGCCTCGCCGCCCCGGACGCAATGATATATGGCACTACGTTGTTCGTTTAAAAATAAACAAACCACAGTAATAGAGGGCAGAATTTCTCAGCTTCCAATTTAATGGGCTGCGATAAAATCTCCCTTATCTCTTATGTCATCATTACACTTCCTGGTATTCAATTACGTCACCAAAAAATTGAATGACTCCGCTTAGAATTAACGGATACTCTTCGTTGAGATACCGTTGGATTCATCTTGTCAAGCTGTATCTAACTGGTATGATTTCATAAGTAAAACCCAAATATTTAAATATTGACCAGAATTGCTACTAATAATACTATGAGTCGGCATTTTCCACTTTTTGTTTCACGTTAAATTATATGAATTATATTAAATTAATTATTATTTTAATATTTACAGCAATATCTCAGCATAGAACTGACGTGCCGACTTTAATAAGGTACTTCAATTGATTGCATTTTTCAAGATCTATTATCTATCCATTATTCCAACTATCCAACCCAACAGGTTGAGTTATTTAAAAACAATTCAGAAAATTAATAATATTTAATATATCTATTTTAAATTTATTATTTAATTAAATTACTATTTAAAGAATTGAGTCTATTTCTTTCTATTAACTGACGAAATACTTACCTCTGCTGATACGTTTGATGACGATCTTGCTAGAATACAGTGACGACAACGGTGTTCACGAATAATCACTTCGCAAAAGATTTAACCTGTAAACGCTTACAGTGTAAATGCCAGCCATCAAAGCAAAAAATAAAGAATAGAGGAGAAGGAAAAAAAACAACAAATGAAACCGGAAGTGACTGTATCTATTTTCACGATTGTTGTGTACAGTATCATCATCACGTACCATGCCGATAAGCGTGACGGTCATGTTTATCTACTAAATAGTCGTCAGAATCTCACACGATCACCAGAATCGTGGATCAGCTCTGTGTTTTTGTCTCGATTTTGCCATGTGGCCAAACCATCAATAGATTTATCTCCACAGTCTCTACTGTAACTTCCAGTTTCATTTCTTTTACCCCATTCTTTATTTTTTTTTTTTTCTTTGATGGCTGTATTTGCCCCCCCCCCCCTTCTTTCAATCTTGTGTTTTGGCTTTTTTCTTGGCTTTAAAAAAATTTGCAATGGCATAATAATTAGCAATAAATGTCTCTTTTTTTGAATTGGTCAAGTTAATTTTCCCCCCTTATTTTATAACTAATTAGCTAAAATAAATGCAAAACAATCAGCTTAGCTTATACTGCTTTTGGTTCATTCTCGAGAACGAAAGTAACAACTAACAAGTATTAAACACGTATGGTTTTTGTACTGTTCTATGCGCACTCAGGCACTGCGCAGCCACCTTACTGTTCGGTTAAGTTCTCAAATTCATTATACCTTCATGGCAAGTATTTCTTATTTATTATTGAGCCCATTATCATGCCAAAGTGGAAACCATCTTATGATGCTAATCAGAAATATAATGATCAATGGGAAAAGACATTCGTGTGGCTCAAGAAATCCAATGATGGCGTTGAATAGGCATATTGCAAATTTAAAAAAATAGTCACTTAAAAGTCGACAGGGTCGATTTAATTGCACCGGGTTTATCCCATATGGCTCTGTCTCTTTCATCAGCGGAGTGTAGCTTGTGATTTAGTAAGTCATCGAGGGATGATCCTCAATGGTTGGTGAAGTGTCTGTCAGGCATTAGTCCTACGCCTGAACAGCCCGAGATCTGGCTCACAGTGGGAGGAGAAGACTTTGGAAGGGTCTATGCCTTGGAGTTCCTTTACACTGGAGGTTTCTCGGATGAGTCGTTAACTATGATGGGACAGCCTCACGAACTTAAGTCACATGCTCTGTGATGAAGACGGATCATCAGGAAATCTTCTCGTGTACATATTGTCTTCTATCCAGGCTTTCAGCCATCCTTCTCTAAGTTGCAGTTGACGTATTTAGAAATTAAATTTTGCTTTGTTAGCTATGGCTTTGTGTATTAGTATGACTGTTGTCTTGTCCGAGCCCCTGTGGGTAGGAATCCATAAGAGGGGAGGGAAAGGTCAGCTGTCCCGGCTTGTGTGGGGCCTTGTAGATGTAAAGTCCTATTGGGGTGGTCGGAGCAAAGGCTGGGGATATTAACTATAGTAACAAACCTGTCCAAGCCCCGTGGGTCTTGTTACAGTTATAGAGTGGGGGGGGGCCTCGTCCGGGATCTTCTCTTTGTTCTGACAAATCGTAGGGATAGGTTATAGGGTCATCTGTCCCATACATATTGTCTACTTGACGAGTAGGGCTACTGATACCTTTTCTTCGACGTGGACAGACATTTAGTTAAGTTAGTATAGATTGTTAGTTACATGGTTAGTTACCTTGGTAGTTATCATTGTAATTGGTTATTAGCATATTGTTTGCATTGCATATCTATACTTCGGACTTTGTTACACTAAGTATGGCTACTCGGACTTTAGATTTAGCTAAGGTGCGGGCATCTGCAACAGAGATGGGATTAGAAGGTGATGCATTCAAAGCTTATGTACTTGAAGTAGAAAGAGACTTCAGAGCAGAAGAGAGGGAGCGAAGAAAGTCAGAAGCTGAGCTTGAAGCTCGAAAGCTAGCACTTGAAGAGCAGAAGTTGGCTGCAGACCAAGAGTCACAGAAACTCGCAGCTGAACTAGAATCTAAGAAATTAAAAGCTAGGAAATTGGAAATGGAACATGAGTTCCGTATGAAGCAACTTGAGGTAGAGGCTAAATCTGTTGGTGAAACTGAGGGAGCAGTAGGTGGAGAAGCTTTACCTAGCTCATCAGCAGCCAGCAGACCAGCTTACCATGCTATGAAATGGCCGTTTCCACCATTTGAACCTGACAAAGAGAAGATTGATCAGTTCTTAGAGAAATTCGAGGCTATGTGTAAAGCTATGGGCTTAGAGCCTGAGCGTTGGAATTTGAAGCTTTCACAAGGACTCCGTGGCACCGCGTACGAAGTGTATGCGCGTCTTCTACCAGGGATAGAAAATGATTATCCAACCCTGAAATCGGCTCTTTTGAAGAGATTCGAAATGACTGCCCATGTTTACGGGCGGAGGTTCAGAACTTCCAAGCGAGAACCAGGTGAGATGTTCTCGGCCTATAGTGTGAGGTTGAACTCATACCTTTTGAAATGGATGGCGTTGGCCAGTTTCAAAGAGGATTATGAGAGTTTGAGAGAGCTGATGGTGGTGGATCAGATGAAAATGCAGATGTCCAAGCCTTTGAGAAATTTCTTAGGGGAAATGGGGTGGAGAGGCTAGACATAGTAAATAAGTTAGCGGAGAGGTATGTGGAAGTCTATGGTGAGACTGGGGATTCCAGTCTGACTGATCCAAAAGTAAGGCAGAAAGGGCATGATAAGAAGCCCATGAAAGGTCCCAAAGAATCATCCAATATAACAGATACCTTGGTAGAAAACTCTGGTAAGAAATCCGAGAAGCAAAGCCTCCCCAAAACGGAAGTGGAGTAAGAGGTGGTGTAAGTACTGTAAGTCACCTTCCCATAATACAGTAGACTGTCAGAGGAAGCCGAAGGACTTGCACTTTGCTTGTCTCGCCTCAAATAGGGGTAGACCTATCGAGACCAAAGAAGCGGGTAAAGCGAAACCAGAGTCAAAGAGATCACCTGTGGTCGAGACGATAGAAGTGAATGGGCAGCAGGTGGAATGTCTCTACGATACAAGATTGCAGTTTGAGGTTGTAATCTCATCCCACCTTGTGAGCCCAGGGCAGCTCACCGGCGAGACAAGAGAATTCCAGCCGGCCATGAAAAGCTCCGTAGCTATGAACTTGCCGATTGCTCAGATTGACATTCGGTGCAAGTATGTTACGGGCAGCATCAAGGCGGCTGTGCTGCATGATCCTATTTACCCTTTGATCCTCGGTCATCCACATGTATTCTTGGGGGGACCCCAGGAAA